>OX344723.1:1220000-1812302 GCA_947034835.1 Ballota nigra | reverse complement strand
ATAGATGAATATTATAAGGTGTTCGTTCCAACTAATCTAAAAAAATATACATCTTACATGTAAATAATATGTTAATTATTGATAAATAATTTAAATTATTTGCATCAATGACGATGTCCATCTAATTAAGTTCCTATTAATGTGAATTCATAGGGTTGTTCATACTTGTTTGACTGTTAGCAATTTTCCTTAGGTCTATTTGCATATAATATTCATGACTTAAGCTCTTGAACAATCATATAGTTACTTAATTTATTTCTCTCTTTAATTGGTTACAAAAAAAAAATGTAACGTAGAATGAAAAAATCGAATGTTAAACATATAACTTATAAACGTTTAAATGATGTTTTAATATAACTTAAATCTTATTTTAAAATATATTTCCTACGAATAAAAAAGAACGATGTTTTAAAGTATAATTCTTGTTTCAAAATGTTTGATATTTTATATATTTTGCACCTTATTTCTCCATTATACCTCTATCTCAATTCCTCTAAAATAACATCACATTTTACCTAACCTTTTATTAATTTTATTCATTAAATTCAGTAACCTATAGAAGGGAATATATATTTGGGGGAGAAATAAAAGAGTAATAAAAATGAACTATAATTAAAGATTAAAGATGTGATAAAAAAAATCTCAATAAACCATATACATCAATTCTTAATCTCAACAATAGTTTGTAAAACATCATTCATTTTGAATTGGAGGGAGTATGTCTTTTTTGCATATTTTTTCAAGCTTGTCTCAAATTTACCATTCGAGATACTTTGAAATATATTTATACCCACTAAATTAGTATTATTCACATGCAAAATAGGTGTATACTTTGCACCCTTTTTCCCAGTCTATCCATATTTAACTGCATATATTTAATCAATTTGTGAGTGTAAAATTATAAAAAAATATTAAAAGCGAAAATTAACCTTTTAAATCAGAGGGGGTATAGTTTTATACCAATAAATATTTGTCACTTCATATAATATGTATTGTGTTATATTATATGAAGAGTATGTTTTATATGAAAATGCTTTATAATAAGTTTAACATGAAATAGTTTTAGAGTATCATTAATTTCATAGGGAGTATCATTAAACCTGTCAGATGTATCATTAATCTAGTCAGTGGTATTATATTGTAATTGTTTTAAATTTTCTTGAATTTAGACTAATGATACTCCTTATAAAATTAATGATACACCCGATGAAATTAATGATACTTTAAAATTGTTTCATCATAACCTTTCTTTCTAATTTTTTTTCAATATAAACTATAATTAGGTTTACATATTACATAAGTCTATGTGAATGTGTGAAAGGTGTAACCAAACAAATATGAAAACTATATATTAACCTGCAATATTGGTAGGTAGGTCTTCAAAGTCAATTTTGTTGCCTATTAAATATCCAGCTAAGTTTATCTGAATTGTGGTACCTGTTAAATAAAAAAAAACACCATTAATACTATTTTAATTATTCAAATATATTGAATCCTATTGAATATAGTATTAGAGAAAGATTGAGATTACTAATTATTAAATTAAAAAAAATAACGTCGCCTGAGAGATTCGAACTCTCGCGGGGAAACCCCATGTACTTAGCAGGCACACGCCTTAACCACTCGGCCAAAGCGACTTTTTTGTTTATATAATGATTTAGAAAATAATAATATAATATTATATATCATCTTATTTGGTGATAAAATATACTCCCTCCGTCCCAATTTTGTTTACCCAAAAGCCCAAAAAAGGAAAGTTCGTTTTTGTTTACCCATTTCCTAAAATGGGCAACACCACTTTTTCAAACTCAACCTTCAAAAAGCTACTTTATACTAAAAAATATTAATAAACAATTCCTAAAAAACTACTTTATAATCAAAAGTATTAATAAACAACTCTTTTATTAAAAACCGTGCCATTTAGAAATGAGTAATCTAAATTGGGATGGAGGTAGTATTTTATTATGAATTGACTAAGTATAATTCATATGTATATATAAATAAAAGCAAATTCTCATATGCACCAAGTGCACGGTGCACTTACTCAACAGTTGATCATGTTTATATTGAAAAGTTTGTTCCAATTACACTGAAAAGTGTGGTTGGATTACACTGAAAAATTTACACTCAAAACTGATTTTCAGTGTAATCCAACCACACTTTTCAGCGTAATTGGAATAAACTTTTCAGTGTAAACATGATCAATTGTTGAGTGAATGCACCATACACAAATGTGTAAGAGAGTTACTCATAAATAAATAAATAAATAAATAAATAAATAAACTACTGCCAATAAATATGTAAAGGATATGAATAGTGGGCTGATTGAATAACTGATGAGACAGTGAAAAAATAATGCCTAAAAGGAGACCAAGGGAAGACCCAAGACTATAACTAAAGCCTAAAGAAAGACTAAGATTTGGCACAACGAAATAAATAAGATTTAAGAAATAAAATACCAAAATTTTAAAACCGACCAATTTTTTTGTACTTGTGGTGGAAATTGCAGAAGAATTTATTTGAAAAATAGAGTAGCGTGCTATAAAATGATTGTTTGTGATTTTATCATTGAAGGGCCTGTTTGTTTAAATTTAAAAAATTGAATGGTCTATTTGAACCCAAAAATACTCCAGGGGTTTACATGTATCTTTGAAGGTTCTAGACAAACTTTATCCCCTCAAAATAATCATTTTACTATTTTTCGATTATTTCAATATTAAAAGCAAAACTCAAATAATGAATATTATTATATTTGTAATTTATTATTCAATAACTCTCAACGAAAAATTTGATTTAAGCGTTTTCGAGTAGGGATATTTTCACCCTCAAATTTTTGTTCGAATTTATTTTTAGAACATTTGTCATTTGTTCGAAAATACGTTAGAATATTTAGATATTTTTGTGGGGGTGAATAATATTCTAGTCATTTTTTTCGAACAAATGACAAATGTTCTAAAAAAAATTTAGAACAAAAATTTGGAGGGTGACCAATCAAACTGTGGGTGTGAAAAAACATAAAATAAGGCCATAAAAGACTCAAACTAAAGAATTAGGCTCAGCAAACTAAAAGACTAATAGAAAGCCCAGATGTTTTGGGCTTTTCTGCTATATTCTCCTAAACCATTTAAGATGATGTGGGCTTGTGCTGCTTAGCTAGTGTATTAACTTCTCAAGAAAGAGTGAAGGGCAGGTTGACAAAAAGGTTTACTCCCTCCTATTTATTTTTGTTTTCCACTTTCAAAGTGACACGAATTTTAATAAAGAAGTTGTTTATTAGTATTTGTGGGTATAAATTTATTTTTTGTGAATATAAAGTAAGGGTAAAAGGTAGGGGTGGAAATAGGCCGAGCCGAGCTAAGCTTCTCGTTGGACGGCCTGGACCTGCTATATATCTTTGGGCCTAAGCCTGACCTGTTATCTGTCATAGGCTTTATTCAGAGTCTTGGTCTGGCCTTTTTAATAAATAGGCCTGACCTGAAAGCCTTTTGAGGGCCTTTTTAATCATGTTTACAAAATAATATTCAATAATTATATTATTATTAAATCTCTTTAAATCTTAAAATGAAGATTAAAAACAATTTACCAAAGGATTATCAAATAATAGTAAAATAAAAAATTCAAATAATATTTAGCAATATTTTTACATATATTTATATATTAAATATTTACTATATTATATTATATTGTATTATTATATATTACATTATATATATAGTTAAATAGGCCGGCCTGTTGGGCTTAAAAGGCTTACAGAAAAGTTCAAGTCTGTCCTATTTAAATAAATAGGCTTTTAAAAAAGCCTGAGCCTGTTTCATTTGTTAAACGAGCCGAGCCGAGCTAGGCTTTAGGTAGGCCGAGCCGTAGGCCCCTGTCGGGTAGTCTGGCCTATTCACACCCCTAGTAAAAGGGTTCTTTCAACTTTTTAAGGGGTAAAGTTAAAATGATATGTGTATTTTTTTGCCATTTTGGGAAAGAGACTGAGAAAGTGGAAAAAAAATCTTCCTTTTATGGTAATGCAGACAATCTAAAATGAATCGAAGGGAGTATTAAATAACATTTCTTGTTTTGGGCAATGAGGAGTCTATTAATATAAGTTGTATCATCACGTGTCTTGTTATCTTAGCTGATACAACATGCTAATTTTGTGTGGATCATGTACCCTTTGAAACAGTGCTTATCAATGGGTCTTGTGGTAAAGATCGGTCGTTCATTTCTTCACCAAACATATGTTAAAGACCGTAAACTTGAGTTGAGACTTCTCAACAAGTCACCAAATATGGCCTAAATTTACGTATGATCCATGATTGGAAAAGAGGTGACACTTGGAAAAGGCTTAGAAAAAATATATGAAATCTCTATTTAATGTTGTTTTATGAATTAAAGATATATTGAGTTTTTTTTTATCGTGTTTTATCGCGTTGAATCTATGAATAATACGTTTGTATCGTGTTCCCGCTACGTCACTTAGGGCTTGTTTGTTTTCGGCTTACGAAGTCCGGATGGGGGATGAGTCTCCCCCCGTCCCGGCCATTTTTCGGATTTGCACATCCCATCCCCCATCCAAATACACATTCATCCTATTATACATCTACACCCCTATTTTCACATAACCCAATATCTATCAAATCAACTTTATCTTTTCACATTAAATATTTATTTTATTAATCTCTATCTTTTACTTTATAATACACCATCAATTAAATTAGTATAATATTTATTTTAAATTGTTTACAAAAAAATCAATAAAAACATATTAATATTAAATATCCGTGAAATTAATTGTTATTTTCATTAATTATGCCTACCATATAAATAAATGCATCTTATAAAAAACTCTTATTAAATATATATATCCATTAAAATATTGATTATTTATTTTATAATTCATTATTAGACACAAAATTTAAAAATGAATAAAAATAATATTAAGAATCTTTCAAAAAAATAAAAGAATAAAAGTGATATTATGAATCTTTCTAAGACGGCAGACAAGTTAAAATGATTTTATAATTCGTTGTGAATCTTTTATTAATTCAATTGTTTTGTGTTTTAATTCAATTCAAATAATATAATACAATTAAATAATTATATAATTATACATAATAATATTAATTATTTTATATTACAATTCAACACAATCATTCAATCATTACAACTTCAATAAATAATAATATAATAATACATCATCATTATTGATTTGACATAAAGCCCCATCCACCCTACTACATCCAACCCAAAACAAACAAAGAATTACTATTCACAGGATTTCGTCCATCCACTTTTTTTCCCCATTCGGATTTCCCCCATCCACCTCAAGACGAAAACAAACATAACCTTATTGATCTCAGTGTCCAAGTATTTTGATTATTTGCTCAGCCATTTATTTTTGGTTAGATTGTCCACTGCTCTATTCTTTGACATTGAGGGCCTGTTTGGTAGATAAGAAAAGACCCTGAAAAGAGTATTTTAAGATGTTTGGTAACAAAGAATTCTTTTCTTGGATGACCGTGAAAAAACCGGGCAGTGAAACGGTTTCAGTAGAGTTACTGTAGCTCTTTAGAAATCCCATCCGAGCCCCCCCGTCCGATATGTTTTCTGAATTGAACAGTATTTTCTTCTTGTCAAAATTGCCCTCCACCCCTCTCCTCAAATTGAAACAGATGCTCCATGAGAATTTGAAGACGACGCTCCATGAGAAACTGTGTCCGTGATGCAAACTCTTGTTCAAATCGGCGGCCGCCCGAGAAGCTACCTCCCGTACGAATTGGCGGGCGCGACGCTACCTCCCGTACAAATCGGCGGCGGCCGCAACGCAACCTCCCATACAAATACAAATCGGCGGCCGCGGTGCAACCTCCCGTACAAATCGGCGGCGGCCGCGTACCATGAGAAACTCTCCCTTATTGGTTGAATTAGGTTTTACCTTTCTGCAACCCATGGTTTTACTCAATTTTTGGGTTTACTCATTGCCCTGTTCTACCTTTTTTGGGTTCTCCCATTTTTTTAGTTTTAATTGGGCTGAATTTTTTTGGGTTGTTTTCGATCAATAAAAAGGTAATTTGAAGCATATACATTTTTCGAAAATGAAACAAACATTTTCATGAAACTATGCTCTGGAATACAGGTTGTTTGAAGGTGAATGTTGGTAGGGAGGAATTCTCCCCATATGCTGCTGAAATTTATAAGAGGAGTAGTGTTTCAATTTTATAAAACACAGTGAAATTAAAGGTTGAAGACGAGGGTGAAATTTGTAGAGGTTGAAGACGAGGGTATAAAAGTATTTTCCATGAATTTTTACTATTTTCTCCTGAGTTATCTTCTTCTACCAAACAACCAAATTATTATAATACGATAATTATTATATACTATCAAACATCAATAAAGAGTTTTGGTCCTTAAAAGATATCTCAACCTCTATCTTTACCCTTTTTTCCCATCTCCCTGCCAAATAGGCCCTGAGTGATCATTATATGAAGTTTACCAGTTTTGGTAAAGTTACTACGTTTATGAAGGTTCTTGGATTGATTTGGCAAAGCACAGGTCTGGAAATACTTAGAAGACAAGAAATGAGCTCATCTTTAATTAAGTGAAACAAAAAATCATTTTTACCTATTAAATAAAAAAAGTGCAGGTTGACAGTAAGGGCTTGTTTGTTTTGGGATTCACACGGACAAGACTAGAACTTTTCGGCCCTCGCCCCATTCTAGTTAGAGATGTACATCCTGTTTTTACATATCATTCTTCATTCCACACCTATAATACCTATTTTCTCTCACTTACACTCTTTTTTCTACTTTTCTCCCACTTACACTCTCTTTCCTACTTTTCTCTTTTTTATTTTTCTCTCACTTACACTCTCTTTCCTACTTTTCTCTCACTTAAACCCTCTTTCTTACTTTTCTCTTACACATCATACTTTACTTTTACACATGATTTGACATAAAGTAAAATCTCATCCTATTAAAATCCCAAAACAAACACACACTTTTATTATCATTCAAGACTTTACATTTTGTGGACGTAAAATCATGACTTCACATGCCCACCTAAATCCCGAAACAAGCCCTAATAGTCCCAAAAAGAACTTGTATCAATCTTTCAATGATCAAGCGACACACCTTCATTACCATGACACATAAATCATCACAAACATAAAACCATCAAATATTTGAAGATCAGTACAAAGAAACATGAAATCAAAAGGATTCACAGCAATGCAGTAAAACCAAATTAAACTTTGCATTCATAAGTTGATCAAAGAATTTGAATTAAGCGTCCTCTAATATTAGAAAATCCCGAGAGAGAAAAGTGCATTTTGAAAATAAAAGCAGTTTGAACAAATCCCAAAATAACTTATGTTATCAATCTTCCAATGATCAAACGACACCTAAATTACCATATCAAACTAAAATACCAAATTCAAACAAGAAAAGACATTCTCATTGTTGAGACACATAAATCATCAACAACATAAAGCCATCAAACATTTTAAAGATCAGTACAAAGAAACATACAATCAAAAGGCTTCACAGCATTGCATTCATAAGATTCTTCCACCTATGATCATCATAATAAATTGAAATCCCTGTCCAAGAATCTGAAAATCTAGTCTACACCATAAGAATAAGTTACACATCTCTTCCAATTGTTCATACCCTTATTCTAAATCTACAACACAATATAAACAACAAGAGTGTATAAACAAGCAAAAGCCCCCTTCTTCAAACCAAGAATGCGCTTTTCCGACGACAATAATCACTCCGTCTTCACATTGCCACCGCCGAAATCTGCTTCCACACCACCGCGGCTGGACTCCTCACGCGGTGGCCTCCCCCATCCGTCCATTCAATCGACCCGAATGCCAACTTGGGCCCACCCACAATATCAAATCCATTACTACTAACAACACTTTTAAATGTAACTTCATATGACAACTTATCTTCCTTCTCACTAAACACCAACTTCTCCGGTGTAACATTCACCTCCACGCCAGGCGGGGCCGCCACATTCACATTGTACACCGCCCCCACCTCCTTCCCGACGTTTTTCACCGTTCTTTTATACTTCACCTCGCTTTCACCGCCGTAAAAGACAACGGAAAACGAAGGGTAGTTCAAATTTCCAGGCGTTTTTAACCCCAATGCATCACAATCCACAGAAGAGGATCCTTTGGTAAAAACTGAAATTTTCTTTGCATCAAATCCAATACTGCACAAGAATGCCACATAGTCAATGGTTTCCAAGTCGTATACCAAACCGGGCTCCAGAGCCCGGTTTGGATCCACATGACCCGACCCGTGAACAAACGGGTTAGACTCATCGCCGGTGGCGAGGTCGGAGAAATTGCTACCGGCGTTATCCAAATTGTAAGCTGTGGTCATTAGTGCTGACTTGATGGCCGCCGGAGACCAATTTGGGTGCGCTTTTCTCAGAAGCGCAGCTAAGCCGCTCACGTGAGGGCAAGACATCGATGTGCCGGAGATGATGTTGAATTCGACTCTTCTGGTGTCGGATTCCAAATCGGTCGGGCCGATGTGGCCGGTCCAACCGGCGAGGATGTTGACCCCGGGGGCGATGACGTCCGGTTTGAGAATCTCGGCGGTTCGGTAGTTCGGTCCGCGGCTCGAGAAGGAAGCCACGCGCGGAGCCGGTGGTGAGGAGCTGATAACCGTTCCCTTGAATACGATTGTGGCCGTTGGATTTGGATCTGAGTGTGCGTAGGCTCGGATTTTGTCACCGGCGGATACTCCGACCATCGTAGCGGGAATGAAGTGAGAGTCGGCGAGGAGCTCCTCGCCTGAATCGGCTAAGTTTGCCATTATCATGCCGGCGCCGCCGGCGACGTGGACGGCGTTTCCTTTCTCCACTCTAGCATTGCCGCCGCGATCGCAGATCACGATTTTACCGGCGACTTTTGCTGGATCGAGTTGGCCGGAATAGCAGTATTGACTTCCACAATCCTTGCCGTAGACCAACGGAAGCAATTTTTCTCCTAGAGCGTCGCCGGAGTAGAGCGAAACTCCGGTGAATACTCTGCCGTCGCCGAGAATCACATTAGCCGGAAAATCACGATCGAGAGTTGAAGCTCCAACAGTCAAAATCCATGGAGCAATATTCGTCGCGGTATACGAACCAGGTCCAGAATTTCCTGCGGAACAAGACACCACGATTCCGTGCTCCGTCGCTCCGAAAGATCCAATCGCAATCGAATCGTATTCGTACGGCGGCGCGTAACTGCTAGCACCAACAGATAGTGAAATGATATCAACGCCGTCTTCAATTGCTTGCTCCATCGCAGCCAAAATATCCGAATCGTAACAGCCATTAGTCCAGCAGATCTTATAAACAGCAATCCTCGCTTTCGTAGCCATACCTCTAGCTTCTCCCTTAGCATACCCGAACAAACTCGCGTTCAAAACCCTAGATCCGGCCGCCGTGGACGCCGTATGCGTCCCATGGCCTTCGGTATCCCTCGGCGACAGCGATTCATTCGATTCCCCCAATTTCTCACCACGCGAAGCTTCATGCCCTAGATAATACGCTTTCGTACCAATAATTTTCCTGTTACACAACGTCGCCGGAAAATCAGGCGCATCCACGCAGCCTCCCTTCCAGTGAGAAGGCACCGGTCCGAGACCTTCATCGGAGAAGCTCTCCCTCTCCGGCCAGATACCAGTGTCGAGAACTCCAATGATAACATCATCTGCATAATCAGTATTCGGCCACAGACCGAACGAATCAGCTAACCCTAGGAATTTAGGAGTATGCGTGGTGTGAACATGGCGAACGGCGTCGGGGATGACGGAGACGACGCCGGGAAAATTGCGCAGAGCATCCGCCTGAGCGGCGGAGAGGCGGACGGAGAAGCCGCGCACTGCCTTCTCGTAGGTGTAGAGGAGCTTCGCAGGGCGGTGGTGCGGCGGAAGAGATCGGAGGATACTGGAGTACCAGTGGTGGTGGGTGGAGAAGGCGAGGGGCTTCTGAGATTTGGAAACGTGGACGATGAAGGTTTCCTGGCCGTCGGAATCGGAGGAGAAAGCGGAAGGGAGGAGGAGAGAGATGGATAAGATACAGAAGAGAGAGAATAAGGGCGTGTTTGGGGGAGGCTTCATTTTTTTCCGAGTAAAGTGGAGTGAAGTGTGAAGGAGATGAAGTGAATATTCCTGAGGAAATGGGGGGCCTATAAAATGGGAGCGTTTCCTATTGGTGGATTTGAATTGGGCCACGTTTGGGGATATTGTTTTGGACTTTTGGAAGTTTTCGGGAAATGGAATATTATTATATTATTATCTCACAAATAATTACAAGAATGGAGATCATTGCGTATGTTATATGGCAAAAATTAAGGTGAATATAAAATGGAAACATATATTATAGGCGAGGAAGTTCAAATTTTTAATTATTTGTGGATATAAAGTGGAATAATAATATATATAAATTCAAATTTAATTAAATATAAATTTAATATAAATTTGAACTTTTGTTTTTCATGGTAACTAATTTAAAAGTTGATAATTGTTTAGCAAAAATTAGAAAAAATGTGTATGTTAAAAGGCAATTTCCCCAAAAATTATATTTAGTGGATGTGTTTTAATTTAATGATGCTGATATTTTTTTTTTGTTAAATGATGAGTTTGATAAGTATTTATAAAATTTGTATAAAGTAAATATTGAATGTGGGTTGTTCACGAAATTTGGAGACTACCAAACTCGTACTGAAATCCGCACAAAAAAAAAATTGAACCGAAAAAATAGTGGACTTCTTTATTTAAAATATCGAAATCGAACCGAATATTTTTTTTATACGGATCTGCATATTACCAAATTAACCATACCGAAAAATCGAATGTGACCGTACCAAACCGAATCGAATAACCGAATTAAATATGTATTAATTTTAATTATTTTTTATTTATCAAACATTATTATAATATTATTGAATTCAAGTACAAGTATAGATAACATAATTTCTCCTTATTTTCAGAATACAAACATTATATTATTTATCTTATTAAGTTCTTAAAACGTTAACTTATATTTATATGTATATCAAAATGATTTAAATTTAACTTGTTATTCTTTTAATTTTATTGTTCATGTATATTCATTTCTTACAAAAACTTGGATATAGTGTACATTGTGTCATAAATTACGGTCAACGTGATTTTAATATTGCAGTTTTATTCACAAGATATTTCAAAAATGATTTTTTAAATATATATTTTATATAATGTATTTTAAATACTCTATTGGTGGTGATTTTCGTTAATTTTTTAACCATCCATTATTATATAATGTGTTATATATATTCGAGCTCGTGTGAGTGTGCATGCATCAATATGTTTTTAAAAAAATTGATTAAAAATGGATAGAATGATGGAAAAAAGGGTAAAAAATTCATTTCTCCGCTTCGTTTCGTACCTATCCAATTTGTTTGTAACCTAAAATCCGCTCCAATCCGTATCGAAAATAAAATATACTTAACGTACCAAAATTTTGGTACAAATCCGAACACTCAAATTTTAAAATAATCGAACTTTGGTACGGACACAGATATTTTCAAATATTCGTTTTGGTCCGTACTGTGAACAGTCCCAATTGAATGTGATAAAAGATTTAAATAGAATAAATTGTTAATAATAAATTATAATTAGTTGATTACTTTAAGCATAATAATTAAATTTAAAAAGAGTATGTATAGGGTGAAATTGGTTTATATATGAATTATTGAAGTGTATTGGTTGTTTTCAATGAAGAGTATTAGTTGTTTTTACTGAGGAGTATTACTGATTTACACTGAAGAGTCTTAGTTCATTTTCACTGAACAACTAAAACTCTTTAGTGTAAATCAATAATACTCTTCAGTAAATACAACTAATACTCTTAAATGAAAATTACTAATACCCTTCAGTGATTTATATATAAACCTATTTCACTCTATACTTTGTCATTTAAAAATACTCAAAATTACTTTTGCACCAAATAGTATATTAAGAATTCACATATGCACCTTTAATTTCAGGGTTGTTATCACATTCTAATTTAATTGTTACGTTACAACTGGTTTATAAGAGATTAACTTTTTAAAAATTATGTAATTGCAAAAAAAAAAGGGGGAAAAAAAGTAGATATATCATTTGTTTCTTGGCCCCTTGGAAATAATATCACAAATATGGATCCCACAAATATGTGGACATGTGACATATCATAAAACATTGGCTAATATTTTCCCACTTGGTAGAACATGATGAAGATGAAACTTGAGATGAGAGTAATAACATTTGAGTTGTCTACAAGTAATACTAACCTTTCGTGACAATGCTATTTGTACAAGGAATAATAATAATTTGTGATAATATTAAATGTAAAGAGAATATAAATATATATTACCTTGTCCCACAACTATTATTTAGGAAATAACTCTCAATAAAGTAATTTTATTTTACTAAAAAAAAATATTCAACCACATGCTCACTAATTTTTCTTTAAAAAAAATGTACAAAGGTAATCATGGGACTGAGAGAATTAATAAAATAGATTAAAGAATATGTATAGAGTGAAATTGGTTTATACATGAATCACTGAAGGGTACTAGTTGTTTTCACTGAAGAGTATTAGTTGTTTTTACTTAAGAGTATTACTGGTTTACACTGAAGAGTTTTAGTTCTTTTTCACTGAACAACTAAGACTCTTTAGTGTAAATCAGTAATACTCTTCAATAAATACAACTAATACTCTTCAATGAAAAAAACTAATACCTTTAATGATTCATGTATAAACCAATTTCACTTTATACTTTGTCTAGATTAAAAATTTATATTAGATTTGTCTCATACATTAAATGAATTTTCATCATCATATATATTGCACGATACGTGAGCATATGGCTTTAGCCGAACCAAATGTTAAAAGTGAAAATGGAGTTCCACTTAATATATGAGTATGTGTCACACTAAAATCTTTTTCATATAAATATATACTATCACCGTCTACTAAAAATATATATTATTTTTACACGTGGTTTAATGCGATATATATAAATGATATTTTGGGGTCTCATTTATGAATAAAGTAATTATTTATGATAAGTATACATAATATACATTTAATAAACAATCACTTTATTTATAAATAAACCTCACAAGACCTCTAAATACCTCCAATATTTCGCATTAAACCACATGCGTAAAATATGCATATTTTTAGTGGACAAAGGGAGTGTATTTTAGTATGGAATTAGTTGAGTATATATTATTGACATAAAACTCGATAATATGAAAATCAATTTAACTTTTTATATTATATGTTATAAATACAAGTAAATTATGTTGAATTTTATTTGACAAGAAAACTAAAGCTTGAAAAGAAGTGTATAATTAACGGATATGAAAGTCACATTTATAGGCGACAAAAATAAAGTGGCATTTCTAGTACAAGGCCATATCAATTTTGGCATAATAATCCCTTATATTACTAATAGGGAATTGAAATGGATGATGTGTCATGTTGTGGTTAATTTGAATGATGTGTTAAATTTTTAAGAAGTTTGGATGAAGTGTCACATTTTTATAAAGTATATATATATATATATATATATATATATATATATATGATAATGATGTGTCATTTTTCTATTGGTTTTGTCTGTCATTTTTTCATGTGGCATTTTAATGTTTAGATTGATTAAAAAATTACAGTAGTTAAGGTTTGAACCTTACCGGATTTGATATAATGCCCACCGGTGGGCATAACTTATATGACCACCGCGAATGTGATAATGACACGTAAGCAAATTTAAGTAATCAATTAAAATAATAGTGGGACCCCTATTTAAATTTGCTTACGTGTCATTATCACATTCGCGGTGGGCATTATATCAAATCCGTGAATCTTACACCTCTTGCATCATTCTTATTTATTTACCCACTAGGCCATCTATAAATTTGTAAAAAAATTAATATCTTTTGTATTAAGCATCCCTTATATTACTAATAGGGAGTTGTAATAGATGATGTGTCATATATGTTATGGTTAATTTGGATGATGTGTCAAATTTTTATGAAATTTTGATGAAGTATCACATTTTTATAAACCATCTATAAATTTGTAAATAATTTTAATATCTTTTGTATCGAACATTCTTTTGTAATAATATTGAGTAATGTAATAATTTGTTAATAATATTTTAAACTATTTCTATGAACGTAGAACGCGGGACACTAATCTAGTTGATTAATTAATTCATACTGTACTATTACATTGCACGTCTTTGGATTTCGATTTGTCGTGTTGCTTTGAATACCAACAACTTTTTTTTATATAAAATAGTTGATGCCTTGATGGGGTATAATAATCATAGTAATTGATTAATTTATTCCAAGTAAATGTCTCAATGCGAGGGATGGGATGGGATGGGTTGGGTAGATAAGGGTCGTCAGTGAGAACATGAATCACGCAACTTTATACGTTCATATAATAACCATAATAATTGAGAGATTTTTTTATGGATCGAGGAATTGGCTCGTGTATTGACTTACGTTCTTGATTTTAATAAAAAATCCTCAACGAAATTAAGGGTATGTTTGTTTTGGGATTTAGATGTGTGTGGGAGAAGTCATGACTTTGAAATCTTAGGGCTTGTTTGTTTCGGGATTTAGGTGGGCGTGTGAAGTCATGACTTTACGCCCACATGATGTCAAGTCTTGAATGATAATAAAAGTGTGTGTTTGTTTTGGAATTTTAGTGAGGTGAGATTTTACTTTATGTCAAATCATGTGTAAGAGAAAAGTAGGAAAGAGAGTGTAAGTGAGAGAAAAGTATGAATGAAAAAAATAGGAAAAAGAGTGTAAGTGAGAGAAAAGTAGGAAAAAAAGTGTAAGTGAGAGAAAGTAGGTATTATAGGTGTGGATGAAGAATGAGATGTAAAAACGGGATGTTACATCTCTAACTAGAATGGGGCGTGGCCGGAAAGTCCTAGTCTTGTCCGTGTGAATCCCAAAACAAACAAGCCCTTAGGATGTGAAAATCTTAATGAATAATATAAATGTATGTTTGTTTTGGAATTTTAGTAGGTTGAGATTTTGCTTTATGTCAAATCAATATCTTTTAGTTATAGATGTTGTATTATTTTATTATATTGTGTAAGAGAAAAGTAGGAGAAAGATAGATTGGATGATAAAAAAAGTGATGATGTGATTGTATTTAATTATGTGAAAGTAGTAATAGGTTTATAGGTATGGATTGAGTTTGAGATTTGAAAATCCAGTTTTAAATCTCAAACTAGAACAGAGCGTGGATCGCAAAGTTCAAAATATATCCTTGAGAATCCCAAAACAAACATACCCTAAGATCTAATGAAGTACAAAACACATATACTAATATAATCATTCTCTATAAAAAAGACACAAAAATAAATTTATCACAATTTTATGTTTCTCCCATGCAGACTGATTCCAACTTATTTTCAATTCAGACTATTATACTCCCCCCGTCCTGCTATTAATTTCACATTTTGTCATTTTCGTTCGTTCCACCGTTTCATTCCACTATTAATTTCTCAGATATTTTTTTGACATCAACTAATAATATTATATTTATACATTTTATTCATATTCATCCATTTAAACACATTACACTTTATTTCTTCTCTCTTCATCACAATCATATGTATTATATCTATATTTAATTAATCTTCTTAAATGTTGTACCAACAAATAACAGGAAGTTAATACCGGAACGAAGGGAGTATTTATTTTCAGTTCAGACAAATACTACTACAGTGGCTCCATTCTTTTTTATCTGTCTCACTATAATAAAAAATGACATTGGTTTTTAATTATCATTCTAATAGAACCAATACATTTTTTACTTATTTCTTCCAACAACGTCCCTAATAAATAGTAAAATTAATCATCACCTGGTAATAAATAGACTAATAAATAAGAATGTAAATATAATTTAATATTCTAATAAAAATGAAAAGTTAAATAGCATATAAGACATGTAAAATTAAATTGCGTGAATGGATAAAGTGAGGCAAATAAAGAAAGTTGAGGAAATAAAAATATAAGACATGTAATAATTAAATTCGCATTATAGAAAAGACCTATATTTTATTAACTAGGGATAGTTTTTTCCTAATGCGAAAGGTGTCTTTGTAGTTGAACCTAGATGGAATAGAGGCTGCATACGGAAGAAGTAAAATCACTAGTTGTTGTAATAATTACACAAGATGAATCACGTGAAGATCACGTGCTAGTGTGTGTATCAATTAAAGTTCATATTTTGCCAAAGCTACACTCTAGGATTCAAATTCTAAATCGACGCACCCTCGTGTACACCAGTTGCACGGTAAACTCATTCTCACTCAACAGTTGAGGTTGTTTACACTAAAAAGTGTAGTTAAATTACATTGAAAACCACTTTTCAGTGTAATCTAACCATCAAATCATATTTTTCAGTGGAAAAAGTTTCAACGGTGAGTGAGTGCACCATACATTAAGTGCAAAATAGAGTTAATCTTCTAAATATTTGATCTATTAGAGTTCGCTCCCTTGATATTACGATTACCTCTTAAAACAAAATTCTAGATTCGTCCCTGCCCATAATATCTATAATCCAAAAACACACGAGCACACGCATGCAGTGATAAAAAAATCGGGTTAGGCAGCCTCCTCCCGACCCGATTTCTGCAAAATCGGAGGTTCTAGGCATTTTTGGACCTAGTCGGGTCCTAGACGGTTCGGTCATAGGCGTACCTAGGCGGCGCGAAAATGCCAAATTATCAATTTCCAACTTTTACACCCCTGCACGCATGCACATGCACCTTCTAATGGGGTCGGACTTGACAATACTCGGGCAAGAAATACGTGCCATAAAAGCTAAACCTACTCTCGTGTTATACATCTTCAAGAATCAAAAAAAGGGCACAAATTTCAAAGAATCGTAAGGTTTTCTTCTTAAGGAGACAGAACAAGACAATGAATGTCCGTAAGAAGTAACCAACTTAACCACTAGCGAAAGAACCGAACCTGATAAGAATTGAACCGAACCGAACCTCAGAGCCAAGCCCAGAAATGCATCACTCTTCCTGCCAATGTACATATGCTACACAACATAAGTATTCCAACAGCATCAAACAGCCAAGACTATAAAGTTGAACAAAACTAAAAAAAGGAGTAAAACATACCTCTGATGTCAAACCTTTGGACAAGCTACGAACGAGCAAAATACTCGACAAGGTAGATTAAGCGCCAAAAAACGAAAATAAAAGATGCCCATGTTAACAAAGGCAAATACCACCAGAGTTTGCATGAAATTAAAACAAGTAAAACTGCACTTAGTTAGCCAGGACGTTAAGATTGAAACCGCATTACCATGCTAGTCTCCTGCTATATAAATTGTAACATTTACACGTCATCCAACGAAATACATAGGATAATATGGACCTAAACAGGCTACTAACCAAATACAATCAAGAAATCTGCAAACCGACCTTCTACTTCATGTAAATGATATCAATTAAGCGCGGGTAATCAAAGAAAACCCACAGCAGATACCACCCTAAAAAACAAAAACATCAGATAAATGGCGATGAGGCCTATTCCAAGCATCTTGTTGGGGCGCATATCGTTCCGAGGTAAAATCACAAGTGCCCAAATCAGCCCTGCGAAGAGAAACCCCAACGTGTAATACAAGCTCGATTCTTGTGGGACAGAATACGAACCAGGATTTTCCGACCATGCTCCAAGAAGCATCGAGATGCCCAATCCGATAAGGGTGTTAAACATCGGGCCTGCGTAGCATCCGGACATGGCTATCTGAACACCTTCCGCACCGTTCATAGATAATGCAATGTTGGAAACCAAATCGCCCATCGAGTTTCCCCAAGCCAATACCGTCACCCCAAGGATGGAAGGGTTGACACCTAGTATCACACCTAATCCAACGAGCAGGGCAACGAGCTCGCTCGCTATCATGTAGAACCAAACGATACTCATGAAAAAGCCTCCTAAAACCCAGGGGAGTAGGAACTTCTGAGGGGGGTGTTCCGGTCTCGTGTTCTTGTACGCGAAAACGCTGAGCACGGAACCAATGGAAACGGCCAATACATACCCGATGATTCTACTACGAGAACTCACGATTTCTTGCGCACTCCATAAACATGCGAGAAGGATCGGTGCGAATAAACCACAACCCACGGCGTATGCCTTCGACCAGCTTTCCTCCTCCACTAAGGGAATCGTGAGCCGTCTCGGAACTGTTAAAGGCAACTCCAAGAATGCACAAACCTTCGAACACGAGAATGATTGCTGTTCTGTACCATTATCTTCATCGATCCATCCCCACAAATCGCTGTCGCCATCGGGAATCTTCATCACTTGGTTCGAATATATCGCCAAATTCGAAGCCCACATCCATTGCGGTAAAGACGAATGAGATTGACCCCCATCACTATCTTGGTCGAGTTCGAGCAACGAGGTAAGCACAGATTCATCCTCGTGACTGCCCGAAAACACACTTCCCCTGACTGGAAGCAGAGGGGTAACGACGTCCAATTTCAGCCTCTGCACTTGCTCCCTAAAAAACTCATTAGCAGCAACCGAAAAGGCGTAAACTATATAAATCGACACGAAACATATAGCAGACCCGATCGTCACTTTACCAGCTAACAATATCACCAAAAGGGCAGCAAGTGTGAACATGAAAAACGCGATATCCCGTATAAAGCACTTCTTATCAATCCGAAAGCCCTGATCAGCTACACAAAGGGAAACGGCACCAACAACAATGCAGGTAACGAAAACCGCCCCTCCTAGGACGCTATTAAGCCCCACCTCCCCTGCCCCGGTCCCCACAAAAGCAGCAATACTAGCAAACACATCTGGAGCCCCGTTACCCAACGGAAGCAGGGCAACCCCAGCAACGGTTGGAGAAAGCTTCAATATACTCGAAAGCTTCTCCAACGAGCAACAGAAATAATCTGCTGCGGTGTTGCCCAACAGATAGAACAAAGCAGCTAGCCAAACACCCAATAATAAAAAAGTCATAGAACTCCCATTGCAATCACAGTAGTAGAATTTCAGGTAATTTATAAAACCATTCGATTTGCACCTAGGGTTTGCTTTCAGGAACTCACAGCTAGAATTATACCCCTCGTGATCGAGCAATCCCGCACAAAATTGGGGTTTTTCACTATCCACATAATTAAGGCCGGTTCCGTTTAGGGTTAATTCAGTCATTTCTCTCCGAACCCTAGAAATTTCCCCTTTCGAGCTCAATTTAGGGATTTCGGAAGAAAATCCCCCATTATTGTAGAACATGATAATCAAAATTAGGGTACATACCCCATTGAAGAACCCTCGGAAGCGAGGACTTCTTTTGCCGTATAACAAATGCAGAAACCTCATTTCCCCCTCTAATTACACATACAATCTATATGATATGCAGCTCCCAAAACCCTAGTCCGGAAAAACGAAACCCCAAAAAATCTAGAATTTGACTGACCTGCAAATTACGACGACGGAATGGATAATTGGGGAAAAGAGAATCAGGAACTAGGGTTCAGATCGAATTTTGAGATGACGATCAAAGCAAAATAGGTGTTGATCGGAGTTTGCAAGAGAAATGTTGATTTTTTTCTTTCCGAGAAGATTCTCTCGGAAACTCTCTGTTGCAGGATTTAATCATGTTATTTCAATTTTATTGGTTATTTTGTTGTTGTTGGAATTACAGTTTTGCCCCTGTTGCATTGCTCTCAAACTAGATGTTGATTGGGTGGAAAATAATTAAATGAATTAATTTTATATTTTTTACAAATTAATTTTTTAAAAGAATTTTTTTTTTTATGCTATCAGAATCGAAGCACCGACGTATATACAATTTCAAATAATACATTTTTAATAAGAATACCTAAGTAGATAAAAAAAAAAAAAAAAAAGGAGAAAAGTGAATTGTGGAACCATGAATTTACTTTTGAGATAAGATGCATTATAGGAGAAATAAAAAAATTTAGATAGGAATATAAAACTTCTAGGCTATGTTCTTTTTTGTTTTAAAAATTTGGATTTGGATTTTGGAATCTAAAACTCATTTTAGTTTAGGTTTTAAATTTAGGTTTTTGAAATCCTATATCTACAACCTTATAAATACTCCATTTGTTCACAAAATATAGGTCTTGTTGCCTTATTGGGTCGTCCACGAAAAATAGTCTTGTTGCCTAAAATGGAAAGAATAAATTTTTTCTACTTTTTCAACATACACATATAACATTTTTAAAATAATTTATTTTGTACTTGATTTGACACAATATTCTTACTTTTTACATATTATATCAACTTTCTTAATAACCGTGCAAAAAGTAACAGGACCTTATTTCGTGGACGGAGGGAGTAACCTATAGAACACTTTACTTTTTTAATAATAAAGTTAAAACCTATCCTACTCAAAACTAAAAAAGAACACATATATATTTTAAAAACCTCATGGATTACAAAAACAATAGGTTTTCAAAAAGCAGTTTTTTAAAACCGCTTAAAATAAAAAAAGAACATAGCCTTAAGTGTATACATGTATCAAAATCATTTCTTAAGATTCCCACTTGTATCGACGATACTCTAAACGACGAAGGTTCAACCCAACAATTTGTAGAATTGTGTGTCCCCATATTTGAAATATAATCCTCGAAAGTAGCATCCCCATCTCCATATAATATTAGAAACTAATTGAGCATCCACCTCCACTTCAACATGCTCCAATTCCAATTTTTTTTTTTTTTTTTTTTTTCAATTCACACATTTTCATTCACTATCATGGTTCAACATGAGAAGAAATCTTCAAGATCATCCCTGTGGAATCATACTCACTCTTCAACAACTTGATGGTTATAAGAAAAGAATGCATCGTAATTATCTTATTTTAGAATTTTTTTTTATTGGACGATGCATTTATCATAGCCTTATGAAGCTTGTGGAAATATGCATGCATGTGCATGCATGCATGATACATGCAATCACACAAGCTACTGGATTGATCAAGAAGCTGCTAGATTGATCGAGAAAGCAAAGCACCATCTCACGTGTGCATTGCCAGCTCATAGTTTGTTAGGTAGTTAGCACAAAAATTGTTATAACTATGGCTCATTTTAGCATGTAGCCTACTCTATAAATAAGGATGTAAACCACCTGCTCATTCCAATCAATATACAGTTTTCATTTCACCTATCTTCTTCGTTTTAGCATGTTCTTCATTATTCAACATGGTATCTAGAGCTAGCTGATATTTTTTGGGGGTGCCATAGATCCTTCTCGGTTTTCTGCTGCTTGGACAGCCTTGAATACTAATTCCTCTTCATCCTCTGATTCTCTTGTCGTTAATGATCCCACTCATTTTCACAATTCTGATTCCCCGGGTATGAAATTGATTTCTATTGTTTTAGATGAACACAATTTTGTGTTATGGAGTAAAGCTGTTCATCTGGCTCTTGGAGCGAAGGCCAAACTTGGTTACATTGATGGCTCTCTGGAAGCTCCTACTGATAGGAATTCTACTGAATTCAAGGCTTGGAAAGGTGCGGATTGTATGGTTTCGTCATGGATCCTTGGAGCAATGTCGAAAGAGTTGGTGGAAACTTTCATATCTTGTAAATCGGCTCGGTTGCTTTGGCTAAGCATATGTGAACGCTTTGATATTACGAATGGAACGAAACTATTTCAGTTGCAACAGAGTGTCTACCATTTGAAGCAAGGTCATGATCCTATTCACATATTTTTTGGCAAGATGCAGAAACTATGGGATGAACTCGATGAGTTTTCTGGAATACTAGGATGTACTTGTGGAAACTGCTCATGCCAGATTGAAAGGCAAATTCAGGATAAGGAATTGCAATATAGATTGATGCAGTTTCTTATGGGGCGTAGCCCTGAGTATGAAGCTATCCGGAATCAGTTACTCATTGTTGATGGGCGAACAACTTCGCATTTAATCAACGAAAGATTATCATTAAACTTGACAACAGGATAACAAATCAAATGAGCTAGCAGCCTCGTGGAGCGAACAGCTTCGTAGCGGAGCTAGCAGATTCGTAGGGCGAACAGCTCTGTAGAAAAGTACTAATGTGGTAAGCAGACTTGCAAAGAACAGCTGTGCCAAGCGGCTCAAGCCAAAGCCAATTTGGGCGAGCATGTTCGTAGTAAAGCGAGCAACATTGTAAAACAATCCCAAGCGAGGAGCGAACAGCTAAGAACGCAAAGGATCATGACATCTAACAAAGACGTATAAGCGAGCAGCCGGTCATCATCGAGAGCATCTCAGAAGTGCCAAAGACCAAGTACAATATGGGGAATTCCAAGAGTCACTAGCTTAGATATGGTCCAAGTGTCCTAACACTTGGCACCCATCCAATGAGTAATAGTGTAGATGTTGTACAAGTGTCCTAACACTTGGCAAAGATCCAATGGCTAAGCCATCAAGATGGTGACACATGGCCACTTTGTATGTCTATAAATACTCCCTTCTTGTACATGAAAAGGAGAGAACAATTCAAGAAAATAGCCCAACTCTTGCAAATTTATTTCTCAAGCTTTACTTAGTCAAATTCCATAATCTTGATTCTTGTTTGATGATCTTCATTAGATGAAAAACAGCCACTAATCTTCTTAGTAAGAAAAGGTCATCAACAATTGGCGCTAGAGGAAGGGTTCGAACCTCCGATTGTAGAAAAAATCGAAGAGGACAAAGATTTACAACACTTTAAGGATTTCAATGCATGTGTGCATGAACTAGGGTTTTCAAACCTTTACAATCACACACAAGGCTAGTAATCCTTGGAAAAGGTGCTGTAAGTACAAGATTACTTCATCCATTTGCTTATTTACCCACATTTCGATAGCCAAGATGGTTAGATCGCAAGAAGAACGACATTCGAGCATATCTCCAAGTCGTAGACCAAGAACTAGGGTTTCTTCCACCGAAGGACATGCACGGACAGTGAGAGCAACTTCGCAGAGGAATATACAAGTCACTATTGACACGATTCCACCAGAAGTTGAAGCTCTTGCTCAAAATCCTGAAGAGCTAGCAAAAACCATTGCTGTTCTTCAATCCTTGCAAAATCGACATATAGCAGGACCGTCAAGAGCACCTGTGACGACCAGACGAACAGGCGAGCAGGAGCGTACTGGCGAACAAAGGAGTAAAATGAGAGAAGATGCACGTCGGGACGAGGCCGACAGCGAGGAAGTTCGCAGAAATAAAGGAAAAGCTCCACTGAGCGAACGTCTAGGAAGCAGAGGAGAATCATCACCGAGTCGAGCAGAGGAATCAAGCAAGAGTACGTCTCGAACCAGTGCATTGGAGAGATTAGGAACAAGGAATGCAAATAGGAGGGAGCCGTCCCGAAGGCATGAGGAGCGATCACACCATCCTGCTCGCCCATCAGTGCATGACCGAATCCGGAGGTCAGCTTTTGGCCGGCTAGGGCCAAATGGAGCTAGCAACGCTGCTAGGAAGACAACTCAGGAAAAACGTCCCGTTGGCAAGGGACTGCATCGTGAAGAGGTCACTGAACCCAATCACGATGAACAGCCTTCCATCGGGAGAACTCCCCCGAATGAGTTGCAGGAAATGAGAAAGGCAATTGAAGAATTGCAGAAACAGTTGGAGTCTCAGAGAGGTGTCGGATCAACCATTCTCCCATCTTCACCATTATCTCCGTCTATCCTCAGTGCACCGATCCAGAAGAAGACACAGTTCCCAGCCATCAATCTGTACGAGGGAACGTCGGACCCCCGTATCCATGTGACGAAGTATTCGGGTTTTATGATCTCAATAGGGGCGACCGACGCCACGCAATGCCGAAATTTTCCACTCACCCTGGGAGATGGCCCGCACAGATGGTTTTCGGCATTGGCTCCCGGCTCCATCAACTCTTTTGCCCAGCTAAGCAAAGAGTTTCTGTCTCACTTCTCAACTGCCGGGTCTTACTTGACCCACAGACACCGTCTAGCAGATATTAGGCAGGGAGACGAGGAGTCTGACAAGCAATTTCTGGAAAGATTTGATAAAGTGTTACTGGAGGGCGAGATGGTGAGTGAAGACACGAAGATTGTGGCAGTGATGGCTGGTTTAAAGAAAGGAACTGATTTGTGGAAGGAAATGCATCTGACTTGCCCGAAAACATACACAGAGTTCAGACACAAAGCGGGAATTCACGTTTCAATGCAGGAGGCCTTACACCGAGAGATGGGAGACAAGACTGATCCAAAAAAGTCTAACAAGAAGTCGGGAGGAAGTGATTACAAAGCTCCGAAGAACATGAAGTCATTCAATGATGGAGCTGAGTTGAAAGAAAAGTTGAGTCAAGTCCTTACTATGTCCGTGGATGCTGTGTACAACAACGTTAAGGACAGGGAAATGTTGTCAGAGCCGCGGAAGATAAGGCAAGAGAGAGGAAAGCTGAACCCGAACAAATACTGTGCTTATCATCAGAACATCGGCCACTTCACGAGCGAGTGCCGAGATCTATTGAAGCAGTTGTGGAGGTTCTATGAGGAAGGGAAGCTGTCCGAATTCGTGAAGAGGGAACCAGGTAAAAGACCAAGGGCGCCAGTGCAATCCAGTTCGGATGATGAAGATAGTGATGACCAACCAAGCAAAGTTGGTAAGAGGGGAAGGAAGGTCCCAGCAGCTCCAGCAAGGCATATCCCAGAAATCCTGATGCTGGAACCCACTGGGCCAGTAGGTGGTTGTTCTGATGGGAGACCACCTATGTCAAAAAGAAAGAGGAAGGCAGAGCTGAGGGCAGTAGATCAAGTAATGGAAGTGGGTGTAAATCCATCGACCAAACGAACAGGGGACCTGACTTTCTCGGAGAAAGATTTAGACGGGATACTTACTCCCCACAACGACTCATTGGTCATTTGCGCCAATATCATGGGGACAAAGGTGCATCGTCTACTTGTTGATACTGGTTCCTACACGAATATCCTATTCAAGAGCACGGTGGACCAGCTAGGAGATTGTGCTGAGTACATCAAAAACTGTGATCACAAGATTGTAGGGTTTGGAAATGCTGTAACCACCCCGCTAGGAATAGTTACGTTGGCAGTTGAGCTTGTATCAATCGAGGACCCGGAAAGGAAGATGAATAGAATGGTAGACTTCCTGGTTGTAGACCAACAGTCCACCTATAACGGGTTCCTCGGCCGTCCTTTCTTGCATGAATTTAAAGCAGCTGTTTCAACGTACTATTATTGTTTAAAATTCCCAACAAAGAAGGGTGCAGGTACAGTCAAAGGAGACCAGAAGAAAGCTCGTGCGTGTCTGTTGCAAATACAGTTGCAGGATCACCAAGTCAACATGGCGGACAGGTGCTCAGACAAGGACGGAGACGATAGCGAGGCCATGACTTCCGTTGACACTGAAATAATGGAAGTCGACGAGCAGCTTTGCACAGACGAACAACCACGCAGTGACGAGCAACTGTGCGCAGACGAACAGCTGCGCATTGGCGAGCAGATATGCGTAGACGCACAGTTGGACGAGGACGAGCAGGAACGCGAAGATGAACAGCTCGCCCAAACAGGAGGAACAGAAGCTGCTACTACTAGCAACGAGGAAGAACAAACAAGGGCAATGAACGTTGATGCAGAGGACATAGAGCCACGACTGGGGGCAGAACCGATGGAAATCGAAGATGAGCCAAAGATAGAAGGGCCCATTATTGACCCCAGATGGAAAGGCCAAAAACGAAGGGCTACCCCGGTCGAAGAGTTGGAAACTGTAAAAGTCGACCCGAACCAAGAGGGCTTAGAACTCTTCATAGGGTCCGAGCTACCAGAGCCGTACAGGACCAACATGATTGAGTTTCTTAAAGCAAACTTCGATGTGTTCGCATGGTCGCATGCAGACATGGTGGGCATCAGCCCCGAACATGCCTGTCACAGACTCAACATCGACCCGGGGAAGAGGCCAGTCCATCAGAAAAGGAGAAAATTTGGACCCGACAAATACGAGGCGCTCGACGTGGAAGTCAAAAAGCTGCTGGATAACGACTTAATCAAACAAGCGTTATGCCCGCAATGGGTGGCAAATCCAGTTTTGGTCAGGAAAGCAACTGGAGCATGGAGACTCTGCATCGATTTCACAGATCTTAACGCCGCCTGCCCGAAAGACAACTTCCCATTGCCTCACATTGACCAGCTAGTTGATAGCACCGCCGGACATGAGCTGCTAACGTTCATGGATGCATTCGCAGGATATCATCAAATCGCGATGCATCCCGATGATCAAGAACACACTGCGTTCTATACCAACAAGAACTTGCTATGCTGGAAGAGAATGCCATTTGGGCTAATCAATGCTGGAGCTACATATCAGAGGCTGGTCAACAAGATGTTTGATGATCACATCGGGAAGACGATGGAAGTATATGTGGACGACATTGTTGTCAAGAGCTCAAAAAAGGAAGATCACTTGCAGCACCTGGCTCAAACATTTGAGATACTTCGGACCTACAATATGAAGTTGAACCCCAAGAAAAGCAGTTTCGGAGTCCATTCTGGGAAATTCTTGGGACATCTGGTTAGTCAGCGTGGAATTGAAGCAAATCCAGTGAAAGTGAAAGCAATCATGGAAATGCAACCACCTAGATCGGTAAAAGAAGTCCAACGACTAACTGGATGTCTAGCAGCTTTGAACAGGTTCGTCTCAAGATCCGGAGATAAGTGCAGGCCATTCTTCGAGGCCATCAAGAAAGGAAAGTTTCAATGGACAGACGCCTGTCAACAAGCGTTCGAGCAGCTGAAAGATTACCTCAGTGATACAAAAATCCTTGCCAAGCCAATCCCAGGGGAAAAGTTATACTTGTACTTGGCGGCCTCAGAGGTAGCAATCAGTTCAGTGCTCGTTCGTGCAGAAGGAAAGTTCCACCTGCCCATCTACTATGTAAGTCATGCCTTGCACGAAGCAGAGCTCAGATATTCACCAACAGAAAAGCTAGCATATGCGCTGGTAATGAGTGTCAGGAAACTTCGTCCATATTTTTTCGACCACCAGGTGGAAGTGTTGACAACGTTCCCACTCAAGCAAATACTGCATAGACCCGATGCGGCTGGTCGGCTCCTAAAGTGGTCCTTGGAAATCAGTCAGTTCGGGATTTCGTATGTTCCTCGAACAGCGATCAAGGGGCAAGCCTTAGCAGACTTTATAGTCGAACTAACTTTCCCCCAAGATCCAACGAGAGGGCATAGCCATCCCTGGCACATGTATGTTGATGGTTCATCAACAAATACAGCATCGGGAGCAGGTATAGTCTTGATAAGCCCGGACAGGCAAGTTTTTACTTCAGCTGTTCGATTCGAGTTCATGGCAACGAACAACGAAGCAGAGTACGAGGCTGTGATCGTCGGATTACGCCTAGCATTAGCAGTTGGAGTACGGAGGTTGCAAATCTTTGGAGATTCACAATTGATCGTCAACCAGGTTCGAGGAGAATATGAAGCAAGAGATGAAGACATGGCTTTGTATCAAAAGATTGTTGCTCACTTGGCCTCTTTGTTCGAACAAATATACATTGAACAAATACCAAGAGACAATAATGCTCAAGCAGATGCATTAGCCAGGCTAGCAACCAGCACCGGACCAGCAGAATTGTCGGAAGTGACGCTAACAAGGATGTCCAAACCATCAACCGAAGATTACAAGATCTATCAGATCGACGAAAATTTCGAAGAAGACGACTGGAGGATGCCGATCGTTGAATATTTGCAAAACGATAAAAAACCGGACAACCCATTTGAAGCTAACAAGTTGGTTAAAAGAGCGGCAAGGTACACCATGATGGACGGGCAGTTGTACAAGAGAGGAATTTCGCTCCCACTTCTGAAATGTTTGGCTAGGGGCCAAGGACAAACAGTGCTGAAAGAGATCCATGAAGGTGTATGCGGAAATCATGCCGGAGGACGGGCTTTAGCACATAAAACAATAAGGCAAGGATATTACTGGCCAACTCTCCTCCAAGATGCAATCAAGATTGCCCGAACCTGTCATAGATGTCAATTGTTCGCCCCAAACATTCACAAACCCCCACATGAATTGATTTCAGTCAATAGTCCATGGCCGTTCGCGAAATGGGGAATTGACCTTATCGGGCCTTTTCCCCCAGGACAAGGAAATGTTCGATACGCGGTAGTGGCTGTTGACTACTACACGAAATGGGCGGAAGCAGAAGCACTCGGGCGGATCACACAGGAGAAAATGATCAACTTTATCTGGAAAAACATTGTTTGTCGTTTCGGGGTCCCTCAGGCGATAGTGACGGACAACGGAAAGCAGTTTGAGGGAAAAGAGATCAGAGATTTTTGCGAAAAATGGGGAATAAAGAAACATTTCTCGACACCATACCACCCCCAATCAAACGGTCAAGTGGAAGCAGTGAATAAAATAATCAAGCATATACTGAAGATTCGTTTGGTTGACAAGCAAGGAAAATGGTCAGAAGAGCTACCAGAGGTGTTATGGGCATACCGAGTATCCCACAGAACAAGTACAGGCGAAACACCGTTCACAATGGCATTCGGGACAGAAGCAGTAATTCCGATTGAGTTAAAAGTCCCGACAAAACGAACAGCTGCGTTTGACGAAGAAACAAACAACTCTGCAATGGCAGCAGAGTTGGACTTGCTTGAAGAAAAAAGAATAACAGCAGAATTGAAAAATGCAATCTACAAAAGAAGAGCAGCAAAGTACTACAACTCTCAAGTAAAGGCAAGAGAATTCGAAATTGGGGACTTGGTACTTCGAAAAGTTTTAATATCACCAGGAGTATTCGGCCCGACTTGGGAGGGCCCATACAAGGTGACGAATAAGTGGCACAATGGCACATACGACCTTGAAGACATGGAAGGCAAGTCGTCCCAATACTCCTGGAATACAACTTTACTCAAGAAGTACTACCAATGAAGTCCTGTAAGTCTTAGAAAGTTTGTAAATAGATCCTTTGTAAATTTTTGAAATTTTTGCGCAAATTTATAAGCGAGCAGATTTGCATTTATCTTACTAGGCGAGCAGAATTGTTTTTATCTTTTGTCTTGCTGAATTTCAGTTTTTGAGCCTTGAGTCCAAATTACTTAGTTGCTCGCCCAAAAAATTAGCAAAATACGAGTCTGTTATAAGACGAACAGAAAAGCTTATTAAAAGCAAAAGTAAGGCCAAGTCCATAAGCGACCAAAATGGCCCAAACAACTAAGGCCAAGTCCATAAGCGACCAAAATGGCCCAAACAACTAAAGGTCAAGTTCTATAAGAACCAGATGACCAACTGAAAATTTGACTAAGTGTTTACCTTAAGAAAAAGGAACACTAAGAAGATGTCATAAGCAAAAAGCAATAGGCGAGCAACTAAGTAAGACGACCAAAGAGGCGAGCAATTAAGTAAGACAAACAGAGAAGCACAAATTTATAGATTAGCAAAAGTGTTCATATCATTAGATCAAAAAAAGTTACAATAGGATTGAGAAATACAGAAATGTTATACATCCTATTGTAAGAAAAAACAAGTCTTCAAGGAAGAGGAGGAGGAGGAGCATCTTCAGTTCTGGTAGCCGGCGCGCTCGGCTGCTCGCCCTGGGCACTTGTACCAGCCCCGTCTATAGGGGTCAGGGGAAGCGAAGGCAACCCTTCAAAAACCTCATCAGCGGCTGCCGCGTTGGTCGCCGCTGGAGCAGGGTCAGGCTGACCGCCGTAAGTAGGAGCAGCAATGTCGACGTCCTCGCCGAAGACTTCCAAAGGAAAGCCGAGGTCGGCCAAATCGGAGACGAACAAAGTCGAGCCAGGAGGAGGAGGATAATTTTTCACGTATTCAACGAAGTCCGCCTTCACCGCATCACGGATATCTTGGTTATGATCGTGAGCGAAGTGGACAGACCGTAAACATTCCGCAAAGGCACAAATGTACCCGAAATTGGTCTTGTCCATCACTTCCTGCTCATGGACTTCATATTCGATCAGATTCTGGCGCTCTTCCTCCAGCCTCTTGACATGCTCCTCGGCAGCGAGCAGACGAGCAGATAAGTCTGCACGCTCCTTCTCGGCTCTCTCAGCTCTCAAGTCTGAGGACTTCACCTCCAGCAGCATCTTCTCAGCCTTCTCCAAGGCGTTCTTCTCGCCAGTTAACGAGGCCTCCATCTTCCTCTCCATCAAAGCCAGCATCTTAGCATGCTCGGCCTTGCATTCTTTGATGGCAGAGGCTCTTTCCTCGTCCATCCTCTCCACGCGACGGCCCAAATCGCGGTTTGTTCGCTCAAGATCCAGAACTTGATCGAGCAGCACTTGAGCCTGGACCACTTGATGGCTAGCATTGTACGCCATCAGGCGAACATTGTCGCTCACAGTCTGACCCGTGACAAGGGTGTTCGCCGATTTGGTCCAAGCTCTCGGGACCATCTCAGCTGCTCGACGGACAGGAGCATCGGGAATGTCGCGAAAGCTGGGGGGGGCATCCTTCACAACAGCAAAGTGGTGAAGAGCAGTTCCTCGACCGGGATAACGCTCCGGTTTGTACCTAACCAAATGAAGAATTAAGAGTAAGAACAAAAATGATGACTAAGATCAGACGAACAACAAAACCTGAAAAAGCGAACAACTTACTCTTTAATTCTAGAAGGATCCCAACCTAGGTAGGAGAGATCCTTGGGGTACACCACCGTTTTGGTCGCCGCCACGCTAGCGACCACCTGTTGCTCGTCCACCACTTCCAAAGAGGTGGATCTAGAGGCAGGAGATCGAGGAGCAGCACTGCTCGCCTCCGCCATGGTCTTTGACCGCTTAGAGGCGCGATCATCGCCGCGAGCATCATCGCCTCGCGGCGCCTTCTTCTTCTCTCTCTCTTTTTCCCTCTCCTTATCCTTCCTTACATCCCGTGGAGAGGGAGTAGATTTGGCCGCAGGTTTGCGGCGACCAGCTCCGGCGGCTGGGCGACCAGAAGGGTTCTCTCCGGCCCGGAGACGCATGATAGCGAGGGGAGGATCCATCTTTCTCCTTGAAGCATCAGCCATCTGTTTAACTCGATTGGCGAGTAGATAATATGACTCGGGCACAGCTGGGATAGCAACAGTGACTTGTTGATCTGACAAGAAAAATACAAGTGTTAGGCGAGCAAGAATGATGAACGAGCAAAAATGATTGGCGAGCAAAAATAAAAAAAAAAGTTACCTTCTGGAACGGCGGCTTGGGCTTCAAGATGGTGAGGACTCGTGACCAAGCCAGCAAGTTTGCGACAATGAGCCTTCGAGAGATGGTGTATGTCGCGACTAGCAACGTCGCGAAGAGAGATGATGGCTAAGGTGAAGAGAAACTCGTCGCTCAGATTAGGGTTCCCCCACTTCAAATTTCTCAAGCCTGCAAAACAACAAAAAGGATTAAAATTAGTCCTATTTATGAACTAATAAGATAAAGGAAGGCCTACGTTTAGCATTTCCAAAGCGTTCGGGCGACATGATGCGCGCCTGCCCGCCGGCGAATCCCTCCGCTGCTCGCCAGTCACCACCAATGAAGAAAAATTGGCGATGCCAACCCTTAATTTTATTGGGGACTCCTTCAATGAGTTTCAGCCCGGTCTTCGCTTTAACATAATACCAACCAGCTCCATCCTCTTTTTGAGTAGAAATAGTCAAGGCGTAGAGAATCTCCGCGGTTGTTATCTTGTTTTTATAGCCCTCAAGACCAAAAAGAGTCATGAAGGCTAGGAGACTACTCCAACCGTTTGGAGTAATCTGGGTGATCGCCAGGTTCATGTCGGACAAGAATCGCCCGATAAGTGGATGAACGGGGAGAGGAAAACCCGTGTTGAGCACATCCAAATTGATCGCCGTGCAACCAGGAGGAGGGCGATCAGCAGTTTCTCCTTCCTTTGGTATGTACATAAAAATGTCGTACGGAATCTTGTAGGTAGCACGGATGCTCGCCAGGTCTTCCTCAAAAAGCACGCTATCGAGGCTGCTCGCTGCAAAGTCCCCACTTTGTTTCTTCATGATTACCCTCGATGGAGTGACAAAAGTCTTCGAGTAGCGAGCAGCATAGTCCCTCCACTCATTATCGCGAACAACTCCTTCCGGGATCCGAGATTCGGGTGTAGTTTGAGAGATGGGAAAATTGATTTCCCTTAAAAACTCCCAAGTGAGCAAAGGACCTTCTTGCTCGCCAACTCGCTGCTCGCCAGCAGGGCCAATTTGGTCGTCCTCGAGGTCAATTGAACCCTCTATCTCCGCGGCCACTTCTGTGGAATCTTCACCAAGATCAGAAGACGTTTCAGGTTCGCGAGCAGGATGGTGAATATCTTCTTGATCGCCAGAGCGATCAGCGGCACACGTCTCTACCGAGCGAACAACGGAGCTCGCATCCGAGTCCGTGTCTTCGTCCACCAACAACGTGCGCGGGTTGTTCGCCAACGCTTGGCGAACAGATCTGCGCGGAGAATCCAGATTTACGGGTCGTTTTTCCGGATTTCGCCCGGGTCCGGATTGGGAGGAACTTGAGGGGGAAAAATCCATTCAAAAAAAGTAGAGATTTGGATAAGTGTGAGGTGGTATGCAAGGATAACGCCGGCGACGGAGGAGTTACGATGGTAACGGAATCAACAGCACGGCGGCGCGACGGCGGTTCACGGCCGGAATCACACCCACAGTCACGAGAAATACGAAAAAGTGCAGAAATTACGAAATTAAGAGTAGAAAAAAGAAATACAAGATGAATTACCTTCTGAAACTAAGATCTATTTGACACAAGAGAAGATTCAAGCACAAGAATCACGAAGACGGGAAAGCTTCGAAGCGTTTGTCAATGGCGGAAACGTGAAAATCGAAAGAAGAAAGAAAGAGGAATGAATGGGAAATCGCCTATTTATAAGAATGAGGCTGGGTCGAAAATGCAATTTTCGCAAAATTCCGTAGGCCCCTATGAGCAAATTGGGGGTCGCGCGTGACTGACGCGACGCCTCGCATTCCGTGCCTCGGGAATCCAACCGTCGCGACACGAAAGGATGTTCACTGCTGGTCGCGCATTTTAGTTCCCATTGCTCGTTTGCTCGCCTACGCGTTTGCTCGCCCATGTAGCTTACTATACTCTCTTCCTGCTCGCCCATTATTCGAAGATAAAATTATAGCTTGGTCTTAGTTGATCACTCCATATTCAACATAAGATCAAGCTAGGGGGCAATTGTTGATGGGCGAACAACTTCGCATTTAATCAACGAAAGATTATCATTAAACTTGACAACAGGATAACAAATCAAATGAGCTAGCAGCCTCGTGGAGCGAACAGCTTCGTAGCGGAGCTAGCAGATTCGTAGGGCGAACAGCTCTGTAGAAAAGTACTAATGTGGTAAGCAGACTTGCAAAGAACAGCTGTGCCAAGCGGCTCAAGCCAAAGCCAATTTGGGCGAGCATGTTCGTAGTAAAGCGAGCAACATTGTAAAACAATCCCAAGCGAGGAGCGAACAGCTAAGAACGCAAAGGATCATGACATCTAACAAAGACGTATAAGCGAGCAGCCGGTCATCATCGAGAGCATCTCAGAAGTGCCAAAGACCAAGTACAATATGGGGAATTCCAAGAGTCACTAGCTTAGATATGGTCCAAGTGTCCTAACACTTGGCACCCATCCAATGAGTAATAGTGTAGATGTTGTACAAGTGTCCTAACACTTGGCAAAGATCCAATGGCTAAGCCATCAAGATGGTGACACATGGCCACTTTGTATGTCTATAAATACTCCCTTCTTGTACATGAAAAGGAGAGAACAATTCAAGAAAATAGCCCAACTCTTGCAAATTTATTTCTCAAGCTTTACTTAGTCAAATTCCATAATCTTGATTCTTGTTTGATGATCTTCATTAGATGAAAAACAACCACTAATCTTCTTAGTAAGAAAAGGTCATCAACACTCATGTTAGATCCCCTACCATCTATCAACAAGGCATATTCTACCATACACCAAATTGAGCAACAGAAACGGATTGCTACTATTGATGATACTACTGTCCTTTTCAGCAAGGCTAAAGGTACTTTTAGATCTACTTCTCCTTCCTGGAATAAGAACTCTTCTGCACCTTCCTTTCCAAACTATAGATCAAGAGAGGATAAGGATAAACTTGTTTGTTCTCACTGTGGGGGAAAGAGGCATGTGATTAGTGTGATTATTGCTTGAAATTCATGCTTTTTATTTGCTTATTTTTAATTGAGTTTCGTGTGATTATTTACATTAAGTTGTTTCATTATGCTTAATTGTCGAAAAAGGTATTTGTGATTTATTTTGCAGGAAATTGATGAATATTTGGAACAAATACGTGATTATTGAGATCGATTAAGAAGTGGGCTTGAGAAAGAAGGAATTCGATCTAAAAAGGTCAATGCAAGCTCAAGGAGATGATTATTGAAGACGAGAGATGAAGAAGAAAGGGAGAAAAGGAAGTAATAATCAAAATCGGGAGTCAAATCGAGCAAAAGATGAAAATTCACCTTGGTCGTGCAAAGTGCTCGTGCAAGAGTGCACGGTCGTGCAGCCTCAAGAAAAATGCGTAGCCAGAGTTTTGGGGAAGTGCACGACCAGGAGTGGTCGTGCACATCTGCACGGTCGTGCACCTGGTCGTGCACTTCCAGATTTTCAGCACTTTAATAGTTGTTTGTGGTCGTGCACCTGGTCGTGCACCTTGAAATTTCAGATTTTTCCATTCTAAGATCGGGACACGTGCCAAAGATCGGGAGGAGGAGTATTTAAGCATAAAATTCGAATTTTAGAAGAGAGAACCCAGATTTTGAAGACACCAACATTCACCCCTTTGGGGGACACACACCCCACACACCAATTTAGTTTTATTTCACCTTCATTCTTAGATTGTAATTTTCTTTCAAGTTTTAGAGTAATTTAGCTTAGGATTTCAAGATTCAAGTTCAATTTCAAGTATTGTAGCTAAATCTCTCCATAGAGGTGACTTCTTTCCATTTTAATGCAATTTTATTTCCATTTAGCTATGTGTTTATTATTTTGTTATTGTTTAGCTATGATTTTTCTTTTTAAAACCATGAGTTAATTGTTTTGATGCTTGGGATGTTAGATACCATGTGAAATCTTGAGTTGGGATTGCTCTTTGCCTTTTCTATGTTGATATTTGGATTTTGCTTCTATTGATGGATTTGTATTGAGCTTTGATTGTTGATCTCTTGTAACTTGTTTTTCGAGGCATGTTTAGCGTAGACGAGAGTTACATGAACATGATTAGATGAATGAGTGTGAGATTTATGATTGAATGCGTCTATTTTGCATTTGATTCGTCGAGAGAGAGTTATTCGCAAAGAACCCCATCATTAGACATCAATTGCTTGGATGGTTGTTTAGGTAATTGGTGAGTTCACCTAGTAAATCCAAATTGATGCATAGAATTGGCTTGACAATCCTACTTGAGTTTCACTAGGTTGAAGATATCCTAAGCATCACAACCTTCTTATGCCTTGAATAGTGGAAGTTATGTGAGAATTAGGTTTGGGTTGTTGATTTATGCCTAATTTTGATTGTTTGTGGAATTATATCCTTATTGATTGGAATTGAGTTTTGCTCTAAGCATGAATTGTTCATATTGATGTGTGAATTCATCTTAGTGTAGACGAGAGTTACATTGATTTGATGAAACCTTTGTGTATGAGCAAAGAGTGCTTAGATGCGTGTATCTCGTGCTAACTCGTCGAGAGAGAGTTAGAACGTAGGATACCGTCAATAAGCCTTAAACATTTGATAGTCTGTTGAATGTTTAGGTGAAGTGTTACTTGTTATAATCCATGAACAATTGAGATTTTGACATAATTCAATGTTTGAACCTAAGGATCACATAACGGAAACCATTTAGGGCATATCAATCCCCTTGCACTTCGTCTCGAAGTTAGTTAGATTTCTTTTATTGCTTGTTAGTTTGCTTTTTTAATTTCCTTGTTTAGTAGCGTAGTTAATCAACCCGTTCTTGTCCTTTAATTTCCTTGCATATCAACGTGAATCGACTTAGTTAACCACTTGCTTCCCTAGGGTTCGATAATTTTATTACTTGGTCAATTGCCTAACTATAACAACGATCTCGTACACTTGCGAGTGAGTTCAAATTTGTGCTTTAACGAATTTGGCAAACAAGTTTTTGAAGCATCACAATGTTTCAAATTACATGGTTATCCTGAATGGTATGACAAACTGAAGGCTTCTAAGAAATCTGCTGTTGCTAATTGCTTGGATGAGAACATTTCTTGTATTGAGAAGAACACTCCTGGGGCCTTTTCTCACATTATTCAACAGGAACTTGCCAAGTATTTTGCTGCTGCTCATGAGCCTAAAGCCAATGCATCATCTAATGATTCTTTTGCAAATCTAGTGGACTATGCAGGTATTACTCATTGTAGCCTATCTGCTCTTGTTAATATGACTCATGATACTTGGATATTGGACACTGGTGCTAGTAGACATATGACATTCAACAGATCCTTCTTTACATCAGGTTTAACACCTCTTACACATCACATTTCAGTCTATTTGCCTGATGGTAGTACCAAAATAGTCACACATTCTGGCCACATTATACTTAGTCCTTCTATTATTCTCCTTGATGTCCTTTATATTCCCAGCTTTAGATACAACCTACTTTCTATCTCACATTTAATTTCTCATTCTCACCTTCAATGCCTGTTTTCTTCAACCAAATGTGAGATGCAGGACCTGCAGAGTAAGAAGATTGTTGCTGTTGGGCACCTGATGGGGAAACTCTATGTACTTAATCCCTCTACTGATACTTTACCCACTACTGTTGCTACTTCCTTTTCAATTCCATCATCTGTAAAAGTTGTTCCTAATACTCTTGATGTCTGGCACAAGAGATTAGGTCACACACCTACATCTGTACTTAAGCACATGCGTTTTTATCCACTTATCAATAAAACAGATGATATCCTTCCTTGTTCCACTTGTCATTTTGCTAAGCAATCAAGACTTTCTTTCAATATCAGTTCAATTACCATTTCTCATGCATTTGATCTTATACATCTAGACTTATGGGGGCCATATCACCAACCTTGCACTATTAACACACCATATTTCCTTACCATAGTTGATGATTTCACCAGAGCAACCTGGACCTTTCTTCTTAAGCATAAAACTGAAACCTTACAAACCATCAGAAATTTCATTACACTTGTGAATAATCAGTTCGGTTCAAATATCAAAACCATAAGATCTGATAATGGTTCTGAGTTTATGAATAAAGATGCTCAATCATTGTTTCTGTCTCTTGGTATAATCCATCAAACAAGTTGTTCCTACACACCTCAGCAAAATGGGGTGGTGGAAAGAAAGCATAGGCATTTGCTTAATCTTGCCAGGGCCTTAATGATTGATTCAAAACTCCCTCTCAAACTATGGCCATACTTAGTTTTGACAGCTACATACCTTATAAACAAAATACCCAGTGCTCTTCTTGCTTGGAAATCACCTCATAAATTGCTGTATAAAAAGCCTCCTGATTACACCTTCCTTAAAACTTTTGGATGTCTTTGTTTTTCTACCATTATAAGCCCACATTCTACAAAATTTTCCCCCAGAGCTACCAAATGTGTCATGATTGGGTATATGGCCACCCAGAAAGCATATAGATTATATGATCTTCATTCTCACTCAATTTTTAGCTCCAAAGATGTCAGATTTTATAAACATGTTTATCCATTTCATTCCACCCCCACTTATTCACCTCATACACCTATCATTCTGCCTTTTGACTCTGATGATACTTCTTATATTTCCTCCCCTCATACACTTAGCACTTCTCCCCAGCAAAGTACTGATAATTTTGATTCATCATCCTATCATCCTACACCTATCTCCTCTCAGCAGCACCATGATTCACCCACTGCTGCTCCAGATCAACCTAATCCCATCTCCCCTCCTGTTCATCACTCTTTACCTGCACAAAGGCCTTCCAGAAATGCACCTAAACCAAGTTGGTTGAGGGATTTTGTATTAGCATGTGTGGACTCATCATTGCCCACATTGGATCTTCACTCACCTGATTCTATTTCTAGTAAGCCTACCTTTCTTTTTGATCTTGCTTATACTACTTATAGTACTACTGTGTCCAATACTAAGGAGCCTGCTTCATATTCTCAAGCTGTGGGTATCCCACAATGGGAAAATGCTATGCATCTGGAATTACAAGCATTGGAAATCAATGAGACATAGGATTTAGTACCTTTACCTGCTAATAAAACATCAATTGGGTGTAAATGGGTATTCAAGTTGAAGCTAAATCCAGATGGCACTGTGGATAGATATAAAGCCATGCTAGTGGCTAAAGGTTACCACCAACAACATGGAGTGGATTATGATGAAAGTTTCTCACCAGTGGCTAAACCTGTCACTGTCAGATTTCTCATTGCTCTTGCTACTGCTAAGAAATGGCCTCTCTGCCAACTTGACATTAATAATGCTTTCTTGCATGGATTCTTACATGATGAGGTCTATATGGATCCTCCACAAGGCTATAATTCGCCCCCAGGTTTGGTCTGCAAGCTTAAGAAAAGCCTTTATGGCCTTAAACAAGCTTCAAGGGAATGGAATTCTGAATTCTGCTCTACACTCATTAAGTATGGTTTTACACAATCATCTGCTGACCATTGCTTATTTACCAAGGGTTCCTCTTCAGATTTTTTGGCTTTATTAGTGTATGTTGATGATGCCCTCATTACTGGTGCCAATCTTGATGATATTTCAGCCTTGAAACATCATCTTCATGATGTTTTTACTATTAAGGACTTGGGGTTTGTAAAGTACTTCTTGGGAGTTGAAATTGCTAGAGCGGACACTGGTACCACCCTTACACAGAGAAAGTATATTCATGACCTCATTCAGGATTCTAAGCTGGAAGGTTGCAAACCAGTACCCACTCCTCTTCCTCAAGGTTTGAAGTTATCTAGTTCACATGGTTCTTTACTTACACAGCCAGATAGATATAGAAGGATCGTGGGAAGATTACTATACTTGGGATTCACTAGACCTGATATTACTCACTCAGTGCAGCAATTAAGTCAATTTGTAAATTCACCAAGATCCAGCCACTGGGATGCCATGATCCATCTTCTCAAGTATTTGAAGGGTACTTCTTCTCATGGCCTGTTCTATTCAGCCTCCTCCTCTTTGAATCTTTCTGGCTTTTGTGATGCAGACTGGGGTAGTTGTCTTGACACAAGAAAGTCAGTTACTGGATACTGTATCTTCTTAGGCTCGTCCTTGATTTCTTGGAAATCAAAGAAGCAATCCACGGTCTCTCATTCTTCTGCCGAAGCTGAGTATAGGGCTATTGCTTCCACTGCAATGGAGCTGCAATGGCTTAGCTACATAGCATCTGATCTTCACTTACATCTCCCTTTACCAGTAACTCTCGCATGTGACAACAAAGCTGCCATCCACATCACCGAAAACCCAGTTTTTCATGAACGAACCAAGCACAATGAAATTGACTGTCACTTGGTTCGTAATTTATACAAGAGTGGTTTTCTTCATCTTAGTCATGTTCGCACATCAGACCAGATTGCAGATTTATTCACCAAGACTCTGCCGAAGTGTTCGCATACTAAGTTTCGTGACAAGTTAAACGTGTTCGCTATCGAATCCCGTTCACCTTGAGGGGGGCATGTGGAAATATGCATACATGTGCATGCATGATACATGCAATCACACAAGCTACTGGATTGATCAAGAAGCTGCTAGATTGATCGAGAAAGCAAAACACCATCTCACATGTGCATTGCAAGCTCATAGTTTGTTAGGTAGTTAGCACAAAAGTTGTTATAACTATGGCTCATTTAGCATGTAGCCTACTCTATAAATAAGGATGTAAACCACCTGCTCATTCCAATCAATATACAGTTTTCATTTCACCTATCTTCTTCGTTTTAGCATGTTCTTCATTATTCAACAAAGCTCGCCTCCTTATTTCAATTTTTCAAACAACTAGCCAATTGGAGATAGAATTTTGTTGTAAATAATATTTTTAGAATAAAAGACATCACATTATTCTAGATAAGAGCATTTCGAGTCTTCCACATCATCCAAACCAACGTTACAATGTGCGACAATCTTTCCTAATCTAGATTTTGCAGTATATTATGAAGGCCATAAAACCAAAGATAGTAAATCAACTGACTTTCTATAAATAAATTATAGGAGTATAAAGTCAAGAATATATAAAGTGAAATTGGTTCATACACAAGGATGAAAATATCCTGTATGCAAAATTAATTTCGACTATATTTTTGTGCAAATTGAGCATAATATCGGTAAAATATCGCAAAAAACGGTAAATATCGAAAAAGTATCAAGAAATATAGAAAAAGTATCCATAATTTTGATAAATATCACAAATATAAAATTAAGCGTGGGTTCTCATGTTAAATACAATCCTATATCTTGTTATTACACTCCATCTAAAAATTAAATGTTCGCAAAAAAAAAAAATGGCAGATCAATTTATTGGTGGAGTGTATCTACAAAACATAGGCCATTAAATCACTTTTAGCCCAAATATAAAGTTTCTTAATTTCTTTTGTTAATTTAGTTTCACTCCATTTCTCTTCACTTTGAAAATTGTCCTTTTTGTTTACTAATTTTCTAATTTTTATCCTTTTATTACCGGCTATCACAGGTTAAGATTTAAAAGATGATTAACGTGAGCTTTCTACGTAGAAATGGAGTATGTTATTGTTCGAGTTCATTAAACTTAAGCGTATCACTATTTGTGGCTTTATATATATATTCTACCATACTATAAAGCAAGGGATGTTTTTGTTAGAAGATGAAATTTAAATACGAATTTAAATACAATCATTACTAGCATGAATTAATCCTAATTAATTCAAATAATAATTCCAACAACAATTTTGTCATCATGTATGTTGAATTAATTCACATAAAATCTATGGCGGAAAACTAAGAGATTATGTGACTACGTACCTCTTGTAGATATGACCTTTGATTATCACGGGACGTGCTACCAACCAAAAGATCTTCTCAAATATTTCCCTTTTGCCTTGCTTGATCACCGGTGGGAAGTGCTTTCAAGCAATTAAATAACTAAGAAAAAAAAATTTGCTTTTGATTTTTCCAACACATGAAATTATGTCCTTGGAAATGAAATAATCATCCCCTGCTTATAATAGTGAGGGGGCCGAATTTTTTTGACATATTTTAGGGGTGGTGAAAAAATTTTCTTAGCCTCTAAGAAATCTTGAATATATCCCACCATAATAAAATATTCCACAAAATCTCACCCTCCTTATTAAGCTTATAATTTTCAAAAATATTGAATAAGAATCCAAGATTTGGATCTTCTTGAATATATGAGATAATCTTATATTCCAAGAATACTTATCTTCCATAATATATTTCCAAGAAAATCAACAAGATCTTTTCTTTCTCCAAATATATCTTTTTCGAAATTAATAATGAAAAATCAGCAAATTTTTTTTTTTTTTTTTAATCACCTTATCATTATTGAACTACTTAATGGACTACTTTAGGAGAATTAAGATTGGACCTCCAATGGGCTTCTGAATTTCAATATTGAGCTTCAATATAATTCAACCCATTAATATTAATTAGTACCACTAATAAATTAATATTGCACTATCCATCTTAATCCATATTACGATAATATGGGCTCCCGGTTATTATTTCCCGCGTTTAAGATTATCAAGTCCATTAATTAATTAAGCTTCTGAATAGCTCTAAATTAATTAACATCTTTCTCATTGGAGTAAAGACAGCTCAACATTATTATCCGTACCGAAGAAACTAATTCTTCACTTGCAAGATTTGGTACGATAAAACTTCGAAGCCCACCAAGGGGACAAATCACACGAGCAGTACTCGCACGCGTTTCTCCGTATTAAATCTTAGCAATCGTCGTATGATTAATATTACTGCCCAAAGCACAAGGTTCGAAGTCACGATGATTTTCACCCAACATGAATCAAAGCAGTAACCATTAAGCACACACAGTCCTATTTAAGTGACGGAGATTAAAAAATCAATAACCACTGGGGTCTAATTCTTCACATTTCATAACAGAAGAATTTATCCTCGTTGTAGGTCCTCTTCAACACATACTAGATGTGCTAGTGCAATCTCTTAGTCAAGACAGACCAATCTGAGATATACACATCGACCTTTCACAGTGGTTTTTTCAATTTCACCTAGGTCGTGAATTTGTACGTTTAGTTACAAGGAAACCGTTAATGTGATCTTCCGTGATTTGGTATCACCAAATTAACTACAATGTAACACATACTACTTATAATGAACTGGTTGCAATAAATATTCAACATTCAATCTATAAATATATAATAGAGCCAGGATTTCTATTTTTAGTTTTGGCTCCATTTTGTTGTATCCGTTGATCATATCTGGTGCTTCTCATATTAGCCGTTGGATCATTTTACATATTTGTTATGATATTGTTTTAATGACTGCATTAATATTGTTTTTAATATAATTGATGAGATTGATCTTTGCCTATAGATATTACCTTGCATTGTGGGACCGTTACATTTTGGTTTACCTATATATACATGTGTTTATTATTCATCCAATTATCATTCATTTATTTTATCTTTTATTTTGTTGTTTCTTTCTCTTGAAGGAAAAATGACTTTTGTTGCGGAAGTATGGAGTTTATTCTCAAACTCATGAGAATATGGAGTTTTTGTGGTCTATTGTTGCTGATCAATGTTTTATTTTCTTGGAGTAATATATCCGATTATCTATTGTATTATCTTTTTTTTTTTTTTGGTCATGTAGACCACACGAAAAAAATGTATCGTTTGTGGACCACAATATAGATATGTTTGTATCAATTTATTTATCAAGCATTGTATATCTCCCAAAAAAATTCAAGTCTAATATATGTCACGACTTCGTTCAGGAGCCTATTTTATTTTGTAGTTTCCATTTGGTAATATTGGATTGTGCTTCATTCAAACAATATATGTATTATATTACAAATTTCACATATTTTATATTTGACTATGTGGTTGATTTATTCAGAAGAATTTATATATATGAAATAAAATTATTTATTGTGAAAATTGTTCTTTTAGTAATAATTACATTTTCAAACTGCGTCTAATACTTTATGCGATATGTGTTACTTTTTTGCTTATCATATAATTTACTAATAATACATTTTCGTGTTTATTCAATATTTTTTTTGTATTCTTTTGTTGTGCTTATTAGGTTTTTCGGAAATAAGAGATTTTTTTTTATGTTTATGAAACTTAAATAAAAATCTATAATATATAATACACCCCACATTTCACCTTTTTTTTTTTTTGGCGGGAGATCACTTCAGCAAGATTTTTTTTGTTCCTCATCTTGGCTGTTTAATTTTATATTAATGGTGGGCCTTTTTTTTTTTTTGCCCTATTTTGATGCAATTTATGGACGGTTATGAATTTGATTTCTTTTAAATGCAGTGCATCGTTTTGACTTTTACTGATACGGCTTTTATTGTGTTCCTTTTCTTTTTCCCAAATCTTTTGTTTTGCTGATGCAGTTGAAATCGTTTGTAGGGTTTGGATGCCGAGTTGTATTCTTTGATTGTGATTCGTTTTTTTGGTTGCTACATATTCGGCCCGAGGATCAATAGTATATAATTAATTTTTAAACTCCAATAGAATACCTCTGAGAATTTGGTTAAATTGGTGATTAAGAATTACGGTTGCGGTTTTCGTATTGAGGATGGACTTTTGTTGTACTTGAATTGTTGCTGTGTGTTGTAAAACGTCAATGAATTGGTATTGTGACGTTTTGGTTTACATATTTATTAGTTAGGTAGAAAAAATTGTATACCCCTCCATCGAATTATTTAAGTTGTGGTATTGCACATATTACTTAATTAATTAAAACACAATATTAAAATAAAAATATAGAAATGTTAGTTACATTGATTTATAGATAGATATAGAATGCATGTAATTAATTTATTAATCTCTAATTTCAATTATGGCTATTGCTGTAAAAAAAAAAAAATATGGCTCATTCACTTTTAACAACAATTAACTAAAATCTATCTCATTTAATTCATCCTCAATAAATTTATATTTAGGGGTAAAGTGAATAAAATCACGACGAATTTTAATTCAAATGCACTTTAATCTAAATATTAAAAATATCACAAATTAAACTCCAATTAGTTTGTTTAAAAAAAAATTGCAATTGAGGTTTTTGGTTAGTTTACCCAAGTCCGAATGCTAAAGTGTCAAGAAAATTGCATTTTCATTATTCCAATTAGATGCCACATCATATATTATTTTTAGAAGTAAAAAATAAAACTTAAAAATAGATTTATATTGTAATATACTAACCTCATCCCCTGATTATTTGCACACCTACATTATTTATCTGTCACAAAAAAGGTTATATTTATATGTTGTATTTATCATTTTTTATATACAACATACTACTCCCATCGTCCACCAATATTTCAACCACTTTTCTTTTTTAGTTGTCCATCAATCTTTTACTCATTTTTTTAAATAAACACCACTCGCAAATAAATAGTTGAGTCCCATAATACACCCCACAATACTCTTACTTTATCAACTTTTTCTATAAAATACTAATTTTATTAAACTATGTGTCCAACATTAAAGGGGTAAAAGATTCATGGGCGGAGAGAGTATATGATATGTTTAATTAATCTTTGAGTAGGTTTTATATGAAAATGATTAATGATAAACTCATCATGAAACTATTTTAAAGTATTGCTTATTTGACCAGGAGTATCAAAAATCTCATCAGGAGTATAAAAAATTAGGGTCAATAAAATCTACAACAGTTACAATATAATACCACTGACCAGATTAATAATATTTTTTATGAGATTTTCGATACTCCTGATCAAATATTTGATACTTTAAAATTATTTCATGATAAGCTTATTATAAATTATTTTCATATAATACTTTGCTTTAATATTTTAATTATGTTACTTTGTCGATTCTTTTATTTGTATTGCTAAAATGTTGTATTTTGAGTTTGTTTTTTGTTTATTTTATCATTCAAAATCAATATGAAAATTACTAATTCTTATTAAATTAAATATGAAATTGTTTATAGATAAGTTTATTTTATGATTTTTTATGCCCATTATTTTATTTAGTTCACTTACTTCTAATTCCACCACATACATGAACCATTGAACAATATTAATTATTATCACTAACAGATATTAGTTGTTTTTATTGAAGGTTATTAGTTATTTTCACTGAAGATGTATAAGTTGTTTCAATGGTTCATGTATGAAAATTTCACTCTATACATACTCAATCAATTTTGGCAAAACATGTTTCCTCTGCTTTTCTATTTTTTAAAATTCATTCTAACATAACTATTCTCACCTATAATTATTCTACTATTAATAAAATTGATTTTTTTTACAAACACATTACTTTCTCAATTTAATTTAAATTATTATTTATTCAATCATACAATACTTTTGACTTTAGTTAAATTTTTTTAATTAAGACCACTTTCTTTTGAAGTGGTTAGAGTTTCAAAACACACACTTAAGTATATCCACTTAATGAATTTTTTTCATATCTAAATATGTTAATATCATTTTGTAAAAAAAAAAAATCATAGTATCAAATTTAAAAAAAAAAATTGTAATCAATCCTAACGATTTAATTTCTAAATTAAATAATAGAACTTCAAGTAATATTTTTAGTGAATACAACTAATACACTTCTGAGCTGATACTTTTAGTGCAGTTCATATAATTTACTAATACCCTTTAAACAAATTTTACCGTGAATATTATTCACATAATACCTTCTCATATTTTTTTTTTTTACAAAAACTGTAAATTTATTCTATTTTCATCTTTTTAGTACAGCGTGGTGTTTATGATTCAATAATGAGATCACTTAAGTTAAATGCCGACAATATTTTTTTTTATTATTATTATTATTGTACGGTTATGGTGGTACCAATTTTTCTTTCTTTCACAGAAGACATTATATGCATGTTTACAATCTAAAGGTAATATATTATTGATGTAGCATCAAGTAGTATAACTTCTCTTCCTCGCCACCATTAGTTCATCTGAGTTATGGAATGCGTGCATTGTTTTGAACTTGACAAAAAACATGAAGTTGTTGAATATAAATTACGATCAAGGGATGAATGAAATAATCTTGAATCTAATACTACAAAAAATATAGTTTTTCAAGAAAATTATATAAATATTTAGAGTTTTGAAATAACATTTTTTTCTTTTATTAGGAATATCATGTTTTTTTTTTGATAAATAAATATTATGATTAATCATATGGATTTTATTTACTATTTAAATTTGTGTATACTATAAAATATTGATGTGTGTGTAGGTTTAGTAATTTATTTATAATGGTAACCGGACAATATCATGGTTGGTATAACTATTATATTATATTATATTTATATTAACTCTATGTATATATAATTGATTTTAAATTTTATAATTTTTTTTAAATATGTGTTAAATAATTAAATTAATACATAATGACATAAAATACTATACATGAAATGTGTTAAGTCAATTATAGAAATTTTATCATTAATTATTCAAAAATGGATTATTATTTTTCTGATGAAAAGTGTTTGTATATTGTTTTGTTATACAAAAAAATGTGAAACATTTTGAATAAGTATATATTTGAAAGTGATACAACAACTCTATTTGTAATTATCTTCTAATTGGTACAATTGATGTTAAATGTTCTGATGTCTCTGGTAGTTATTCAATATTATATTGTAAATAATTTTAAATTATACTTATTATATTTACGATTAAGATGAGTTGATGATAAGAATTATAAAATAATATGCAATTCCTTATGAATATATATTTTATAATAAAATGGACACTTTTCATGTTACACCTACGTATATTTAAAAAGTTGTATTAAAGATATTATGCTAAATCATTATAATAATGTATAAAACATAAAATAAAATGATTACATAAAAAATATAGTTATGAAAATGACTTCCGTGCAAAGCATGTGTAGGAAATATTATTGTGCTTTTGTGAAATACAATAATGCTGAATTCAAATGTTGTTTGGTGAAATTTATATTTTTTATGCATATCTATTTTTTTAATTTCCTACTGAAATTGTAAATGTCATTATTTTTTTATTGTTACATAACATTGTCGGGTGAAAACTTTTTTGGAGAATAATCGAGTTTTCTTATATTGAAGTATGTCAAAATTGAATATTTATTATGGATCTAATTTTATTGCTAATACGAGTCGTCACATGCTTCATCTCACTAATTTTGGTATAAATTTGGTAGGAATGTTGGATTGCATAAATTAAAATGGTAAAATTATTTTAAAGAATTATAATAGTATATTGATATTGGAGGAAGAGTGATTTCTCAATCATTGTGTTGCAATTTATCCACACACCGTGAACAGCCAAACCTGCATAGATCACCATCGAACATAACATCCAAACTTAGGCATTTATACGTAACCTAAAATTGGACGGTAATAAAAATTTGAGTCACACCTGGAGGTGCCTGGAGGTGAAATTGGGTCACGGCTGAAAGTGGGTGGAGGTGAAATGTTAAATAGTTCATATTATTCATCTAATTCATAGCCTAATTGTGTGGAGATGAAAATCCAAGTCATGCTTTAGGTCATAAAGGCTCATCTTAAAAATATTTTATGTTATGTTCTTATTGAGACATAAATTTGTTCATACATTGTAATGACATAATCTTTACAAAATAGTCGTTATAATTGGTTTGATTTGATTACTTTTTTTAATTATTTGTAGGGTGTTATCTCACTCTTTTAACCTATAAAATTATTTTTAACAAATATTTAATAAGTTATAAATTACTATTATATGTTTGATTTTGATTTTTTTTTCTTTTTACAAGAAAATGTATTATTTAAAAATATTGTTATATTGTAGATTGTTGTTTAAAGTAGTTTAACTATAGCTTAAAATTGAGTGAGACTGTCTAGTGGAACTACATAATACAAATTTAAATACTCTTATCCTATGTTGAAATGTTAGTGCGATAGGTCCAATTTATATTCTATCCCAAAAGTAAATTTTATATGAAAATGATTAATAATAAACTTATCATGAAACTGTTTTAAAGTATTGATTATTTAATACTATAAATAGAATATACAAAATTTAATGAGAAGTATCTGTATCGTTAATTTGAGTTCAAGAAAAATTTTAGTTATATTTTTAATTTTTTTTTTAAGATTGTTAACAAATAAAGGCAAATTCATTAAAAAGAAAAAGAAAAAGGTACGAGTTGCCCCACAGCCCGGGGCAAAAGCTCAAAACTATAATTATTAGTTTAAAATATATATAACTATAATTAGATTTTTAGTTTTATAATTAAAATATAGTAATTATTATAGTTTAAACAATATAACGAATACCGGCCGTGCGAAGCACGGGATTTACGATCACTAGTTATATCTAAAGCAAATGTGATAAAAGATTTATTCTCATAAACAAGTGTTTAATACTTGAGTTATACAAAGTAAAAACATAATTTCACGTATAACTTCAACAGTTTTGTCCTATGTGGCGAAGCCATGTGCCTTGACCATTTTCTTGACCGTTTGTTGTGGCCCTTCCTTGATCTATATATTGTCATTTTGGCCCTTCTCATATTTCATCCTGTTTACTTTGGTTGTTTGTTGCATGTTCTTTCTTGCCGAGCATAGTTCATTTTCTTTTTCTGTGTTCGATGAGGCATTATCATCCTGCTGCGTATTTGTATCATTCGTCATGTTGAGGATTTTTCGGTACTTTTATTTCTTTTGATAGAGGTTTTGATATCGTGTTGTTTTCGGTCCCTTTTTCGATTTGTGTATTTGTCTAGGTATTGTCTCCGTTATTTTGCACGTGTGACTGAGATTTCATCTTTTATGTGTATCATCCTCTGTTGGGAAATTGGGCTCTATTAGGAACCCACTAATGGTCTCCATATCAAAACCGATAGTATTATAATGTATATTATAAAGAAAATCGAACCAAATCGTTCTACGAATTTTCTTTAAAAAAGATATGAATAAACCTTGTTTCCATATATATATTTACAATCATATTTACATATTCCGATATCAATCATTAATAGCAATTATAAAAAAATCTGGTTATTGAATAAATATTTTGAACCTTCTCTAGAGGAAAACAAAAAATCAAAATCCGAATAAATATTACACTCCAAAGCACAAAATAAAATTAACAATTCGGGTATTTTTTAAAAAGTAATATAAATTTGGATCTATAAATCCTATTTATAAATAGTTAGGAATAGATTTTGTCCCCATATACATTTATAATCATATATATTAGTATAAGATTCTATAATATTATAATATATCTTACAAATTTTCGAAAATTTACTTGAATATTACATAAACAGACAAATTTACAACAAAATTTAATCTGGAAAAACTCACGCACACTACAACCAATTAGAATAATTATTATTATTAATCATTAGTAATACCGAAGAGATAAAAATCACAAACAACATTTTTACAGGATAGAAGCAGTAAGAAACAATATCCAAAATACAAACAGTATACTCGCACCTAACGAAATTACTTATTAAACTGAAATGTATTATTAACGATCATAAATGGTATTACTGTGAATTAATAAGACCAAAAGCTCACGACTAAACGTCAACTAATCACAACCTACAAACAAAAAAGGGAAAATAGAGTTTTTTGCTCTGTAAGTTTGACCACTTTTGTTTTTCGTCCTACTAACTTTTAATTTTATTTTTTAGTCCTATAACTTTAAAAAAATTGACTTTTTCATCGTATAACCGGCTACAAAAGGTAACCCAACCGGTGACGCTGACGTGACATAATTTTTTATTAATTTTATTATATTATATGTTATCTTAATCTCATATATTTATCAGTTTTCCCACTTTACTCCAGAAGTCACTATTTCAAAATACTCATTTCTCCTTAAATATCTCATATTCTATAAAATCTTTGCCGTACAGTTTCATTGTTCTAATCTCAGCTTTTGATTAATTATTACGGTTAATCTCCATAAAGAAAACTGTTGCCGCCACAAATCTTTTATCTTTGTAATCTTAACCATCAAATTCTCTAAATGTTAATCTCAACCGTCAATTATCTCATCACGGTTAATAGAAATTATTTCTCCTTTTTATCTACTCGAGAAACCTCTTATATACCTGCACCGGCTTCTGCCTCTTTTCTCTCTCTCTCTCTCTCTGGATACAAACCTAAGATAATATCGTTATTCTTTTTGTTATCAGAACTTGAATCTCCGTTGAGTTTCCGAGCTGCTGGGATCGATTTGAATCTATTTGTCAAGGTTTGTTTTGGGTGATTCAGTTTTTTTTTTCCGGACAATTGTTTAATAATTGGGATCGTTCTGAGTTGTGTCCTGATGTTCTACAATTCATGGTATATTTTTATTCTCAGTTTTTATCTATTTTTTTTAATCTCGATTCTCTATATATTCTTTGTGTTATTTCTTCCTCCTTCGATATTTCAATAACACAACTTACTGCTTATAAAGTAACTGTACTTTTTTTTAAAGGCAATTATGTTAAGTGTCCAGCGCACCACTTCCGATTTGACCAATGCTTCTATTTTTCTATAACAGCATGAAGTAGCCGAGTTGTATGCCCAGGAACAAAACTTAGCCACTGTTATTTCTCATATCAAATTTACTTTTTGACTGCAAATATGTTCAATTGCACATGTATTAAAGAAAACAGTTAATTGGTTGCATGTAGAGTAGTTACTGGCAGTTTTATGAAAGAGTTCTCTGTGTTTTCCCAAATGAAATAATTTATTTCTATTTTTATGTTTCATTTTGTTTCATATATAATTTGGATGTTGGCACATGAAATTTTAAAAAATATCCTACGAATTCATTATAATATTGGGTCCATATATTAAAATGGTAGAACAAACAGAGGAATCCAACTGATGTTATCCACATATCCTATTAACTACTGCTTTTTGATATAATAACTTCCTAAACAAATAATATAACTCAAGTTTAAGTTAGTTCCAATTATTTACAAACGTGAACTACTCATTTTTTTTAAAGGAGCAATTTTCATTGTACCTAGTGTATTATTAATTATTTTATTTAATGTTGTCAATTTTTTAATTTATTTAACAATTTTGAATGCATTACATGCCATTAACAATTCGCATTAATTTCGTGATACGTAGCAATATGTGTACGGTAAACTCTATTCTAAACCTTTATTATTTAAAACATAATTTTTGTATGATTTATCATATACTAAGAATATTCAACAATCAATTTCTCATTCAATTAACTTAAAATAAATTGATCAGCAAATTAGAGTTATACCTAAATAAAGGGAGTATAACCTGAATTAGTGTTACTCTAATTATTAACAATTAAAGTACTTTAGACTAATATTTTTCATTTCTTCAATAAAACAATATTCATCTTAAGATATATTAACCTAAACTCCCGCGTGGTACGGGGTTCTGTACTAGTGTATATATATATATATATATATATATATTAAAATTAATTAAAAAATCCAAAACCCACCCACCCCCACCCTCCGGCCCACTTCCCCACTCAAGTAACCCACCATTTCTCCCCCAACACGGTACCAGTACCACTGAAGAGAGAAGTGGCGATTGTGCCTCCCCCATGCCGCCGCTCACCTCCCATCTTCACCACCGCTGCCGGAAACACCACCATCGTCCACTGCTGTCGCCGCCTCTCGAAAATTGCACCACCGCCGCACAAAACCCCCCTCACCCCTCACCGGAAATAATGGAATCTTTGCTTTCAAGCTTCGATCGATGCCGAAAAAGCACGAAGCCTCATGCTGTCGTCACCGAAATTGGAAGCAATTCGCACCGGAGTTTCGAAGCAATAAAAAATGGGCCTAAAGCAAACGAAAATTGTTGCTTGAAAGTCGCCGCCACCGCATCCCAGCCCCGCCACATCTAGCTCGGCACCGAAGATTCGAAGCAATCGGAAATTCGAGTGGCGGCCGCCCCCATCCCCACTCTAATTTGACTCAGGGATGCCGCTTCGAAACTGGTCTCCTTCCGGGATGCAGCGGTGGAGGCGATGTTGGATTTTTGGGCGGCGACGGGCGGTGGAGGGTGGGCAGGGCGGCGTCCACTGTTGAGGAGAGGAGAGGGGCGTCGGCTAAGTTACTGGGATGGGGGAGTGGGCCGAAGGGTGGGGAGTGGGTAGGTGGGTTTTGGATTTTTAATTAATTTTAATATATATATATATCACATATAATATAATAAAATTAAAAAATTGTGCCACGTCAACGTCACCGGTTGGGTTACCTTTTATAGCCGGTTATAGGACGAAAAAGTTAATTTTTTAAAAGTTAGCAGACTAAAAAATAAAGTCAAAAGTTGGTAGGACGAAAAACAAAAGTGACCAAATTTACAGGGCAAAAAACTCTATTTTCCCAACAAAAAAAGACACACGTCACTATCTAATCTATATTTCTATTAATGTAGATATCAATACACCAATGAAATTCAAATACAACACAATGAAATGGATCCCCAAAGCTCCTCGACAAATCCTCACGAAAGTACACAACATCAATTTCGATCCAGATTCAACGGCATGAAGATTGTCACTGCTACAAATTCCGAAGGAAATATTTTTTACAATGGAACTTCACGAAACCCAGTGGAAGTAATCTATAAATACACTGAGACGAACCTATGACCACGTATTATACACACTCATACAACAACCACAACTAAAAAATAATAATACACTAAATAGACCGATAAAAAAACATTAGAAGGGAAGTACTAATCTCGACCAAATTACAATATGGTACGAACCTCGAATACCTAAATTCCAACATGATTCAACTGACTTTATATCCACTGCAAAAAAAAGCACAATACGATGAGACATTAACCGACGATGCAGAATGGAACAATTGAGACATCTATATATCTATAATCTATAACTATATAATACAAACAATATTGCCTTTTTTAGGTTTGAGCGGGAAACCATTTCGTCCGTTGATTATTTTCTCTAATTCGATCTCTGTCGTTCTTTTTTTATTGTTTAATTATTATGGTATATTTGATTTTATTTGTTTAATGCAATTCCTACTTTTTAGCTGCAGTTTTGGTGTTATGATTCACTATTTATATCTCTATTTGTTGTTCGGTTCTAACCATTCTTCATTGCATTTTCTCTCAACTTTTTCGTCGTGTGGAATTTGGTTCTCCGAACGACTGTATGGTTTGGCCATTTTTTTTCTTTCAGACCGTGGACGATTTTGCCAATTAGTTGATGCTTTTATCGATGTTTCATTCAGCGTGAAGATCACATGACCATAGGTGTAGCATCCGAGTATCGTGGTGATATTTTTCTTTTTTCTCTTGATCGGTATTGTATTCTTTTATGCTGATGTATTTGAATATAAGTATTAATATATTGAAAAAAATTATATCCTGACTGTCAATGATTGATGAGATGTTATTGTAGGGGCAAAAAAGAAAAGTAGATTGCATACCAATTATGATACATGTAAAAAAGGATTGAGCAGATGATGAATATTTAAGTAAAATATATATGAAAGTCGAATTTTTTTATTTTTTATTTGAATTGTATTTAATTTCACACGTTTGTAGAAATCAAAGATATTTAAATCATTCACTCTTAATTTTCTAACGGTGTGATTGTGTAATCTTTATATTTTTATCCGATATATATTTTTACTTGGTAAATTTTTGTTAATCCATGAATATCTTCTGAAAATAGAAAATAATATACAAATTATCATATATGTAAAAATGCCAAATATGAAAGACTTTGTAAATTCACTAACCCATTGTATTTCTCAACTTAATTCTCTCTCCCTAATATTTTTTTTTTGTGTCCGGTCATTATCATAAGAAATTTATAGAAAAATATCTCACTCCTTTTACAAAAAAGAAAAAAAAAAAAGTCAGATGCGATTTTTTTGAGAAAAATAAAATAGCATAAGAATTTTTATTTGATTCAATCAATTTTAATTTTTAATCGGATTCTACGTGATCTTTATATTTTTTTGCCAGTGTATTTTTTCTAAGTCAATTTTTCACTTCATACCTCTTTCTATTTGTCAATCTTCTCTTTCCTATGTGGCATGCTTAATATCTCTTCTTTTTGAAATCCTATTTTTTCATGAGTCCACCTATTTATATACAGTTTTTTTTTAAAAAATTTAAAAAATATTCTATTTTATAGTCAGTTATGCTCATAAAATTTAAATTTTTAACTTTATCCATTCGCTCTATGTGGCATGTTTAATATCTCTTCTTTTTTAAATCCTACATTTTCATAAGTCCACCTATTGTTATACAATTTTTTTTAATTGATTTATTTTATAGTTATTTACTAGTGTAAGACCCGCCTAATACGCGGGATTAAAAATAAAATATATTAATTTTAAATTAGATAAATTAGTAAAAACATTATGGCTATAATTTTACATAGGAAAAAGTTGGAGTACCCATTTATCCTTAAATCAATTTGCTGTATAACCCATGCAAGATTAAATTAAAACAATATTAGGAAGTAATACAAACAATTAAAAAACAATATGATTCATAGTAATAGCTAATTTCTGGCTAAGTATACAATTTACATCCCAAAAAAGTGAATTTCTCCAATTACGTATACAATTTAGGGAAAATGTACTTTTTTATCCTTTAACTTTGTTTGATTTTGGTTTTCGTCCTATTAACTTTAGAATTTTGAATTTCGTCCTATAACTTGCAAAAAATAGTGTTTTTCGTCCTGTTAACTTTGGAATTTTGAATTTTATCCTATAACTTACAAAAAATTGGTGTCACGTCAGATTTACCGGACAAAAAACATAATTTTTTGTAAGTTATTGGACGAAAAAACACAAACATTTTGTAAGTTATAGGACGAAATCCAAAATTTCAAAGTTAACAGGACGAAAAACACAATTTTTGTAAGTTATAGGATGAAATTCAAAATTCCAAAGTTAACAGGATAAAGACCAAAATCAACCAAAGTTAAAGGACAAAAAAGTGCATTTTCCCTACAATTTACGTCCCAAAGTTGTTGGAATTGACAAAACGCGGTCATTTTACCTCATGTGTTACACACATGCTTGTTAAATTTAGTTTGTTTGTTTTTTTTGGCCAAAAAATGCTTATGTGGATAATAAATTTATTTTTGAACTATTTTTTTAGGGTGGGGTAGGTGGCAGTGAGGAAAATGACAACGTTTTTTTCGGGGAGTGAGTGAGTTATGTGGGGATTCTTTCATTTTTTTTTAATAATTTATACATTTTTTTATTTTAATTTAAATTAGCAAATTTTTTGTTTTGCTTTGTTAATTTTTTAAAAGAGTTATTAGTTTCAATTCCGGTAACTTTGAGACGTAAATTGTACATTTTGCCGAAAATTGGGACGTAATTGGATAAATTAACTTTTTTGGGACGTAAATTGTACACTTAGCAAAAAATTGGGACATAATTGGAGAAACTAACTTTTTTTGGACGTAAATTATACATTTAACCAAAAATTGGGACGTAATTGAAGAAATTAATTTTTTTGGGACGTTTTTGGAAAAGATGAAAAGTTATGGGACGTAAAAAAAACTCTATCCCTGAATTTATGTCTAGCAGGCAGCAGGAAAGATAAAGTCACCTAAAACAGAAAAGAAAAGTAAAGCAAATCACTCTTGTCTCCCGCATGTGGATAAAAGTAGCCAGAAGTAAACATTAGTTATGTCCATTCCAAACTCGTAAATCCTTGTCATATCAAATCCCCCTTCAAACTCGTCTAGCATCTCAAGTGAATTCTTCAACTGTTGCGCTCGATCTAAGGCAACGCTCCAGCCCATTTTCACCCTTAGGATTCTCTGCGTTTCGATTCGAGTCTCGACGAAAATGGACAGAGCTACTACATCTGCTATGCTCATCAGCTTCACAAGCTCGTTATTATTCACATCAGCAAATGTGTTAATCATTCTTCTGATTTTCATCTTACGTGCTTGGCACATGTTTGCCGATGCAATTTTATTTCCTCCCACCTAATGAACTTTCCTCGTGTAAAAGTTACTCTTTTCGGGCGCAATATTCGTAGCAAGTCTCTCTCAGTATCTGAACAATTTCTACAACGCTCTTGCATAGCCTGGGTAAATCTCTTTTAATTGAGCTCGTAATTCGGAAATGGTCTTCTTGGCTTTAAAGAAATCGAACTCCTCGAGAAGCATAGCTTCCACCTCTTTGTGGATAACGGACCACTTCAATATAATTTAAGTTGACAATGTAATACGCGTTTTAGATTGAATTCACGGCTTGTACATGTTTGAATAGCGTAACTGCCACGATTTAGCATTGCATGACAAATCACTGCAAGAAAATAATGATTGGCCTACAAAATTAGAATTGCCTACAATTTTTTTCAACAAAATAGTTTGTAGTAAGAATTGCCTACGATTTGCCTACGAAATTTTCTAATTATAAAAGCTTCTACATTTCAACCTAGAAACAACTTGCCCACTGAATTAATTTGCCTACGAAATAAAATCCTAGGTATAATTACCTATAAGTCATTTGCCTACAAAATTTTACCTACAACACAATTTGCCTACGGAATTTTTGTAGGTAAATTTTTTGTAGGTGGAGAAAGGAGATACCTATGCAATTAGAAAATTTTGTAGGCAATTCGTAGGTAATCCCCACTACGAAATTTTTTGTTGGAAATTTAGTAGTCATATTGATAATTTCTGTAAACAATTTTATATTTTCTTGTAGTGAATGACATAGTCTGATATTCACAAACAATTTTAATTACAATCTACACAAATCACTTTAAAGTAGTTGTTATGTTTGTGATAAATTTATGTAATTCTTGGATGTTAAATTTGTGGATTATGCTTCTTCAGACAATCCCCAAACTTATATAAAGGATAATACTATACAATAAACAATATGGGTTGTCGTCTCATATAATCTACTATAACTATTATAATAAAAAAAATCTAATACAACCCTTGGCTTCATCTTTTTACCCTAAGTTTCTCCCTTAGAATTACTCCTTCTATTCACTAAAAGTATGATCATTGACTTTTGACAGATTTTACAAAATATATAGATAAAGTATATAAAGTAAGAGTATTTTAGTTTATTGTGTAATCTATTTATAAATTAAGTGGTTATTTGTGAATGTAAAATCAAGGTCATGTGAAATAATTGAGTGGTGATTGAATGGTAAATGAAACAAAATTTTTGTAAAAAACAGTATGAGCATACTTTTAATGGATATAGTGGGTATATCATTAAAGAAAATGAATTCTGAGTAGAAGGAGCTTACAATTACCCTCAACTTCATCTCTTTGCCCAAGTTAATATCCCCCTCATAATTATACCATTAAATAGAATGAATTGAGTGGAAGGAGCCTACAATTATAATCAAAATAAATCAAAATTCAAGCAACATAAGATTAGCATCACAGGATCCAACAATTTACAATATAAACCAACTCACCAAATTAAGAACAAAAATAACAAATAAATCATATTACGTTCTCAAGTGTGTTTGACAATGGAAGAAACACTGACAAAATATAAAATATAGTTCACTACAAGAAACTATGAATTTGCCTACGGAAATTATCAATATGACTATGAAATTTCCAACAAAAAAATTCATAGTGGAGATTGCCTACGAAATTGCCTACAAAATATTTGTAGACAAATTGTTTGTGGGTATATTTTTGTAGGCAAAATGCTTGTAGGTAGAATTTGAATAAAGCTTATAATCTAGCACCTTATTACCAACTTATAGATTATAGCTTTTGTTAGATTATATAATCACCTAAAAGAGAAATAAAACACTAAAAAATGCTTTTCAAAAGTAAAAAAAAGCAATTATAAGCTTGGAAAAGTTTTTGCAAACACACCCTATTATCTATAAGTTGGTAATAAGGTGATTTTAGGAGATTATAAGCTTTATTCGAATTCTATAAAAAAAATTACAAACACTATCAACTTAGTAAAATTATTTTTCATAAATTGAAATGAGAAACTATAAACATCAACCTGCATTAATTTTTTTATATTGAAATGAGTTGATAGTATATTAAAATGAGTTAGAGTGGGTGTATTTATATAAGAGCTTGTGCTTGTTGTGAAAGTATAAAGAGTTATCTAACCATATCACACTAATAATGAACATATTGATAAGGTTGATCGTGTAAAATTTTAAGACGTTGAATTGATTGGTTATGTGTAGTGTTCTATTGTAATAATGATAATTAGTTAATTTTGTAAAAAATATTCTAGAATATTTTGTATAGCCATCATATCATTTGACTTACCTTGTAAAATATTTTATGTACTTTTATATGAAGTGAAAATACGGGAAAAATATTTTTTTAGGCCCGTATCTTTAGGGTGGTTGGAAAAGGAGGACAATATATTTTTGGGCTTGGAGAAAAAGGACAATAACTTTAAAAAGTGGTAAATGTAGGACACTTGAGCCCGAATTAGGTCCCATTGTCCTACATTTACCACTTTATAAACTTATTGTCCTCCTTTTCCAAGTCCGAAAATATATTGTCCTCATTTTCCAACTACCTTAAAGATACGGGCCTAAAAAAATATTTTTCTCCATGGATTTGAATTTGACGAGAAAAATAATCCAGTGTTTGTCTTGTTGATCAAAAATCAAATTTATCTATTTTTTGTTACTTAAGATTTGCATGATATATTTTAGTATTTGAATATATAGTTGTAAATTGAGAAATGTAGAACAATGTTACTTCAAGTTTTTATTTTAAAATTTTTCACCTAATTTTACTTTATTTTAAAATGCCACCGAAAATGGTCACACAAGGGCCACACAGGGGGTCACACAAAATGTTGCGTGATAATTTTAAAAATGAAAACTTGATAGTGACACTTGTGCATATTTTCCGTGTAGATTTGACACTTTTACTTTTTATTGATGTAAAGACTTTGAAATTTAAATCCAGTACAACTTCAAACGATATTTTTTCTAAAGAAGTTTCAGTGAAATGACAAAAAATTTCGTGAGATTCATTTGTGATTCAATTTATCTTATCTAACCCCAAAAGATTGTGACTTATAAAGTGAAAATAACAAAAAATTTCGTGAGATTCATTTGTGATTCAATTTATCTTATCTAACCCCAAAAGATTGTGACTTATAAAGTGAAAATAAAATTATTTTATGAAAGAAAAAAGAAAATACAACAATTAAATCTGAGCAAGTGATAAACAATAAGAACAATTAACACGAACACAGTTTGTTGAATCACACGGATACAAAATTACACTCAAAGAAACCCATGATCAATATCTAATCTTCATTTGAAAACTATCGTTTACATTAGGAAAACCCATATTTAAATATAATAACTTACAATGAATGACTTTTAAAGCTCACATAAATAAACGTCAACATTAAATTAATTAACTAAATTCACAATTAATTTAAACCCAAAATATTAGATAAAACTATTAGCTCGATCAAACTTTTGACTTTTCCATTTATGCTTAGCAATCTCATCGTCATCGTTCCCTCCCCCTGATAAGCGTTAATTCACCCTCGAATCAAAATTAGTCTCATAGTAGGTTGAGGGGAAAAATATATTTTTAGGCCAGTTTTTCAAATGCAATTTTTCACCAAAACTTTTCATCGAACTTGTGGTGAGGAATTTGATTAATTAATTGGATTCAATTAGTAGTCTATTACATGGAGAGAGGGTAGATGGCTAGACCACCATCAATAGACACTAGGTGCTTATTTAAGGGGGAATACTTGGAGAACATCGTGTGCTTCAAGTCATTCACTATCTTAGATGCTTTTTGTAGCTAATTAGGTGCTAATTAGCTCAATTGATCACCCAAGTCTCAAAAGTGATCGGTATTCGATACAACAGTGATAACTCTTAGTTAGAACCAACAAAATATGATAAGAAAAACGAGATTAACGTACGTAGCCTTGATTCCTTCATAAGGAAGACACTCGAAACATTTCTCTCTATTGCACTTTCTTAATTGAAAATTAGTTTAATTGTTTTATTGCTTTCTAGATTTAATTTTTGCATTAGTTTAATGTTTGAATGTCAACTTGCTCGTCACTATAGTACCATGCCGACGCACAACTTTGGGGCTCCACTGCACTCCTAAATCATTTGGGTTCGATAACTACTTGGTCAAAGTCTACTTTCATTACTACGACGATCCCGTACTCTTGCGGGGGAGTAGGAAAATATTTTTCGAAAAACTCGACCAAGTAAATGGTTCTCTTTTTTATATTGATATTGATGCTTCTCTTATTTTTTATTTTTTATTTTTATATACGAGAGTGCACCTTTTTCTAAACTACAATATATAATCCGAGTCATCCATCTCATCCAATAATTTTACTACCCATGATATATGCATTATTTATAATTTCATTATCGCTATTTCCTAGAAAACCAATATTATCAATTAAATAAATAATTAAATTTACACAAGACAAAAACTGTAGTTACAGATTTTTGGCCAAATTCAAAAAGCATTCACAGCTGAAATTACTCTCACTCTTCTTTCCTTCATAAATTTCTTCTACAGAGTTCAAAATCAACACGCCTCTTCTCCTTCATCGTCACCATTTATAGCGTGCCATTCCTTCTCACTGTAAGTCCGTTATCAATTTCTATTCCATGTCTGAATTGAGTACTACTTCTCCTGCTTATGGTACTACAGCCATTAATGCTCGTAGCTTACTTCTTTTGTAGCTTTTCTATTAATGCGACGCTGAAATTGGAAGGTTTTTGTGTCACTTTTTGCAGAGATGAGTTTCGCGAAGGCAGACTACGAGTTCCTGAAGGAGATCGGGCTCGGGCCGCGGAATTTGGGCTGCTATGTTAATGGCGTTTGGCAAGGGAATGGTCCCGTCGTTTCTTCGGTGAATCCTGTTGATAATCAGGTTTAATTTAGCTCATGCTTTGTCTGGTTTAATTTGATGATCTTTTGTGGAGTTTATGATTTGCTTGCTTTGGTTTTTGCGATGACTGGTCACGATTTAAGAACTTTTGGTGCATTTGGGATTAATTGAGTAGAATAGATTTTTGGGGAATTGAATCAATCAATAACTTCGAGTTGATCTTAGTTTGTTAAATTATTGATTGATCAAATTTGTAAAGATTGATACATGAACTCTGATTCTAAATTGCACGCCCGTTTTTCGCTTTTGATCGAAGTCTTTTCTCTTTAATTTAGTGTTTTCTTATAATGAATAGGACAAACTAGACAAAGTATAAAGTGAAAATGGTTCATACATGAACCATTGGAGGGCATTACTTGTTTCCATCAAAGAGTATTAGTAGTTTTCATTGAAAAGTATTACTCTTCAGTGAAAATAACTAATACTCTTTGATGAAAACAACTAATGCCCTCCAATGGTTCATGTATGAACCATTTTCACTCTATACATACTCGACAAACTATTGTAAGATTTTGAAGTTCTCTTTATTTTTTACACTTCACAGTAATGTTTAAAGACTAATGTGATTGCAAATGCTGTTTTAATTCTTATTTCGGTTTAGCCAATTGCTGAAGTTTCTGAAGCATCTCTTGAAGACTATGAGGAAGGCATGCAGGCTTGCGCCAGTGCAGCAAAGATATGGATGCAGGTATCATGAATTGTTTCACTTTTTTTTTTTTTTTTTTTTGGGTTATTACTGATTTTCTGCTAAAAAAGTTGGTTCCAAGTTACCGGTGTATGATATTCCATTTTTGATTCAGGTTCCGGCACCAAAGAGAGGTGAAATCGTGAGGCAGATTGGTGATGCGCTGAGAACAAAACTACAGCACCTTGGTCGGCTTGTTTCTCTTGAAATGGGAAAGATACTTGCAGAAGGAATTGGGGAAGTTCAGGTACTTTATGGAACCTGTATAAAATTTGCGTAAAGAAACTTACCCTATCTATCTCTTTCATTGTGATTCTTTTTTTTTTACAAAGTAGATGGTATATATTGATTTTGGCGTGTATGCATTTAATTTATCAAGATATGGAAGCATTTGCACTGTCTCAGACATTGTATTGGTAGAATATATTCTGATGTTTCCGGCAAAACATTTAATGAGATAAATACTCCCTCAGTCCCCTCTTAATTTTTAGAGGTGAGTGGGCATACTTTTTAAGAAAAACTGTTTTATTGACTTTTTGGACCAATGAATTGAAATAAAGTAGTTATTGTGAGTGTTTTATTTCCATATTTGGGGTGTGGAAATTATTGTGGGACGTCCCAAAAAAGAAAGTGTGAAAATTAAGAGGGGACGGAGGGAGTAATATATTAGCTTATGATGTGCACTAGTTTTAACATGTTGGTCCCCATAGAGTTTCAAGCGTAAATCCATACATTGAATATATAAGTACATGAAACTTATCGTATTTTAAACACTAAGATGTCATATGCATTTGTAAATACTATTTTCTTTGGATCACATGAATTTCAACTGTGTAGCTCATTCTCTCTTGTTGGGGCATGTTTTTTCAGGAAATTATTGATATGTGCGACTTTGCTGTGGGGTTAAGTCGTCAGCTGAATGGATCAGTTATACCTTCTGAAAGTAAGCTTAATATATTTGCAATCCTCCTTGTTAATGTTATCACTTAAACCAATACCATGTTTGGGCTAACTTATTGACACTTTTTAATGTTGTTTGCTGTCTTAACAGGACCGAATCATGTGATGTTGGAGGTAAGCTAGATGCTATATTTCTCACACTTCTGAGATCATAGTTTGATGGTGATACATTGTCATTTCTAATTTTCACGTTTGCTGTAACGGAACAGATGTGGAATCCTTTAGGGATAGTTGGCGTGATCACAGCTTTCAACTTCCCTTGTGCAGTTCTTGGTGAGTATATAGAGCAAGACTTGTATATTTTGTTAATACTTTTTATGATAGTTTTATGTGTACGTGTAAGTCTTAATCTTTTCGTTTGATGCGTGATTGTAGGATGGAATGCATGCATTGCTCTTGTTTGTGGAAATGCTGTCGTCTGGTGAGTCGTTTGCTCTTCTACTTTCTATTTGATGAATCATGAATGAATTATGTTGGCGTTGAGCTCTGTTAGAGCCCGTTTGGCTAAACTTATTTGAAACATCTAATAAGCTCTAACATCGTATAAGTTGTTTTAAGAGCTTATAAGATGTAATTTTTAAGTAGCTTATAAATTGTTAAAATGTTTGGCTAATACAACTTATAAGATCTTTGAGAATTTATAATAATTTTTTTTTTTAATTTTTTATGTCGAAATAGAGGTGGGTGGGGGTGGAGGTGGTTAGGAAAATAAGTTGGGAAATCCCAACTTATTTTTTTACGGCTTATAAGCTGTTAGTAGCTTATTTTATGATCTTATAAGCTGTTATACATCTTATTTTGCCAAACACATTGATAGTGTTTATAAGCTCTATCAAACACTCTTTTAATACTTTTCAGATATTATCTAATTAATCTTGCTGGATAAATATGCTGGTGTATGCATCTATTATTGCTTAATTATGAAAGAAAAATTCCATTTTTTTATTATCTGAGATCGATGATCACTTGTCATGGTTTATTAAGCTATCCGTTTGAACAGATGCCTTGGTTAACGAGGCCAGAGCAAAAGTCGGTAAACGGACAATATCTCCTGTGTATCCCAATCATTGCTTGGGCTTTGTTTATCTTGATTCGGAAGGTCTCAATTAAAAATCTCGAAAGTTGTTTAATTTTTCAGGAAAGGTGCCCCAACAACACCTCTGATTACCATAGCCACGACGAAAATAATTGCTGGAGTACTGGAGAAAAACAATTTACCAAGTGCAATTTTCACAGCCTTTTGTGGAGGTGCTGAAGTTGGTCAAGCTATAGCAAAAGATCCACGCATTCCTCTAGTTTCTTTTACTGGGAGCTCAAAGGTACTATGTTTTATGTACTATCAATTTGTTCACAATAAAAGAGCATTTCATTTTAATGAAGTAAAAAAGTTTTGTTGTATAAAATTGGTGAATTAAGTCATGTAAATCTTATGAAGTCAAAGTTCTACTATTTTTTATTTTAGTTTTTGTATGTTTCTCTTGAATGACATGGGTTAACTTTTAGGTACAACACTTATTAATGTTCTTTTCTACTGGTATATATGATGACATTTCTTGGGGATGTTGTGAACTAGTGATAGTCAAAAACGAGTTTAAATCACAAATCGTCACAGATTTAGTCTCATAATAAACTTTTTATCAGATTAAGTCCCGAATTCTCTGACAAAGTCTGTTTTTGGTCCTAAATCGACCGGAAAAGTCAATACGACGTCGTTTTGAAGCCCAAAATTGGTGATTTGTGGCAAGGGTGTTGATGTGGCATCCATACGTGCTCATTATATTTGATTTTTTCTTTTCTTCTAGCATTTTTAAATATACAGGATGTGTAATAAAATTAAGACATAGACGCCACATCAGTACCCTTGCCGGAAATCACAATTTTCAGACTTCAAAGTGATGTCGTTTCGCTTTTTACTGCCGATTTGGGACCAAAATTGGACCCTGTTAGAAAAATTGGGACGAAATCTGACAAAAATTTAGTTTTGAGACTAAATCTATTATTTGTAATTTAAATTCCAAAAAGAACATACTTATACTAAATAACTTTCTTCAGTAGTTAGATTTAGTTCCACTTTTTAATTCCGATAGTATCTTTATTTCTAACGGTTTGTCTGATGGGCGTTGGCTTCAGGTGGGTCTAACGGTTCAACAAACGGTAAATCAAAGACACGGCAAGTGCCTGCTTGAACTAAGTGGAAACAATGCTATAATAGTAATGGATGATGCTGATATTGAACTCGCTGTTCGCTCCGTTTTGTTTGCTGGGGTTGGTACTGCTGGTCAGCGATGCACTACTTGCCGTAGATTGGTACTATAAAATTTTCCTTTTCTCTTTAGTAGTGAAATTTTTCAAAAACTTACATATAACAGCAATTTATCTTCGTGAAAATGTAGCTTCTTCATGAGAGTATTTATCAGAAAGTACTTGACCGACTATGCGACGTATACAAACAAGCCAAAGTCGGAAATCCACTAGAGAAGGGTACTTTACTTGGGCCGCTTCATACTCGTACTTCGAAAGAAAATTTTGTGAAAGGAATAGAGAAAATCAAATCTCAGGTTCGTACTAGCTCTTACCAAACTATTGTTGTATTAGTATAATTAAAGTTTAATGCACTTAAATCTTTCTTTTCTATTATAAGTACATGTCGTTATAGACATGATAGTAAGAGCCCGTTTAGCTAAGCTTATTTGAAACATCTTATAAGTTGGTTTAAAAGCTTATAAGGTGTAATTTTTAAGTAGCTTATAAGTTGCTAAAGTTTTTTGCTAATACAACTTATAAGATCTTTGAGAATTTATAATACTTCTTTTTTAATTTTAATATAAAATATTTTTTGTTTTATTTTTTATGTTGAGGTAGAGGTGAGTGGTTAAAGGTGGAGGTGGTTAGGAAAATAAATTGGGAAATTCCAACTTACTACCTCCGTCCCAATTTAGATTGCCCATTTCTAAATGACACGGTTTTTAAGAAAAGAGTTGTTTATTAATACTTTTGAGTATAAAGTAGCTTTTTAGGAATTGTTTATTAATATTTTGGATTGGAGTATAAAGTAGCTTTTTGAAGGTTGGATTTGAAAAAGTGGTGTTGCTTTTTGCCATTTTAGGAAATGGGTAAACAAAAAAAAACCTTCCTTTTTGGGGCTTTTGGGTAAACAAAATTGGGACGGAGGGAGTATTTTTTTACACCTTATAAGCTGTTAGGAGCTTATTTTATGTTCTTATAAGCTGTTAAGCTTTTGAACATCTTATTTTGCCAAAAAACATCGATAGTGCTTATAAGCTTTTAAAACAACTTATAAGTTGTTTTAAAGAGCTTATAAGCTCAACCAAACACCCTCTAAGTCTACTTGCATTAACATGATCAAATGTATGATGATTAAGGGTGTGTTTGCAAAAAATTATACTTTTGAAGAATTGATTAAAATTAGTGATTATGAAAAAAGTGTTTAATAGTAAAAGTTGATAATGTTTGCAAAAAAATTCAAGAAAAGTTGATAGTGTTTGTAAAAAAAGTTGATAGAATTCAAATAAAGCTTATAATCTCCTAAAAAAGCACCCTTTTACCAACTTATAGATTATAGCTTTTGTTAGATTATATAATCACTTAAAAGAGAAATAAAACACTAAAAAATATTTTTCAAAAGTTAAAAGTAATTATAAGTTGGGAAAAGCTCTTGCAAACACACCCTAAGCTTAAGGGTGTGTTTGCAAAAAATTCTACCCACTTATAATCACTTATTTTACTTTTTAGAATCATATAGTAGTGTTTTGTATCTCTTTTATTAGATTAAATAAGTTGTTAGAAGTTATAATCTAAAAGTTGGTAATGAGGTGCTTTTAATAGATTATAAGCTTTACTTTTATACAATCAATTTTTTTTGCAAATACTATCAACTTTTGTTAGATTATATTGCAAATACTATCAACTTTAACTATTAAGCACTTTTTTTATAATCTCTAGTTTTAATCAATTCTTCAAAAGTATAATTTCTTGCAAACACACCCTAAGTATGTAACAACGGATAATCTCTGAATTGCATTCGTACACCCTATGCTTCTGCAGTTAGATTCTTGATGATTTTCAAATGCAATATTTCACCAAAAATTATTATCAATATTCCTCTAGACCACTCTACTTAAAACCTGTTAATTTGTTCCAGGGTGGAAAGATTGTGGCTGGTGGCAGTATTATAGAGTCGGAAGGAAATTTCGTGCAGCCCACCATTGTCGAAATTTCTGCTAGTGCCGAGGTTGTAAAGGAGGAGCTGTTTGCTCCCGTTCTGTATGTGATGAAGTTTCAGGTAATCTTAGACTGTTTAATTTTTCGATTTTCGATTTATATCTCGAGTTCGGATGCTGTACAATCGTTTCAAGTGGCTAATTTTATTTGCAGACTTTGAAGGAAGCCATTGAAATAAACAACTCTGTACCTCAAGGTCTTAGTAGCTCCATTTTCACCCGCAGACCTGAAATTATTTTCAAATGGATCGGGTGCGCAATTAGAGTCTCTTCTTGGCTATTTTATTTCACATTCGTCCCAGAAAATTGGTCTTGCTTTTTTACATTTGGTTTAATGCGATATGTTGGAGGGTATTTCAGGATTTTCTGAGGCCAGTTTTTTTTATGAAATAATCGTTTATGGAAAGTTTGCGAAACGAACTTTCCATTAGGGATCATTTTATTTAAAAAACAAACATTAGAAAAACCCCGTAATACCCTTCGACATATCGCATTAAACCACGTGCAAAAAAATGGGACCAATTTTCAGGGACGGAGGTAGTACTATTGACCGAGAACTATGTTTCTTAAAATGATTTCACATTTGTTCTACTTACTCCCTTTGTCCAATATTAGTAGTCCTGTTTTTTTCGGGCTGTTATTTTTTATCATAAGTTGGAGGGTATTATGAGGTATTGTGAGTTTCATTTATCAATAAAGTTATTGTTTATGGAAAATAAAAGTATCATATTTTTTATAAACAAACACTTTATTCATAAATGGATCTCACAATACCTCAACAGCCTAAAAAACAGGACTGCTAATATTGGATGGAGGGAATATAATATTGGCTGACAATTCTGTTTTTTGTGAAATAACTTGTAAAATTTCCGCAGGCCTCAAGGAAGTGACTGTGGTATCGTAAACGTAAACATCCCAACAAACGGGGCTGAGATCGGTGGCGCTTTTGGTGGCGAGAAAGCTACCGGAGGTGGGCGTGAAGCTGGAAGCGATTCGTGGAAACAATATATGAGGCGCTCAACTTGGTAAAGCCCGTTTTATCTTTTCTTCAACAATGGGGTTTTGTTTTTTTTTTTTTCCTCGAAAACTAGAAATGTTCGACCTTCTGATGATTCTTGTTGGTTTCCGTTGGTGTAATGCAGCACTATCAATTACGGTAACGAGCTGCCTCTCGCACAAGGAATCAACTTCGGGTAGACGAGCAATCTCGAGGTTGCAATGGCTTGGCTCCATTGATGAAGAATTAACAGCTGTGGCAAGATTTCTGCAACCATTTTTTCTTGATGGAGAGTGCTTTTTTTCCCTCAAGGATTTATGGTTCTCAGGTTCCAATAAACAGTTATAAATAAAGCTAAATTTCGCCTCTCTAGTTTGTAAATGAATTCATCAAACGTTTCAGAAAATGGATCTCAAATTCCATCTATGTTCATTAGATTTAAAATGTCTCTATTCTTAGTTAAAACAGTTAATGTTTTACCAAAGTAGTTTAGTAAAATAATTTTATATATTCAAAAGTTAGCCAAACACAATAAGGGGATGTTTGATTTGGGATGTAAAAATTGGATTAAAAATCTAAATAATGTTCTACTTTGAAATTTTAATACTCGGTTTCACTTCATCATCTATAAATATTTATAAATACATTAATCATTACACAATAATTTAATAATTATAACTACTCTTCCACAATAATATAATATTATTTATTTTTACACATAAAGTTAGGGGGCGCTTGGTTAACAACTCTTCAATGGTAATGAGAATGAGATTGAAAATTAGTGTAATTAGCATGATTTATGAGAACAAAATCACTACCCCTCCTCCTAAATAAGGTAATCACTACTTCATTTTGATTACCCTATTCTCTTCCTAAAATCATTCTCCTCAATCACTCCCCATTTCCTCCATCAACAACCATTTGTTGTTAACTTCTATTTCAAAATTGGGGCATGACACTAGCAATGGTGTCACCATTGGAACACTTTTTTCCCTAACATATCATTTTTCTTATGAGGGCATAGATGAAAATAAATTTTCATTCCCATTACCATTGAAGAATGACTAACCAAGTGCCCCCTTAAATCCACCCTACTCAAATATTTCAAAAACACACATTAAATTTTAAATTTTAAATTTCAAAATTCTCCAATCTCAAATTAAACATCCCATAATAAATCAATATGTAAAACGTTAGAATTGTATGAAAACATAATAAATGCATAAATGTTCAGTAACCAGATGTGGATTTAATAAATGTTCAGTTATATTTATCGTAATCATAAATAAATATATAATAGCAACAAGATTTCCTAAAATAGTTTTGGAGGGAGATATTTTGGACCATTGATCAACTTTTTCGTCCTTGATCATAACCGTCCATCTATCCTTTTAACTAATTATGGTAAAATTGACTACTAATTATCATTTAATTCACCATTTTATCCTACTTTGCATTATGACCGTTTATTTCTTGTGATGAAATTTTGACCTTTAGATTAAATGCATAAATCAAGGATCAACTTATTTTTGTAGGCTATATATATGACCATTTCACTAATCATTTTCATTATCTCAAATCTCTATTTTCTATTTGATAGGTATTTTGAAATAGTTTTTTTTTTTTATATATTTTCAAATTTTATAGTCAGAAGAGATTTAGAGAGAGTATAGTCGTAGAAGAAAATTATATTAAGATTTTGGAATTTAATTATTGTTGATGGTATATATGCACTATAGTCTAATCTGTATTTGTATCATGATTTTAAGATTTGTTGGAGAATCCATTCATAAGAAATTTGAAGAATTGTTGAAGATTTTTCCGTTCAGAGATTTGAAGATTTGTTGAAGATTTTGAAGTTATTCACCAGATGTTTGACGATTTTTTTTAAGACTCTTTTATTTTAATTTTAGGATTTTGTCATTTTTTGTAAATGAAATTATTTTTATATTTTCCTATGAATTTATATTTAAGTGGGAATATTGATAATCTATAATCTATAACTATATAATACAAACTACAATTCTTATTATAGGTTTAGGCGGGAAACCATACTGGCCATTGATCGTTTTTTGCTGATTCAATATCTGCCGTCCATCTTTCCTTCGTGTTTATTATGGTATTTTTGTTATGGATTGATTAATTTGATTCCTGAATTCTTGCTTCCTTTTTTTTTTTTGGGTTTACGGTAGGCTATTTATAACGGATCATTCGCTTCGATTATAGCTATCATCCCGCCTTCTCTTTGTTGGCATCTCTGTCGAATTAATTTGTGGATCTTTATTTTTCCACTTGATTTGTTGTTTGGCCTATTCTTTTTTTTTTTTTTTTTTTTTCAGATGGTGATTAGAATTGTAGATCGTGGGTTGCATTTGATTCACATTGAGGGTCAACTGGAGCTGTGGTTTTTTATCTGGGCGTTTTTTTTATTTTAGTTTTTCATGAGGTGTACAAAGAACTTATCACGTATAGTATCGGGTGTCTGGTTGTAATGTTGATTGTTAATGTATACCTATAAAATCTGTGAATGGGTGTGATTTTCCCCCCTGATTTTATGTAGTTTTTGCAAATTATATAAACATATTCTATATTGATTTTGTCTACTGTTCTGTATATCCTGTATTTTTAGAGTGAAGAAATTAAAATTTGAGTGGATCCGTATATATTTGATCCAATAATCGAACAAAAGAGATGTTGGTGAATGATTTGAACCAAATGTCCAAGTTTTTTCGTGATTTATGAATTCATGGATATTTAGATCTCCAATTTTCTATTTTTTAGGTAATTATACTTGAATTTTTTAACTTTAATTGTACGTGATTTCAATTAGTGATGTGCAATTATCAGATGACTTACAAAATTTGGAGTTATTTGATTATTTAATTAATTTTTTGGTGGTTATTTTTTTGTTGAATTTCATTAAATAAATAAAAAATATGTATTCTCGAATGATCATCTGTTGTATTATGTGTTATGAGATTTTGTTTGATATTTTAGTCAGTTTATCCAGTTTTTGGAAATTCAAAATTAGTGTATTTGTTTGGCAAATTTCTCATGTTTCTAGGAAATATATAGATATTTTAGTCAAGTTTTCAGGGATTGATGTTATTTTATTGAGCTTTTAGAATTGATCTTTTAATGAAATTGTGATTAGTTAAGAAATTGCAACTTTAGCATAGGAACTAGGGATATTTTAATCAAGGTTGAGAGTAATGTGATTATCGGTTAGGTTTTTTTTTTCGTTTTAATAGATTCATCTTCTAGAATTGAACTTTTAATGAAATTTTATTTAGATAAAACATTGCTGACTTTAGTATCTTTCTAGGAAATATCGATTTTTAATCAATTTATTATGAATAAATAAATTGTATTTTAATGAATTTCTTAACTTGATCTTTTACTAACGTATTGATTGATTAGTTTTTTTATTTTTTAATAGATTCAATTTTTTTTATTTAAAATTATTTGCAATTGATGATATGCGTTTAGTGATAGATTCAATTTAAAAAAATTGTAGTTTTTGTTAATTTTGTATAAATAAGCGACATGGTCTTGAAATTTTTAATGACGTAATTTTGTTCTAATGAACTTCTAAGATTGAAGTTTTAATGATTCCAAAATAAAAAATAAAAATTGAAATTTTAATAAAATATTGATTAACAGATTTTTAGAAAAATTCCGCAATTTTAGTTAAGTTTAAATAAATTGCTGCATGGTACGTAATTGTCGTTTGTTTGCGGTTTTTCCTCATCTTTATTGTATCAAATTTTGTGTGTATTACAATTTATGTTATTATTTTCATTTTAAAAGTATATCATCATTTGAAAGTGGATAATTAGTAAAATTTGGGTTTGATTTATCTATAATTTATAATCTATAATCTATAATCTATAACTATATAATACAAGCTTCATTGCCTATTATAGGTTTAGGCGGAAAAACGTTATATGTAATTTAGCAATCCACTATTGATTAATTATTTAAATCAAATTTTATTTCACATGATTTGTTTTTGTTAATTGAGGTTGGTTTGGTAATGTAAATTTATTAAAATTGTTGCTATTATGATGGTTCTTAAATAAGGTTAAATTGTTAATATTTTTAGTAATTATCTTTGTCGAGAGTCGTCTATTCTTAAATACATGTGGGCGGATTTTTTTGGATTTCTTAACAATTTATTAATTATTTTGTTGTTTTCCTTCTGTTAAAAAGTTTGATTTTCAAAATTTTTGTTAGGTCAATAAATACGATTTCGACTTTCGTACGAATTTAATCGGATGGATTAGTGACTGTTTAGTTCGATTTAGGACCAAAAAACAAGGTCAACTACTTTTAAATATAGTATGCGGATTTATTGGATTTCCTTTGATAAAATATATAGTGAAAAATTTTGTGGTTGGTTCTTGGTTTGTAAATTAATTTTTATACAATGAATCTAATTCCCACATCCCGTAAAGTTAGTGGAAAAATCTTTCCACCTTCAAGGAAATATTTGGATCTTATATGCATTATTATATTTTTTTATTATATGTATAGTTAAAAAAGTTAGTAAATATTAGTATCAATTTTATATGTGATAACATTTTAAATTTTAGGAAGATTTTTTTTAGATTTCTTAATGAAATAAAGATATCTATATTAATTTACAGTGAATCTTGGAGGGAATATAAAACACACATATATATATATATATATATAGACTTAATCATAGATATATATTAATTAGTGGAAGATATGAATTAATCTTCATGGGAAAATCTATTTCTATGTGCAGAAGATTTAAAAGATATATTAGATTTGTATGTATTAAACAATTTATGGATTGAAATTGTTTTTCCATAATTTGTGTGGCTTTTTTAGTAATCTTAGAATATAATTTAAACAAAAGTGAAATTTAAATCAAATATTTGTCGAGATTTTTTGTTTGTTGATTTTGATTCAAATTGTATTTAATTCCACATTTTTTTAAATTATAGATATGTAAAGCAATAAAATTTTTAATTATATATATTTAAAGCAATTAAATATTTTTTTGTTTTCGACGAATTCTTATTTAATGTACGGATTTTATTGTGATAGCCAATAAATTTTGCAAAAGTAACTTTTTAGAAATATATATGTATGCGACCCATTTTCCAATTATTTTTTTTTTCCAGATAATGGAGTGTTAGTTTTCCATTTCCCATAAATCATGGGCATGATTGTATATTTGTATGGGATTTAGTTTAATATTTTTTTAATAAAGGTGAAATATAATTGTCTATATATGAGAGGGCATAGGCATCGTTGAAAACAATCCAAAAGCTGAAATATCCTCACTCCACTACTACATATTTCATCATTAGTCTATATTTAATTGTAGTCGATTTTCAATTATATAGAGTATACGAATTTATGGAAAATGTGATAAAGTGGAAATTATTTCTTGATTTAATTTGTAAAGGTTTTTAGGAAAAAAAAACCATATAAAACTATGCACATGAGTATCTACCTGGTAGAAGAATTGAGTATTGAGTGTGAAAGGAACCAACAAATCAAGGTAATTGATTAATATGTATTATATAATTTACTTTTTGATAAAACATTGATGAAAAATATTATTGAACCATGTAAAAACAATTTAAGTTTTTCTAATGTTTTGGCTGAAAGTCAGATTGATCATTTCGAAGAATCAAATTTAATTATATGGAAGAATGTCAGAAGTGATGAATTGTTACCAAGGTTTATTGGTAATATGGGTCATCAGATACTTCGTTTCACTAAAGTCTGGTATAAATTTGTTAGAGGTGTTGGATTGTATAAAAATCAAAATCCATTTTAATTAGTATAATGATAATGATGGCGAATCAAGAGTGATTTTTCGTTGTTTGTGTGTCAAGGTTGAATAGTTGATGTTGATCTTTTTGTTCAAGCTATTTTGTTGATTATTATTTTATTTGTAATGATCAATTTCAACAACGATATAATACTTTCTTATTGCTTTAAAAATTTGTTATTTTAAGCGAATGCTAAGGTTTAGAAACAGTTCGTTGTCTGGTTATAGAGATTTGAGTTTGATGATTTTATTAGAACCTGAGGTACTTATTTTTATTGTATTTTTCTTAACCCATTTGGTATTTAATTTATTTATGTGTTTATCGTTATTAATATAAATAAATTAATTTTGAAAAAAATTAAAAATAACATTGACTTTAATATTATGTAATAGTTTTTAAAATAAAAAAAGTTGATTTGTAATCAGAAATCAAATATTGAAATAATTAATTCTTACTCAAATTAAATAAATTTATCATAGTGCAACTATCTACATCCTTTGATTTACTAAGATCACCCACCTAACTAAGTTCTAAGAATTGAGTGTGCCAGAAACTAACAAAACAATGTAATTAATTATAAGCATTATGTTTTTTTTTAATGTTAATATGATCATATTTTTGTTTGCAATATATTTTTTGTTATTTCTGTTTGAAAAGTGATGAAAATGTTATTTGACCATGAATATATACATATAGTTGTTCCTCCATGTGTTCTTACTGAAAATCAGATTGATCATTTTGACGATAATGTTGAAGTAAAATTATAAACAATGAATGTTTGTGTAATTATTGAGTTTTTTGCGAAATACAATAATGTTGAATCTGAACACCATTTGGTGAGATTTATACTTTTTTGGACGCATGCCTAATTTTAAAATTTCTTAATAAAATTGTTAAATTAATATATTTTTCATCTTTTTTAGCACATTACAATGTCAAGTTTAAACTTTTTTGGAGAGTTTTATTATATTAAAGTGTGTCGGAACTTAAAAATTATTCATGTTTTCTTTATGAATCGATGTTTATTGGTGATATGGGTCGTCGAATGTTTATTATCACTAATAGCTTGATACAAATTTGTAAGAAGTGATGGATTGCATGAAAATCAAACATAGTTTGAAAGAAGTATAATTATATTCATGAAGTGGAATAACTCAACTGGTTTAAACCTCACTATCTAGACCGTGAGGTCATGGTCAAATAAAAAAAAGTAAACTTACATTGATGTCAGAGCAAGAGCAGTTATCGTTTCTTATGTTCGAAGGTTGAATTTTGAATACATACATCCACATCCCTAAAAATATTCAAGTATCAATTTCATTCAATTTCCATACAACCACCAAATATATCCACTCCCACACACCTCTAATATAGCGGTGAAAAACATGATTTGTGTCTTTGCACATGAGTGTCTATTGGCAGATGTACGAGAATTGGGTGTGAAAAAAACCAACAACGCAAGGTAATTAATTAATATAAATTATGTCCTTTTTTTTAATGTTAATTTGTTCATGCTTTTTTGTTACTTTGTACTCACTCCATCCTCTAATAACTTTCAAAGTTTCCTTTTTGGGACGTGCCACAATAACTCTCAAAATACCTACTTTAATTCAAATACTCTTCATTCATTGGTTGAAAAAGTTAATAAAACAGATTTTCTTAAAATTTGTGTCAACCCACCTATGAAAGTTAAGAGGGGTTTTTATTATATTATGTTTGAACAATGATGAATAATGTAATTGGACTATGAATAGACAAATTAAGTTTTCCTTCCTTATGCTTCGGCTGAAAATTAGATTGATCATTTTGACGATGATGTTGAAGTAAAATTGTAAACAATTAATATTTGTGAAATTATTGAGCTTTTCATCAAATACAATAATGTTAAATTTAACCGTGTCTGGTGGGATTTATATATATATTTTTGGATGCATATATATATTTTTAAAATTACAAAGTATTATGTGAATAATACTCACGGTAACTACTATTCTGAACAACAATTTACTAATATCTTGTGTTGAAATAACTAATACCTTTAGTAAAATTAACTAATACCACTTCAACTAATATCTTTAGTGAATACAACTAATACCTTTTTGCGCTAATACTTTTAGTACAACACACTGATACCTTTAATTTAATTTACCAATACCCTTCAAGTAAATCTCACCGTGAATATCATTCACATAATACCTTCTCAGTGAATTAGAGAAGAATTAGATCGTATCTTTCTCTCACTTAAAGCGGCTGTGAAAAAAAATTAACTGATGTAAGTGAAAAGAATTTGGTTTGAGGTGCGAAAAGATCTCGCTCATTTACTCATACTCAAAGAGAAAATGACGTTGTTTGGTTATTTAATTAATGAATATAATTTTGTTTCAGGAATTAAGAAGTTGTTTTTTTTAATTAGTAAAACAACGTCGTATTAGACCTTGCCATGTCAGCTTCGGGCAGAGGCAAATCTGTTAGTTAGTCTAAATTGCCAAAAAAAAAAAAGGTGTTTCTTTAACAAAATCCAAAAGTTTAACTTAAATTGCAATTTAGAAAATGTCGTGATTTAAATTGCAATGTGGTAGTATTTTTTTTTTTTTGTACTATATTATAAATTTTATTATTTTATATTTGAACAATGATGGAAAATTGTAACTGATCATGTATATGCAATTTAAGTTTTCTGTCAAATGTTTCGGCTAAAAGTCTAATTGATCATTTTAAAGATGATGTTAAGGTAAATTATAAGCACTTGATATTGGTGAAATCATTGAATTTTCTGTAAAATGCAATAATATTGAACTTAATTGTTGTTTGATGAGGTTTATATATATATATATATATATATATATATATATATAACATATACCAGTGTTGAGTGTAATTTTGTAGAAAAATTGTGTTTTATTATATTGAAGAAGAATTATTCCCAACTTATTACGAATTCATGTTCAATGGTAACACATATTGTCGCATTCTTCGTCTCACCACAATCTGATATAACTAGATCATAAAGGCTCATGTTACAAATATTTTATCTTATGTTCTTATTCAGGCATGAATTTGTTCATACATTGTAATGACAATAATTCTTACAAAAGTATTGTTTTAATTGGTTTTATTTGATTATCTTTTTTTAATTATTTGTAGAGTGTCAATGTGTCATCTAACTCTTCCAACCAATAAAATTAATTTTTATAAATATTTAATAAGTCATATATTATTATTATATGTTTGATTTTGGTATTTTTTTAAAACAAAAGGTATTATTTAAAAAATTATTATATTGTAGATTATTATTTAAATTATTATGCTTAAAATTGTGTGAGATTGTCTCGTGAAACTAGATAATACAAATTTAAATACACCTATTGTTGGTGATTGAATTTAATCGAGAAGATTAGTTGTAATTTAGTTCGGTTTAAGACCACCAAACAAGAACGTGTGATTAATTACCACCGTAAATGGTAAATCGAGGGTTCGGGTCGTAAAATTGTAAATATGAAAGTCGAAATTGTATTTATTCCGTATGTGTGTACGTTTAGGTGTGTTTGTGTGTGTTTTGGGAGTATTTGTGAATTTGAACCTATATTTCTTAGCTGGAGAACAACTATTTATAGAGACTAGCAAGCATGAGGTGTCCAAGACTCTTGGACTTCCTAGCTTGCATGCTAGACAAGTGTCATTTGACCTTGTTTGACCTTATCTAAGCTGAATTTTAGTTACAAAGTCTTTTTTGGTCTTATCTCGAACTCATTGTTGTTCATCCAGGTCGGCTTGATTTGTCCAGAAGGATCTTTCAGTAAAAGTTGTTCGCCTTTTGAGGATATGGCTTCAAAGTTGTTCGCATATGAGTCATGTTGATATAAGCTTTGGAATCTTGGTTCTTTGTTCGTCTATATACACTTCTTAGGCTGGTAAATACACCACCCTTTGTTAATGTTGTTCGTCATTTATGACTTGGTGGAGGGCTCATATCTGGTCTCGGATTTCAAAACCTGCTCGCTGATATGTTGTTCGTCGGTGAAGTTGTTCGTCACTTCATACACCACCTATATTAATTAGTGCACTCCCTTTGATTGTTTCTCTTGGTAATTGCTTTTAATTTGAGTTTTTCTCCTTCATAATCGTCATTTAGACTTTAAATCCTGTTCGCCCATCATTGATAGTTGTTCGCCTATCAACACCTATGTTAAAATATTAGTGTGATAGGTCCAATTTATATCATATCCCAACAGTAAATTTTATATAATTTTTTTTAATAATAAACTCATCATGAAACTGTTTTAAAGTATTAATTATTGAATATTATAAATAGAATATAATTTTTTTTAATGAGAAGTATCATTAATTTGAGTTTAAGAAATATTTTAGTTATACATTTTAAAAAAAAAATTGTAGATTTTTAGTTTTATAATTAAAATATGGTAATTATTATAGTTTAAAAAATGTAACAAATTCCGACCGTGCGAAGCACGGGATTTACGTGTTGGAGTTATACGTGAAAGTATGCTTTTACTTTGTATAACTCGTGTATCAAACACTCGTTTTATGAGAATAATTCTTTTATCGCATTTGCTTTAGTTATGATTGAATGTTGAATTTCTATTGCAAACCGTTCAATATACAGTACATGTTACATTGTAGTTAATGTGGTGATACCCGATCACGGAAGACGACATTAACAGTTTACTTGTAACTAAACGTACATTTTCACGACCTAGGTGGAATTGAACAATCCGCCGTGAAAGGTCGATGTGTAAGGCTCAGATTGGTCTGTCTTGACTAAGAGATTGCACTAGCACATTTAGTATGTGTTGAAGAGGTCCTACAGCGAGGAGAAATTCTTCTGTTCTGAAAGGTGAAGAATTAGACCTCAGTGGTTGTTGATTTCTTAATCTCCGTCACTTAAATAGGACCGTGTGTGCTTAGTAGTTACTGCTTAAATGTTGGGTGAGAATCATTGCGACTTCGAACTTTGTGTCTTGGGCAGTAATATTAATCATACGACGGTTGCTAAGATTTAATACGGAGAAACGCGTGCAAGTACGGCTCGTGTGATTAGTCCCCTTGGTGGGCTCAGAAGTTTTATTGTACCAAATCTTGCAAGTGAAGAATTAGTTTCTTCGGTACGAATAATAATGTTGAGCTGTCTTTACTCCAAGGTGAAATATATTAATTAATTTAGAGCTATTCAGAAGCTTAATTAATTAATGGACTTAATAATCTTAAACGCGGGAAATAATAACCGGGAGCCCATATTATCGTAATATGGATTAAGATGGATAGTGCAATATTAATTTATTAGTGGTAATAATTAATATTAATGGGCTGAATTATATTGGGGCTCAATATTGAAATTCAGAAGTCCATTAGGAGGTCCAATCTTAATTCTCCTTAAGGCCCCTCAAGTAGCCCATTAAGTAGTCCAATAATGATAAGGTGATTAAAATAAAAAGAAATATAAATGCTGATTTTTTCCCTTTAATTTTCGAAAATTTGTGTTTAAGAAGAAATAAGATTTTGTTGATTTTCTTGGAAAGGTATTATGGAAGATATGTATTCTTGGAATACTTGGAATACAAGAATATCTCATATATTCAAGAAGATTCAAATCTTTGGATTTCTTCTTGTAATTTTCGAGAGTTTCAATATTAATAGGAGGGTGAGATTTTTGTGGAATATTTTATTGTGGAGAAAAGAATATATGAGATATATTCAAAATTTCTTAGAGTCTAAGAAAAGATTTTTTCCAAGCCTAGAATAAACCCAAAAATTCGGCCACTTCACTATTATAAATAGGGGATGATTATTTCATCCCCAAGTACATAATTCCATGTGTTGAAAAAAATCAAGAAGCATAGATTTTTTTCTTTTTCCTTAGTTTATTAAATTACTTGAAAGCGTCTCCCACCGGCGATCAAGTGAGGTGAAAAGGGAAATACTTGAGAAGACTTTGGGTTGATAGAGCGAGATTACAAGTGTCCCGTATATCCAAAGGCCAATACTACGAGAGGTACGTTAATCGCATATTTACTTGTTTAATTCCGCCTAGTTAAATATGTGAAATTAATTTAACATGCATGATGATAATTAGTTGTTGGAATTATTATTTGAATTAATTAGGATTAATTCATGCTAGTAATAATTGTATTTAAATTCGTATTTAAATTTCATCCCGAATAGATTACGGGCACTCCTATTTTCCCAACATTACGATCACTAGTTTTTATAATGTAATTGAATTGGAGTACTATAAACTGATCATATAATATGATATAAATATGATAATTTTATATATGTAATCTTCTTGTACCAGTTTTTGTACATGCCAACATTAGATCAATAGAAGTTAGGTTATGTACATCAACTTTAAAATTAATGGTTTAGAAGTGAAAACTTAAAATAAATAGTATTAAGGTGTGTTTGCAAAAAATTATTTGTGAGAAAGTGATTTAATTAATCTAGTGATTGTGAGAAAAAATTATTTTTAATAGTGAAAGTGATGAGTGTGCAAAATTTATGTAAAGTAGATGTTGAGTTTTTTTATAAGAGAAGTTATAATCAGTAGAATTATACCCTTTTCAGTTTTTAAATTATAAATTTTAACTAAGGCAAAGTCTCATATGCACCAAGTGCACGGTGCACTCACTCAACAGTTGATATTGTATACACTAAAAAGTTAGTTACAATTACACTGAAAAGTTAGTCTCAATTACACTGAAAAGTTTACACTGAAAATTGATTTGCAATGTAAACTTTTCAGTGTAATTGAGACTAACTTTTCAGTGTGATTGAGACTAACTTTTCAGTGTATACATTATCAACTACACCAAATGCACCAGAGACTTACTCTTTAACTAATTAATTTAAACAGAATCAATAAATTTTTAAACATTCAAAATTGTATATGCACTCAATTCAAAGCGATTATAATCACTTACCCCATAATACACCCTTAGTGTACACCTTAGTATGCAATGTACATATTTTTTTTTTTTTTTTTTTTTTTTTGGGGGGAGAAATAAAATAATTTGTTTAATGTATTAAATATTCGAAATTAAAGTACTTTAAAACTTAGGGGTCAATTCGTTTCCACTTTCCACTATATGATCATGTGTTCCACTATTTGAATTTCAAACATGTGGCATACCTACAAAGTTGAAACACATAAAAATGGATTAAATACATAAGAAAAATGAATATATATTTTTTTTTTTTATGATTATACGTGTCTAGCTTAAGTTAAAACAAATCAAAGTATGCCTTTCCAATCCACTAAACGCCACGTCAAAATGTATAAATTGCAGTCTTCTCCCTTCGTTCTTCAAATAGTTGTTTACCAAACTAATGCAATAATAATGGTTACTTTAGTAACTTTATTGTATAAAGGGACCTCTATTATTATCATTACTTGTTCTTTTATATTGACCTTTTATTAGAAATTGACATCTAAAATTTGTCATTTTATGCACAAAAATGAGTGGAAAGTGAAGGTAATAAATCCATACGAGCTTTTCTATTTTGTGTCATATTTCTAGTTTGTATTGTACTATCATATTAGTAAATCTCTTTATTCAATTTTAATATTCTTATTTTTTTGAACTATTATTTTTTATCAGGCAAAGTATTATATAAAAATAGTTCATGATAAGCTTATCGTGAAGTTGTTTCAAAATATCGAATATTTGACAAGAAATATCGACAATCTCATCAGTAGGCTCATTAATTTGGGTCTGTGGTATTATATTGTAATTGTTGTAAATTTTCCTGAACCCAAATTAATGATACTCCTGATGAGATTATCGATCTACTGGTCAAATATTCGATATTTTAAAACAGTTTCATGATAAAACTTATTATAAACTATTTTTCATATAAAACTTACTCTTTTTATCAGATGTTGGAGAGTATGAAAAATATGATACTTATATTTTTCATGAATAAACCTCACAATACCCCACTTATATTTTTTTTATAAATAATCAATTTATTCATAAATACACCCCACAATACCCCATAATATCCTTCAACATATGATAAAAAAATAACAGTTCAAGAAAAGAACTAGTAGTAAAATTGGGCGAATGGAGTATTAATTATTTTTAACAAAATGTGCAATTGCTTTCTTTTGCGCTTTTCATTGAAAAATAACTACACTTTTAAGAAAAAACAATCAATAATATTAAATAAACACTTTATAAATAGTATGGTGCATTTAATGCATACAAAATTTTGACTTAAAAAAAATAGGCGATATTAAAAAAAATAATTTGATTTAGAGACAAATTTATCCTTAATTTCTTCTTTAGACGATAGTGAAAAAATAATTTGATTTAGGGACAAATTTATCCTTAATTTCTTCATTTTTTTCTGCGACAATTGACTATAAATGGGGGAAGGGGCTAAAAGAAAAGACAAAAGCACTATTAATTTAGATGGGTGGTTAGCATTATGATTGAGGTTTGGTATAAGAAAATTGATGATTGATTAAACTAGGCTTCATTTTATTTAATCTAATTATTGAAATGACCTTTCTAGACTTTCTAGAAGCCACTCTTGTCAATTTACTCACACACCTTTGGCTTTTGTCCTTATCTTGTTCTAGTTGATTCTATTCTTTACGGTGGAAGAGCGGCGGCGATGGGCGGCGGACAAGAATTCCGGTACCCGCCCACCTTCTTGATAATTGGACTATTTTTTTCTTTTTATGATATTTAAATATATATGGAATATTTGGTTGGTGGGGTTAGATAATCCAACACGTGAGGGAGAGGGAAAGTAATTCAATAGGTATATGTAGTTTTTGACAAAGTATAGAGTAAAACTGGTTTATACATGAATCACTGAAGGATATTAGTTCTTCTTATCATCGAAGAATATTAGTTATATTTACTGAAGAGTATTACTGATTTACACTAAAGAGTCTTAGTTGTTCAGTGAAAATGAACTAAGACTCTTCAGTGTAAACCAGCAATACTCTTCAGTTTAAACAACTAATACTCTTTAGTGAAAACAACTAATACCCTTAAGTGATTCATATATAAACCAATTTCACTCTATACATACTCGTAGTTTTTAATCCAAAATTAGTTATTTATAAAGGTATAATGTCAATTTAGTGTCTTAAAAGATGGTAAAATTATTCATTAATATTTTAAAAAAAAAATTAATTCAAAATTTGATATATAAATATTATAAATGCAGGATTTAAAAATAAAACTTATTAGTTTAAAAACCTCAAAAATATTAAAACCATGGTTAACGTATTATAATTTATATTCTTATTTCTTTATATACATTTTTTTTCCTATTATTTTATTTTTTTATCTTTTTCAATCACGTGAAATTAATATACTACTATTTTTTTATATATTTTAGTGTTATAATTTATAAAAATATAATTGCATAATTAAAAATTATAATAGGTCAAACATAGTTTTAAAATGGGCAAATCCTGAATTAGTTTTTTTTTTTTTATTGGCACTCATAATATAACAAACATTGCCAGGACAGAGTTCTACTCCGGAAAAAAAGATTTTGTTTATAAAACTATATTTAATAGAAATTTAAGATCTAAATTAATAGTTTCTATCATTCAAGCTCTAAATTGATAAGTTTGTAGTTTTTTGGCCCTGAATCGATAGAAACTATATTGATATTTTTACCATTCTATATTGATAGTTTTACCATCCTTTGAACCAAAAATTGAAAAAACTAATCAATTGTTATTTATTAAAATTGTCCTTCGAATTTTTTAATTAATGGGGCATTTCAATTAATAAATCAAGCGATAGAAACTACTCCCTCCGTCCCACCATTATTTGCATAGGTGGGACGACACACAGTTTAAGAAAAATCAATTTTTTAGTAAAATAGTGTCATATGAATAAATATGTGTATATTATTGTGAGTGTGCAAGCAAATCAATGCTTTGTTTTTTGGGGTGTGCAAATAATATTGGGACGGACGAATAAGAAAAGTGTGCTAATAATGGTGGAACGGAGGGAGTATACGTCCACCTTGACTTATTTTCACAAATTACAAGTATCATGTAATTTCGATTTTTATGGAAGAATCAACAAAAGTTTCTTCAAAAATAAGACAATTGTATACTTTCTAATTAGCGATTCTAAAGAATCCTTATCAAATTATATATTCTTGAAACAAGTTGTTCTAAAAAATGACCTTTCGAACAGTCGAAGAGTCCAAAAGGGTCGGAAAAGAGCAATCACTCGTTCCTAAACCAACATTCTTCGTAGCAAAAGAGTAGGTTCTGTATGAAACCGTCTCATGACACGAGACAATAAAAATGAGTATAACTAGGATATTGACTCATTAACACAGGTAGGTGTTAATTTGAGTGGTCTTAAACAAATTTTTTGCCGTAGCAAAATGGGACGAAACATTTAGACAACTTAAAAGAATTGTCTAGATCTAAAGAACACGGGTAAACCTAATCAAAACCAAACTATTCAGTACTCAATCGAGATCATTTGGTAAAAGCTCATTTGAGCTCAGTTCGAAATAGAAATCAATCAAACTTGAACATAAATTTATGTTCGAAATAGTGTAAACTCAGCTTGAACTCGAGCTTAATGAGTAAAATAAGATAATAAAACATGCGTAAAAATATAAAATATATTCGAATTCAGCTCGATTAAAATAAGCTCAAATATGAATATCAAAACTCTATAACTTTTCAAACAAGTTTGAACACCGATATGTTTCACTCGACTCGATTCATTTACGGCCCGAAATATCGTACATGAGACAAGGATATTTAACTTCACATGTTGTTCAACTAATCTGCCAAAAACAGACATTTCCCCATCATCCACACATGTTAATGTTTTATTTTCCCATTTTCACCAAAGTGACAAAAAAACATTACCAGAAACTATTTTTAGAAACCAATAATGGATAATATTTTCAATAAATAATAAGCTACTCCATTAGTATTATCCTTCCATAACATGATTATTCTCTTTACATTTTACCGATAAGCACTACTACTGATAGATACCGCATTATTCCTAAATTGCGAAATTACCATATTACCCCTCCCCCTTCATTCATCAACCAGGGTTAAACTCGGCATACAGCTCTCCGACCGAGTCAACCCAGCCCCACTCGAGTTTCCTCCCACCGATTTCGGGCTATTCGGCATCGATTTCGGGCCCAAAAGGCTCTTTCGCAAAACCTGCCTCACGGCCCGAATTAAAAGCACGGCCGGATCCTCCGGCGGGCCCGGGGCCCGAAACTTGCTACAGAAGGTGAAATGTCGGGCCATTGCTTCGTCCAGGCTTATCAGCTTCTGGCAACGGACGATTTCGTCCTTTACGGCTTCCGCACAAAGCCCGCAGATCCATTTTCCACCATACCTAATGCGAAATCAACGATTTTAAGCTCAATTAAACTTCGATTTTACAAATCGAATTCAGAAATCAACAATTTTAAGCTCAATTAAACTTCGATTTCACAGATCGAATTCAGTTTTCCAATCGAATCACCTTTCGCGAATCGTTTCGATGTACTGAAGAGTGCATTCCTCCAAAAGCCCGCAGCACGCGCATTTCACGAAATCGACTTCGATTTGGCCCGAAATCGCACTCACCGGCCCGTTAACACCGTCCGGCATCACCATCGGATCATTAATCACACTAGTTGACATCTCTGAAACAGAAAATCGGCTTCAAATCGAAGAGTTTTTCGAATAATGAATCGTAAAAACAAATAACATATAGTGCAATTTTTTTTATTTATTTTTTACCCGGTGAAGGAAATCAAAATTGCGATCTCGGAAAAAATCGATTATCTCTCTTTCTCCCACTCGCCTTCCTGATCCACTCTAGCTTCTTTCGGAGTGAAGAATGGGGACATTAAAAACATCTCAGATTGGGTGAGATTGATCATAAAAGGAAAGGATTTTGGTGTTTCTGTTGGTGATTTGGTGGCGATTGGAGATGGAATATCAATCAATTAAGCGATGGAATTTATCGATTTACAGATGGATGTGATTTTGGTACGAAAATTGTCGCTAGGGTTTTTTGTGAAGAAAATTTGGGGGAGATATGATTTGAGTGTGAAAAATGGAAAGAGAATTGAATGTGTTTATACTTGTGTGAAATTGGGGTCCAATGATTGGCGGGTTTTTGGGTGGGTAAATCTTTTCTGTTTTTTTTTTTTTTTTTTTATACTTCTCACACTTTATTTATTCATTCGTATCAAAATTATTTATATATGTATTTAAAAAAAAAAAAAAAAATTTATATGCACATTCACAAAATATACATATATTAACTCATATTTTAATACTCCCCTCCGTCCATGATTATTTACACACTACTTTTTTTTTTCGTGTTTTAGCGATCGAGTTGTTTATTAATATTTGAAATAATAAAATAACTTTTTAAGGTAGGTTATGATAGATTTATGACTTAAAAATTATTTTATCATTTTAAATATTAATAAAAAATTTGCTCGCTAAAACATGAGAAAACAGTAACTGCACGAATAATGGTGGGACGGAGGGAGTAATTCCTAAAAAATCTCTTATATTTTAAATTAAAATTTGGTCTAAATTAGAAAAAAAACGTAAAAAATAATAATTAAAATGACACTTATTTTAAAATAAAATTTAAACTCCAAAACAAACACTTATTTTGAAACATACATAAATATTCAATCCAATGTACAAATAATTTTGGGACGGAAATTTATCATGTTATCAAATGTGTGACTGACACTGTACTATTAATATATTTATTGCAAATTGGAATAGTGTGAAAGTTTAGTTGTATCAATGATGATGTGATTAACATTTTTAGTTGATTTTCACAATCTTTGATGATTTTGATAGTATTCTTCGTGCAATTTCGTGGTAATTGCTAGCTAGGTGACATACATTAGTTCATTTTAACCCCTCATTAAATGATCATATTCATATATATATATATATATATTAAATATATGGTGCAATTTAAATGAATTTTTAACAATATTAATTATTTTTATTGAAAAATGTAGTTACCCTCACAAAAAGTGCAATTGTTTCGGTAAAAGCAATTGCACTTTAAACAAAAATAATTAATAGTGTTAAAAATACACTTGAATTATAGGATACAACTGTTATATACAAGACTGTGTAATATTTTAATTTTATTTATTTATAACTAGGAAATGATGATGTGTTATATTCATCATGTGTAGCATTTAGTATAGAAGTTTATAAATATACTAAATAATATATGATGTTATAAGAACATGATTAAATGATCATATATTGATTTGATTAATTTTGATCGAATCTCACAATATAACAACTTATTCGTCACACACCAATCAATTATCTAAATTTGTTGAATTTTAAATTTAGTGGACCAATTAATACACGAATAAGCTAGGGAAGATTCCTATAATGAGATGAACTGATAGGCCAAGAGTTGGAGTAAGACCATAGAAATTGGAGTTGTCTTGTTCAACTTATTATTTTTAATATTGTTTCTTTTTTTGGTCTATTTTGAAAATTGTTAATTAATATATTGAAAGTGCCTCAAAGAATGGACTGAATATAGCAATATAATTAATATATTGAAAGTGCCTCAAAGAATGGACTGAATATAGCAATATTAATTTATTGACATTCATTTGGTTGTTAGCTATAGGCACATTATAATTGAGGTTTGATGTAAGAAAATTCATCCATGATTGATTAGACTTTTGGGGTTGGCCCATTGTTTTTTTTTTACCCTAATAATTTCGAAATAGACAATTCCAGTTGCCATTATTGTATTTGTTCTAGATTGTTCTATCCATTTTGGAATTTGGAAATTAAAATCTCAAATTTCTATTTGTTTTGGACTGAAAATGATTATACAATGTATATACTTTGATGCCACATAAACAAGGGAGGCCTAGTTTATTTCATTATTTGTCACCACAATACGTAGTGGACTTATAATATTGTGTTCATCAATAAATATGTAATATTTTTGTTCTGGAATTTAAAATCTTGATCTGAAATTGCAAAACCTCTCTTTAACATCATTAATTTTTTTTATCTACTACTCTTTGGTTGTATTTTTAACCTTTTTTTTTATCAGTAAGAACATAAAATTTAGATAACGCTTGGTTTGATAATTCTTCAATTTAAATAAAAATGTGAACAAATATATGGTGATTATAGTAGTTAATGAGAATAAAAGATAATTCTCTACTATTTTCCCTCACTCAAAATTAGAGCACAACACTTGTGATGTAACCAATACAAAGATAATCATTAATTCCATACATTCAAGGGCAAAGAGAAAAAAAATTCATTTACATTACCATTAAAATTTTCGAAAGAAGTGCCTCCTTAATGTTTCATTAAAATTTTCAAATCTCAAAATTTCAAATCAACATTTTCATGATCCAATAGGGTTACTTCTATGCTACACAACACTTAGGGGTGAAAACGGATCGGATACGGACGGATAGTGCTTATATCGTATCCTAAACCATATTTTTTTCTCGAATTCGGAGTCCGATACGGAAAAGCCGGATTCGGATACGAATTCGGAATATTCGGTATACGGATACGGGACGGATATCGGACGAATCCGGGCCGGATTCGAATAACTATAATCGGATAGTATATTTTATACGAAAATCATCAAAATGTGATTGAAACACATAAAAAAATCACCTATGCAATATTTCATAGAAGTTCTAATGCAAATTATAAAAATTATATCTACTGCTAATAACATGAAACTAATAAATTAGAATTTAGAAGGGGACTGATATTATATTATTATATATAATATATATATTAATATAAAATATAAAATAAAATATATTAAAAAATCCAGATATCCGAATATTCTGATTTGATATCCGGATTTCAACACTGTTATGTAGTGTTTTACCGTCTGATTTGATGTGCTGTGTGTAATTGGGGTGTCGTGTATGACCACGAGAATCAAGATTGTTAATCTTGTTCTTCTCAAATAATATCTGTGTGCACCAATTACATGTAAAATAATTTACATGTAATATTGATCAGTGTAAACAATTAATACTAATCAAATTAGTTATTCAATAATAAAAAATTAATATTGTTCAATTAAAATAGTTATTTTTTTCATTAAAAATAACTAACATTATTAAAAAAATACTCAATAGTTGGTGTATTACAAAAATCTTTCATGGGTTTTTCTACGGTCAGTAAAGCTTTCGTCCTTCCTAATGTCAGTAAACACTTTGATTACCGTTAGATTGAAGATCCAACGTATAATTTTTTTTTAATAGATTGCATTTTGCATTAAAGCGTTTGCACTCTGCATATTGCAATCGCACTGTATCGCCCTATTAATAAATAAAATTAATAAAGATAAAATTACAAAAATACCCATTTTACCTTAAAATAATTTATAATATTACTTAATTAACATTTAATATTTCAATAAAACCCTTTTCACATAATATTAAAGTTTAAATTACAAATATCATATTAAAAATATCATAATCAATAAACATCTCAAACTTGTTGATAGGCGAACATCATCTAAATATGGAGCGAACAATTATTGAAGTCTAAACAAAGAAAATCACGATTCGGGTGCATTAACCAATCTGGGAGGTGTATGAAGTGACGAACAACTCCCCCCGACGAACAACTAATGGGCGAACAGGTATTAAGATCCGAGACCAAGAATGAGCCAACTGTGAAGTCATCAATGACGAACAACTTGGTCAAACTATGATACAACAAACAGCCAAGGAGGTGTGTACAAGCGAACAAAGGATAAAGATCCCAAAGCCAAGCTGAACAAAGCCATAAGGCGAGCAACTTCCAAAGTACAACCTCAAGAGGCGAACAACTTTCAGTTATAGAATCAACAAGATCAATCAAGCCGACCTAGGCGAGCAACAATGAGTCCGAGATAAGACCAAAGAAGACCTTGTAACTAAGATTCAGCTTAGATAAGATCAAAGGGACACATGTCAAGCATACAGGCTAGGGAGACCAAGAGTCTTGGACACCTCATGCTTGCTAGTCTCTATAAATAGTTGTTCTCCAGCTGTGAAATACAAGTTCAAATTGATACACTCCCAACACACACAAATACACCAAAACCTACACATACACGAAATAAGTCCAATTTCGACTACCGAATTTACAAATTCAATAAATTCATACCCCGATTTACCATTTACGGTGGTAATCAATCACACGTTATTGATTGGTGACGTAAAAATGGATTAAAACAGCCACTAATCCTTACGATTAGATTCGTTCACCAACAATTTGGCGCTAGAAGGAGGGTTCGAACCTTAGGTTTAGTGTGATTACACAAGAACTTCAAGTTGAAAACTTGAAGATTCCTAAGAAATCTCAAGAAATATTTGAAGATACAAACAAAAGTGTTCTTGGTGTTCTTGGTGTTCTTCAATTTATAAATTAAGAAGTAATTTAAATTGAAATGCCTCAATCTAAAGAGACCCAAGGATCACGTTTGTCAAAAAGACCATCTCAGACCCGGGCCACGTCGGCCGACCACCAAGACCGTGACCCGAGACATGTGAACAGGTCGCAACATACAGCCATAACACATAACTTCCCCCCTGAGATGGAGGCTTTGGCGAACAACCCCAACGAGTTGGCTAAAACCATAGCTGCTCTCCAGGCCCTCCAGAGGCAACAAGAGCAGATTAGGCCAACACAAGCAAGGCCAAGGGACAAGTCCCTAGAGGTTGTTAGACCCAGGACTACTAGGGGCGAACAGCGAGAGGTTGATAGTGCCCAAGTCAGACGGAACAAGGGAAAGGCCAAGGTGGTCGACCAACGAGAAGTACAGGCTGAGTCTGGTCGCGGACGAACAACTATGTCTAGTCATGGAACAACACGTTCCAGTACCCAAGACAGGCTTAGCCAACCCCAACGGGAAGCTGCTCGCCGGGGAGCAGAAGATGGGCGAGCAACTTTTGAACAGCCTCGCCCATCCGTCCATGAAAGACTCTCCCAGTCAGCCTTTAGGCGCCTAGGGCCAAATGCGGCGAACAACATTAGGAGGCAAGCCCAGGAAGTGCCCACTCCAAACGAGGGACTGCGACGAGCAGAAAGGTTAATGCCTTTGCTCGCCGAACAGCCTCCAAGTCAGGGGGCACCTCTTGATGAATTATCAAGCCTAAGGAGGGCTGTGGAGAACATGCAGGGGCAACTAGACCAACAGAGGGGGATGGGAACGACCAGCATGCCATCCTCACCTTTGGCAGCTCACATTTTGAAGGCCCCGAAACAGAAAAAGATTCAATTTCCGGCTAGCATTCAATATGAAGGCATCGCCGACCCCCGGGTCCACTTAACGAAGTATACGGACTACATGGTCTCCGTGGGAGCCAGCGATGCCACCCAATGCCGGAATTTTCCTTTAACATTGGGCGATCGGGTTCACAAGTGGTTTTCATCAATGCCGCCGGCATCAATCCACTCGTTCGTCCAACTAAGTCGAGAATTTCTTTCTCACTTTTCAACGGCGGGGTCGTATCTTTCCCAAAAACACCGGCTGTCAGATTTGAGGCAAAATGATGATGAAACTGACCGGGCGTTTATGGAAAGATTCGATAAAGTTTTGCTAGAAGGAGAACCGGTGAGCGAAGATACAAAGATCGTCGCTGTGATGGCCGGGTTGAAAAAAGGGTCGAAGTTATGGAAGGAGGTACGTCTGAAGTGCCCAAAGACTTATGCCGAGTTCAGAAACCAAGCTGGCATTTTCGTTTCCATGCACGAGGCCCTACAAACAAATTTAGGGGAGAACAAAGCTGATCCTAAGGAGAATAACAAAAAGCCCGTCGGGACAAGCTACAGGGTCCCGAAAAACATGAAAGCATTCACTGAAGGATCGGATTTGAAGGAAAAATTGAACCAAGTATTGACAGTATCAGTTGATACTGTGTATGAGAGCGTAAAGGAGAAAGAGTTGCTTTCCCCACCACGTAAAATCCGCCAGGATACTGGCAAACTCAACCCAAACAAGTATTGTGCCTACCATCAAAGTGTGGGGCATTTTACAAGTGAGTGTAGAGATTTGCTTAAGCAACTCTGGCAATTTTATGAGGAGGGAAAGCTCTTCGATTTCGTTAAAAGGCAACCTGGGAAAAGAGCTCGGGAGAACAACTCAGAAGACGAAGAGGATGGTCAACCTCTGAGAAACAACAAACCCGGGCGACCAGTTCCCAGTATGCCAGCTCAACCTTTAGAAGATCTGTTCATGATAGAACCCGCAGGTCCTGCGGGAGGGTGTTTTGATGGACAACCACCCGACTCTAATCGGAAGAGGAAAGCGGAGCTACGAGCGATTGGCCAAGTACAAGAAATGGGAGTTAAGCCGTCTATCATGCAAACGGCAGAATTAACTTTCACCGAAAAAGACCCTGAAGGCGTCTTAACTCCGCACAATGATTCACTCGTAATCTGCGCCAAGATTATGGGGACCAGAGTCCAAAGACTGTTGGTGGACACCGGAGCCTACACTAACATCTTATTCAAGAAGACCCTCGATAATCTGGGAGATTATTCGGGTTATGTTCGGAATACAACACATAGAATCATAGGCTTCGGGAATGCTGTGACAACACCGTTGGGAATTGTAACATTAGCAGTACAACTTGTAACGGCTAATGAACCCGAAAGAAATATAACAAGAATGGTAGATTTCTTGGTTGTAGACCAGGAGTCGACCTATAACGGGTTTCTTGGCCGATCTTTTCTCAATGAATTTAAAGCTGCATGTTCCACTTACCACTATTGTTTGAAATTTCCAACAGCTAGTGGAGCAGGCACAATTAAAGGAGACCAACGGAGAGCACGAGAATGCATTCAACAGCTACGAGCAAAATTTGTACAAATATCCATGATGGAAGCAACAAGTTATCCCGTCAACGAACCATCAATACTGAACAATATGATGGACATGGACGACCACATGGATACGGACGAACAACACTTGGACGAGCAAGTGTTGGACGAGCAACTCGTTACCACCCGCGAGGAACCTCCATCTGACGAACAACAAAGGGGTGATGACGAACAACCCTCAGTGGGGGACTTGGAGGGCCAAATACAAACGAACAACAATGGGACGGAGCCAACTGATGATCTAGAACCCCGCCTGGGGGCAGAGCCCATGGACATCAAAAATGATTTCAACCCTGAGGAACCCATACTTGATCCCCGTTGGAAGGGACAAAAACGACGAGCGACTCCAGTCGAAGAGCTGGAGGCGTTCAAAGTTAATCCCGACAACGAAGATCTTGAATTATTCATAGGATCTGAGCTCCCAGAGCCTTACAGATCCCGAATGAAAGAGTTCCTCACCAAGAATCTAGATGTCTTTGCTTGGTCTCACGTAGATATGGTGGGGATAGACCCGAAACATGCTTGCCACAAGCTGAACATAAATCAAGCAAGAAAGCCCGTCCATAAAAAACGAAGGAAGTACGGCCCAGACAAATACCAAGCGTTGAATGAAGAAGTTAAAAAGCTGTTAGACAACGATCTGATCCGTCAAGCACTTTGTCCACAATGGGTAGCAAACCCTGTGCTGGTGAGGAAATCAAACGGAACCTGGAGGCTATGCATAGACTTTACAGATCTGAATGCAGCATGCCCGAAGGACAACTTTCCACTCCCGCACATCGATCAATTGGTGGACAGCACTGCGGGTCACGAAATGCTAACATTCATGGATGCTTTTGCAGGATATCATCAAATCCCAATGCATCCTGATGATCAAGAAAGCACAGCTTTTTACACTAACAAAAATTTGCTGTGCTGGAAGAGAATGCCCTTCGGCCTCATCAATGCCGGAGCAACATATCAAAGGCTGGTGAACAAGATGTTTGACCAACAAATCGGAGACACGGTGGAAGTCTATGTAGACGATATCGTAGTCAAAAGTCCCAAGAAGGAAGACCATCTTCAACATCTGACTCAAGTGTTCGAAATTCTTCGACACTATAACATGAAGTTGAATCCAAAGAATAGCAGCTTTGGAGTTCACTCGGGGAAATTCTTGGGCCATCTTGTTAGCCAGCGAGGGATTGAGGCCAACCCTTCAAAGGTTAAAGCCATCATGGATATGCAACCACCACGTTCGGTGAAAGAAGTGCAAAGACTCACCGGGTGCTTAGCAGTATTGAACCGGTTCATATCCAGGTCAGGGGACAAGTGCCGTCCATTCTTCGAGGCCGTTAAAAAAGGAAAGTTTGCATGGACTAACAACTGCCAAGCGGCCTTCGATCAACTTAAAGAATACCTGGGAGATGTCAAAATCCTATCAAAACCAATCCCAGGAGAAAAGCTCTTTCTATACTTAGCCGCATCAGAAGTTGCCATCAGCTCCGTTTTGGTGCGCGAAGACGGCAAATTTCACCAACCTATATATTACGTCAGCCAGGCTTTACACGAAGCAGAGATCAAATATGCTCCAACCGAAAAGCTGGCGTATGCTTTGGTTATGAGCGTGAGAAAGTTACGACCATACTTCTTTGACCATCAAGTCGAAGTTCTAACAACTTTCCCGCTCAGGCAAATTCTCCATCCCCCCAATACTACAGGTCGTCTCTTAAGATGGTCACTGGAGATTAGCCAATTCGGGGTGACCTATGCTCCTCGAACAGCGATCAAAGGGCAAGCATTAGCCGACTTTATAGTCGAACTAACTTTCCCACCAGATCCGACGAGAGGACTTGATCATCCTTGGCATCTCTATGTGGATGGATCATCAACCAATATAGCCTCGGGGGCGGGAGTAGTTTTAATCAGCCCAGATAGACAAGTATTCACCTCGGCAATCAGATTTGGTTTCATGGCAACCAACAACGAAGCTGAGTATGAAGCTCTTATTGCTGGTCTCCACCTATCTCTCGCAGTTGATGTCAGACGCTTGCAAATATTTGGCGATTCACAATTGATCGTAAACCAAGTCCGAGGTGAATACGAAGCAAAAGATGATCACATGATCGAGTATCAACGGATTGTTGCTTACCTAATGTCCATGTTGCAGCAAGTTTTCATACAACAAATTCCAAGGACGAGCAACACTCAAGTAGATGCGCTTGCTCGACTAGCAACAAGTGAAGGCCCCGTAGAGTTGGCAGATATTATAGTTACAAAGATGAAAGATCCATCAACAGTAAGCTATAATGTCAACCAACTCGACGATCAAACCAGTGAAGAAGACTGGAGAACAAGTATAGTCAAATACTTGAAAAGTGGGGAAAAACCAAACAATCCTTTTGAAGCTGTCAAGCTAGTAAAGCGAGCATAAATCTCATGCCCTTGTCGCTTTTCAAGAAGTTGGAAGGTGGTGAACTTCAACCCACAATGATGACGCTTCAACTAGCCGACCGGTCTATTACTAGACCTCAAGGTGTGGTTGAAGACGTCCTAGTGAGAGTTGGAGATCACATTTTTCCAGCTGACTTTGTAGTGCTAGAAATGGAGGAAGATGAGCACGTGCCCCTGATTTTGGGAAGACCGTTCTTAGCTACGGCGGGGATGGTGCTAGACGTGGCGAATGGGAAGATCACGTTGAAGGTTGATGATCAAGAAGTGAAGATCTCCCTATATGAAGCCATGAAGCACCCGAAGGAGGATGAGAGCTTGTATTGCATGAATGCCATTGATCCTCGAGTTGAAGACACACATTCTCTCCCGAATCCCTCTCATACTCATGATTTTGTTAGTCCTTCACCTGTTGAGTTAACCCATGAACATTATGTTCTTGATTATTTTGATAGGGATAAAGTGAAGAAGTTGAAGGATGAAGAGGTGAAGAAAGTGGACGTGGTCCAGTTAGAAGGGAAAGGAGGAGTTAGGAAGAAGAAGTCAAAATTCAAGAAATTGTTTAGTAAGACTCCTCTAGATAGAGGCAAGAAGGAGTTGAGACCCATAACACTTGGGGATGAGAAGAGAGCAAAAGAACTCATGATGGTGGGGCATCAAGGAAAGGAGTTCAAACACCACTCTTATGAGAGTAAGGGAGGTAAATTTGAGTATGATGTCCCATAAGCTCCTTTGAACTTGGTCCGGCATGAGGACCTTAAAAATAGCGCTGAATGGGAGGCAACCCATTTTTATTTGCTTTCATTTATTTTTAGTGTCTTTTTATATTATTAGGGAGTATTTTGAGTCGTATGTTTAACCTCGTACTTGAGAGTTTTATTTTGTAGGCTTGTCTCTAAAGGAGTAAAGGTATCATGGAGTTATTCAGATTGAAGGAACCAACTTGAGACAAGGAAGTGTGCAAAGCTATTGAGAGAAATTGAATTATTTGGTTGAGGTAACCCACAACCCCAAACTTAGACCTCTAGCAAGGTCGAAGTTTGGGGGGGTGGAGATTTTTATGTTTCTTGTTACATTGCACATGCATGCACGCCCTTATCTTTGAGTTGAGTTTGATTGATTATTGGTTTGTTGAGATACTCCTTGGGCTATTATTAATTTGTTTTGTTACTCAATATTTTATGCCTATCAATCATCTTATGCTTGTTGATTGCTATCTTTGAGTATGATTTGATGAGTAGAGTGAATTGTGAAGGGTGAGTTAGAATTCTTTTGTGTGAGTGTTTGAGTTTGAGCTGATTAGGGAGAGAACCCGTATGCTTATGAGTTTTCTTTTGAGTGCTTGTGTGATGAGAGTGAGAATTCACTAGGACTAGCATGGATGTGAAAGCTGTGAGATTTGAGCCTTATGAGATTTTAAATGCATGATTTAATCTCTTCGTTTGTGAGTGAATCATCACTTTAGAGGATGCTAGAACTTGTGTGTGCTCTTGCTTCTTGATTGTGTCTAGTTTGAAATGCCGAATGTGATCTTAGGCCATCTTTGATTTGAATGAGTCACTTAGCCAAAAATTTTCCTTACCAATGACATTGATCCCTTGTTAGCCCCTTTGAGCCTAAAACCTATTTTATTTGCTAGCACATATGAACACTATTCCAATTCCTAAGCCTTTTTGTCCCAATTTGAGTGGAGAATAGGAAAGTGTGAATATGAAGGGAGTGAATTGAGTTGAAAAAGGAAAATGTTGTTTGTTGAGTGAATATGAGAAGAAGGTTTGATGAAGTTATGAGATGTGGGAAAAAGAGAAAAAAAAATTGAGAATGAGCAAAAAAAAAAAAATGAGCTCATGTGTTTGTGCGACAAAGAAAAAGAAAAAAAAAGTGAAGTGATTAAAAAAAAAGTGAAAAGAGTGAGAAAGAAAAGATTGAAGTGTTGAGAGAAGTGGAATTGAAAGAGTGTTGATTGAATATATTTGAAGTAGTTTGTTCCTAATCTCGAAGTGCCAAAGTTTGACTTTCTATTCTCTATTCACTTTAGTTACTTTACCTTATATTGTTATCCCACCTGTCCAAAGAGCCTACATTACAACCTTGAGAAAAGTCCTTTTTGATTCGGCATTGATTTCTAGAGTATGGTCGAAGTTGAGAGCGCTTACAAGCCTATGGCTGCCGATATGAGTGATTGATTGTTTGAGTGAGTCCCTTAATCATTGATATACACTTGTGAGGGAGTGAAACACATCGTTGAGTGCACATCCATGCTTGATCTTGGTGTTTCTTATTATTGTTGCATGAGTACGATAAAAGAAAGTGAGTGAGTATACGGGTGATTGACTTTTGAAGCTTGAGTTCATTAGCTTGCATGATTGATTTTTTTTACTCATTCCTAACAATTTCACTTGACTTATTATTTCATTGCTTGGGGACAAGCAATATGGTAAGTTTGGGGGGTTGATTAGGCGTGAAATTGTCATGATTCGTAGCTTGAAATACCCCAATCTTGGTCGAGTTTATAGAGTATTTAGAGTCAATTGAGCATTATTTCTACACGTTGATGAATTTGTCTCTTTGATGCTCATAGGTGAATAGAGGACGAAAAATGGAGTTCGTAGGACTTTGAATCGACTCAAACGGATGCTCGGATGAGAAGATATTGAAGAAATACGATTAGTATTAGTGTGGACGAGGAAAAGTATCAGTTGGGATGAGTTGGAGGTCACTCGAGTGACTAGGTCGAGCGCCACCGCTCGAGCGCATTGCTCGAGCGCCTAAACGTACAGAACTATTCTTGCGCTCGAGCAGCTCGAGCGCAACCGCTCGAGCGAATTGCTCGAGCGCCCAAAACATACAGTGAGATTTCATCGCTCGACCAGCTCGAGCAGAACCGCTCGAGCAATTGTGTCATTCGAGCTACACTGCTCGAGCGGGACCGCTCGAGCGTTTTGCTCGAGCGTTTTGCTCGAGCGCCTATGGATTTTTACCTCCGGATGCGTATTTTCGGCCCATTAACTCCCGTTTCGACCCGGTGCCTATATATACCTCTTCCAAACATGTTTTGAAGACACATCAAACCCCGAACGTTAGAAATACTGTTAGACTTAGTTTTTGGAGAGGAAGGAGACGAGCAAGCTTTATTTACGTTTTGTTGAGGTTTTTCATACGAATTCTAGTTTCTTTTCATTAGTTCGTTACTTTGAACACGTTTAAATTTTGTTTTTATTAATTCAATTTCAGTTCTTAGTACTTATTTTCTTTTAAAACCCTAGTCCATGTTTCTTATTTTCTTCGTTCAATTCAATATGTTTATGTTCGTTGTTTCTTTAATTGCTTTTAGTTTTGTTAAAACCATGTTCAGCTAAAACCCTTGCATGCTTAGGTTAGGATGAACTCGTAGAAGTAGGATGTGGGTACATAATTAGAGTAATTCGTGACGTTAGTTTTAATTCTCTTAGTTAATGAATTCTTATAATTAATTTGAACTTTACCTTTGAATTTAGTACGAAAGTGTTAGAGAGAGGACGACCGCATCACTCAATAACAATTAGTAGTCTTAACGAGAAGGTTTAGGAAAGGTTAATTCATCTACCGGTTTAGCGAAGGAGGACGACCGCATCACCTTAGTTAAATTAGGGTCTCATTAATTGAGCACAATCCATTAACTTGTTAGTGGATTAGTGAAGTCGAGTGTTAGGGTAAAGTATTAGGGTTTAGAATCTTGAGCTTTCACCTTGCATTCTTTTACTTAGGTTAATTCTTGGTTGTCACGATTACTTTGATTATGTACCTGCTCCGTTAGTATACGTAGGGATTCCTATCCTAAGCATCACCATCTCTTATTTGAATCCAACCCTTAGTTAATTCGTTGCTTTAGTATTTTAGTTTAATTAGTTTACTTTAGTTGCTCTTAATTAATTTTTTCAAAAAACCCAAAAACATCACACTCATATTAATTACGACGCGTAGATCTTCAGGGATCTATTCGCATATACACCATCCCTTGGGTTCGATAATACTTGGTCCCTATACTTGCCAATACTACAGTGAACCCGTACTCTTGCGGGGTAGCTACTAGTAGAAAGCTAGTGTAGTTCGCTTCAAGTCACTAATTTAATTTTTTTAGTTATTATAAAATGATAAAAGGTTAACATAATTTTTTAAAAAATATAAACACTATAAGGATATTTTTGTAATCTTATAATTTTTTCTATAAAAAATAATAATTTTCCTCAGGGCGAAGTTAGATCGCATATGGCGAAATTAAATGATGTGTCAAGTTCTTATTGGTTTACTGACATTAGGAAGGGCGAAAGTTTACTGACTGTAGAAAAAACCCATCTTTCATTATTTCTCTAATCATTGTTTACATAAAAGTCTCCAATCATAATCTAATATCCAATATTATTCGTGTTGACAGCGATTTATAACGGATCTCGCTGCCGGGTTCCTAGCGTGTAGGGTTTGATATTAATGATAACAAGAAACAATTAATGTGTGAGTAAATGAGCTCTCAAGAGTGTATTTGCAATAAATGTGATGTGTGTTACAAAGGGGCATTTAAAGTCCTATTTATAGTGTACAAGGTGGGGGTTCCCCATGCTTGGTAGGTGGACTTGTGGGTCCCCCCTACTCCTAGCTGGAAGGTAATAAATGGCTACAGCCTCCCCTACGAGCCAATGAGGAGACTCCACGTGGCGCTGTCACCCCTGAGGTGATTGGACTTGGCCCCAACTGCCCTCTTTGACCCTGTCACATCCTCTGGACTGATGGCACCCGACGTCCTCTCACAGTTGGCGCGGCCTGGGGTCGGGCAGACGGGTACTCGGGTACCGGGAAACGAGTCCGGACGAGAGTACCCTGGTTGTTCATCTGCGGGTAGGCGGGTAGAGCACCTGCCCCGGAGCTCACCGCTGGTCGCCCGATACCCGGGCCTGTGGGTAACTAAGTACCCTGCCCGACAGCTCCCAGAGGCTCGCGTCGGGTAGCCTCTATGTCCCCGCCCGTCTGTCTGACCGGTCGGCGGACTACTCTTACCCGAGCCCGCTACAGTAGTAGGTCCATGTCTGATACCCGATGAGTCGGGTAGTAAATATCGGGTGTAACAATTCGCAATTTCACAAATCACCTACTCCCATAAAGAGTGAATTATAGTATTTAATTGATGCCAAGTCATACCCTGTCAAGATCATCCAATATTAAAACTTAAATATATAAATAGAATGGAATCAACGAAACAATTAATAGACAACAAGGCATACAAAATCTCCAATAATGGTAAGCTTTACAAGCCACGATTCGTAAAGAACAAAAAATAAAATAATCTAATTCTTGAAGCAACTTGTTAAAAAATGGTTCCAAAATCAAATCTCACAATCCAAGATGCCCAATTTTAGCTTTATGACTGTGATTTGCAGCATAAGAAGCACGCTTTATTAAGCTAAAAGTGTTTCTCAAAATATAAAAAAAGACGTCTCTAACTAACCATTAATGCACAATCTCCCTTCAATCTTTCAAACGCTGTCCACTAAAAGAAAATAACAAAATATAGAGTGAAACTGGTTGATATATAAATTATTGAATGATATTAGTTGTTTTTATTAAAAAATATTACTCCCTCCGTCCAATATTAATATTCATACTTTTTCGGCTGTTATTAATATCCTCCAATTTATGACAAAAAAAATAAAAATCCATAAAATAAGACTACTAATATTGGACGAATGGAGTAGTTGTTTTCACTGAAAAATATAACTTATTCACATTGAAGAGTTTTAGTTGTTCAGGAAATCCAACTATGACCCTTCAGTGAAAATAATTAATACCCTTATGTGAAAATAACTAATACTCTTTAAAGATTCATGTGTGAATCAATTTCACTCTATACATACTCAAAAGAAAAAAATATATCGACATGTCAATAAATCAACAAAAATCTTTATAAAAGTTACTCTCACTTGTGCAATTGAATAAAAAATGGCACCGGTGAATTTCCAAATATGATATGAGAAACTTATTGAAAGAGAAAAAGAAAGATGATAAATTTATTTAATATCAGAAAGAGTACATGATTCCTTACATTGGATGATTCTTATCGAAAATGGACTTATTCAAAAAACAAACGCTCTTAATTTTTTATTTTTTTTTGTACGAGACGGTTCACAAACTAGCAAAAGTTAAGGTCAATTTCTTTCAAAACGTTAATATATCATATACTCAATTTATACTTTGTTAGATGGTTTCACACAATATCTACTCTTATTTAAATCGGATATGACGAAATTCGATACATTTTGGTGTAACTTAGGATTTAAAAAAAAAAGGTTAAATATATTCACAATGCCATATCTAGGACATGGACATAAACTTTTTCACATGTTATTGATTTCATACTTCTAAAACATAGATAGATGCTAAACACTAAAATTCTTCACATCCATTTCAATCTTCACTTCTTTTGTCTTCTTCTTCAAAACTTTTGAAATTACTATATTCACCTTTTATCTCATTCATCCACAGCACAACACACCGAGGCATCAGCCAGGGTCAAACTCGGCATACAGCTATCCGACCGAGTCAACTCAGCGCCGAGTTCACCTCTTCTACTCCTCGGGCTATTCGGCATCGATTTCGGGCTCTCCAAGCTCTTTCTAAAAACTTGCCTCATGGCCCGAATCAAATGTACTGTGGGATCTTGTGGTGGGCCCGAGGCCCGAAACTTGTTGCAGAAGCTGAAATGTCGGGCCATTGCTTCGTCCGGGCTTATTAGCTTTTGACAACGTAGGATTTCGTCTTTCACCGCCTCCGCACAAAGCCCGCAAATCCATTTTCCACCATACCTGATTTTAATAAAAAAAAAATTAAAACTTTAATCATTCACAAATAAATATCATTGAAAACTAATGCTCCCTTCTATTTAAAATATTATGTCATTTTAGATGAATACACGTATATTAAGAAAAATGAGAATACTCCAATATACCCACTTTCAACTTGCAAAAATATATTTTACCCACTTCTAACTAAAAAAATCTTCTATGCCCAATTTTATTTTTTTGATATTTTTCAAGACTTAAATACCCTTCAAATGGGTATAATAAATTTTTACAAGTTGAGGTGGTCCCCTCCAATCCAACCACCCCCGGTCCATTCCCCAAATATTTCAATTATATATAAATATTAATTAGTACAAATATTATAAATAATTATTGATTATTAAATTTATTAATAATTAACAAAATTACTATAATTACCAAACAAAAATTAATACTTCCTCCGTCCCAGCATTATTCGCACTTTTACTGTTTTCTCGTGTTTTAACGAGCGAATTTTTTATTAGTATTTAAAATGATAAAGTAATTTTTAAGTCATTTTATAATAGATGAGAGATAGATCTATCAAACCATACCTTAAAAGTTACTTTATCATTTCAAATACTAATAAACAACTCGCTCGCTAAAACACGAAAATAAAGTTAGTGTGCAAATAATGCTGGGACGGAGGGAGTAATTGATTAATTTATTATTCAATGGGTAAGATAAAAATAAGATGAAATTTTATTTATTTTTGAATTGTAGTGAGTCTTATGGGTAAATTAAATGTTTTTAAATAAGGGTATTAAAGTATTTTCATGTGAAAATGGGTAGAAAAGATTTTTTTGCATTTGGAATGGGTAAAATAAATTTTAAGTTTATGAAAGTGGGTATTTAAAATCTTCTCCCTTAAGAAAAAGTTTGGATTCCTATTATGCCCATAATAAATGTTTATCTTCTCCATTAAAGTAAAACATTTATCTAAATATTTTAAAATCAGCAAGGGTAATTCAGGAAAAAAATGTAATTAATGTACATTGAAAAATATAAAACGTCATATATTTTGCAAATAATATGAAAAGTCAAAACGACATATAATAAAAATAGGAGGGAGTATAATTGAAACTTATAGTAGTCTATATTTGACTGAAAACATGAAATGAAATGTACAAATTAATATAATTGAAACTTGACGAGTGTTGACTAATTTAAACTTTAATCATCTACATATTAAGCTAATGAGTCCATCTCTTATGCACACATAGAAATGTGCAAATATTTTTTAACATAAAAAGTGCAAATAAATATAATGAAGAGTGGCTTGATTAATATAGCTGAAACTTATAGAGTAGTTTATATTTAACTAGAAATGTGAAATGAAATGTACATACTAATATAACTGAAACATGACAATATTAACTAAAAGAGTGTTTGGTTTGAGCTTATAAGCTCTTTAAAATAGCTTATAGGTTGTCTAATAGCTTATACTCCCCCGTCCCAATTTTGTTTACCCAAAAGCCCAAAAAATGAAGTTTTTTTTTTACTCATTTCCTAAAATGGCAAAAAGCAACACCACTTTTTCAAACTCAGCCTTCAAAAAGCTACTTTATACTAAAGAATATTAATAAACAATTCATAAAAAGCTTCTTTACTCAAAAGTATTACTCCCTCCGTCCATGAGTAAACTTCCCACTTTCCTTTTCGGGTCGTCCACGAGTAAGTTTCTCATTCCATAAATGGAAATAACAACACTCTATTATATATAAACTTTAACCTTCAAACTCACACAATATTACAAAAATGTCACTCATTCACTTTTCTTTTCAACATTATTCATTACTTTATCTCAAAAGTCAACATGTGGCCCACCATATATTAATAAACAAATACATTTTCTTAAACCATTCAACAAAAAGAAGTGGGAAACTTACTCGTGGACGGAGGGAGTAATAAACAACACTTTTATTAAAAACCGTGTCATTTAGAAATGGGTAATCTAAATTGGGACGGGGGTAGTAATAAACACTATCAATGTATTTAACAAAATATAATGTATAACAACTTATAAAATCATAAAATAAATTGCTAACAGCTTATAAACTGTACAAGTTTTTTTTTTTGGACTTTCCAACTTATTTTCCTAACCACCTCCATCCCCAATAGCCTACCCACTCCTGGAATCACCCCACCCCACCCTAAAAAATAAAATTAAAAATTATATTAAAATAAAAAATAAAAAATATTTATTATAAATTCTAAAAAATCTTAAAAGTTGTATTAATCAAACATTTAACAACTTATAAATTACTTACAAATTATATCTTATAATTTTTTAAAAGAGCTTATAAGATGTACTATCTCCATCCCACGAGTGTTTGCACCATAATTTGGGCACAACTTTTAAGATAAAAATGTAATGAGTAGTGTTTTGTGGGGTATAAAATGAAGAAATTGGTATCGTGGACCCAAAAGGTAAAAAGTAATGACAATTTCTGTAAATATGTGAATATTGTGAGGGTGAAGTTTATAAAAATGTTTCCTTTTATTGGTGAGCAAACAATTGTGGGACGAACGGGCAATAATTTGAATTCTAGAGTAAGAATTTGCATAAATACCTTTGGCGAATAGTTTCGATGTATGAAATTGTGCATTCCTCCATAAGCCCGCAACATTCACATTTCGCCAAATCCACCTCGCTTTGGCCCGAATTTGAATTCACGGGCCCGTTTACCCCATCGGGCCCGGAGGCCATCACCATTGGATCATTAATTACACGAGCTGACATCCCTGAAACAGCGAAGCCCGAATCAAAATTAAAAATCTTGAAAAAAATTATTCAGAAAAACAGAGCGAAAAATAAATTAATTTTTACCAGATTTTCGTGTACAGAATATATGATCTTGGAAAATTGGTAGAATATCGCGTGAAATTTCGATTTTTTTTTTTTCTTTCTATCTTTCTTTCTCCCAGTGAGTGAAGAAAGTATACGTGAAAGACATTCCAGAGAAGCCCGGATTAATAAAAGAAAGAAAAGGATATTTTTTTTCCTTGTTGATTTAGGTAGAATTTGTACGATTTAGAGATGGATCAGATTTTTTTTGGGTTTTCAGAAAAATCAGTGCAAGGCTTTTTGAGTGTAGAGACAAGAAAATTGGAAATGAGTGTGAGAGAATGGATCTATTTTTGTCTTTTTATTGGCGGTCTTTGGAGGGATTTTTTTTTTTTTTTTTTTTTGGGGTGGGCTTGGGGGAGGGGGAAGGGGTATGAGTGGTTATTTTTATGCTAACACAATAGTGTATGTGAGTAATACTGTATAGTATTGTACCACCTGCTTTAATGTATTGTACAATAATGTAGTGTTCAATACTATTGTGTAATATTTCACCTGCTTTGATGAGTCGTACTCCCTCCATCCCAGAGGATTTTGTGCATTTTTTTTATTTGTACGTTGCACACCAATTTGCACACTGCCTAAAAGGGAAACATTGATTTGCTTGCAGACTCACATAAAAGTACGTATATTTATTCATATACCACTATTTTACCCCTTAGGTGCATGTGAGTATTGTTGTATAGTGTTGTACCACCTATTTTAATGTGTTATACAATAATGTAGTGTTCAATGCTTTTGTGTAATATTTCACCTGCTTTGATGAGTTGTACTCCCTCCATCCCAGAAGATTTTGTGCATTTTTTTTATTTGTACGTTGCACACTGCCTAAAAGGGAAACATTGATTTGTTTGCACAGTCACATAAAAGTACGCATATTTATTCATATACCACTATTTTACCTCTTTCTTTAATCCACGTGCAATTTTTAGGAGCATGTGAGTATTGTTGTATAGTGTTGTACCACCTATTTTAATGTGTTATACAATAATGTAGTGTTCAATGTTGTTGTGTAATATTTCACCTGCTTTGATGAGTTATACTCCATCTATCCCATAGGATTTTGTGCATTTTTTTTATTTGTATGTTCCACACCAATTTGCACACTGCCTAAAAGGGAAACATTGATTTGCTTGCACATTCACATAAAAGTATGCATATTTATTCATATACCACTATTTTACCCCTTTCTTTAATCCGCTTGTAATTCTAGGAGCAAATTCATTTGGGATGGAGAGAGAGTAAGTGTACAACACATCAAAACAGATGGTACAACACTACACATAAGTACTGAACGAGTGTTTACCAACACAATTAAACTGTGAGTAGAGTTTCCAAATATTTCGTGAAAATTTGACCATTAAACTATAGTAAGTCTCTTATACACTTGGTGTATGGTGCACTCACTCAACAATTGATATTGTTTACACTGAAAAGTTGGTTCCAATTATACTAAAAAATTTACATTGAAAATCAATTTTAGTGTAAACTTTTTAGTGTAATTGGAACCAACTTTTCAGTGTAATTAAGACCAACTTTTCAGTGTAAACAATATCAACTGTTGAGTGAGTGCACCGTGCATTTGGTGCATATGAGAGTTTACTTTAAACTATTGTGTAGTATAAATCAGGGGTAACATACCGTACCGAAAATTTTGGCATGCAAAAATCCATATCGATACTGTACCAAAAATTTCGATATACTGCTTCGGTATAATTTCGATATACCGAACTTTGGTATACCGAAAATTTCGGCAAAAAATGCTTACCACATACCGTACCGAACAATATGCCGTACCTTACCGCTATTTCGGTATGTACCGGTCCATACCGAAATACTGATCTATACTGAAATACCGGCCATACCGGTCCATACCGAAATATTTAACTAATTATTTAATATGAAAATAATTAAAATATTAAATTTTAATAATAAATTATCGGTACGGTATATACCGAATTACCGAAATATTGTTGGTATACTGAAAATATTTCGGTATTTCTGTATGATACCGAATACCGAAATTTTCTAAATATTCATACTGATACCGTAACGAAAATTGATACCATACCGAAAATTACTGTATATCGAAACTTTCGATAAATTCGATATTTTTCGGTATGATAAGTGCGATATATCGGTATTTTCGGTATTTGCTCCACCCCTAGTATAGAAAATTTTAGGGTGGAGGGTGGTGTTGGGGGATGGGGGACACGTCATCACAGAATAGTATGAAATGTGTTCTGATCTCATTAGATTTGCCAGCGCAACATTATCTAGTGTATGGAGAGCTGTCAAATTTCTGTTCTTTCCAATGTAAAAATACAAACGGAAATTTTTTGTCGCGTTCACCGAATGGGTTATTGCCACGTGTGCCTATGGCAGTCTAAATATTTTTGATATATGCTCTTTTAGAATATAAAAGTAACATTGTATTAATTAAGGAAATAATTAATATTAATGCCGTAATTAGACTTATTTTTCAGCTTTTCGTTCCGTTGACACGCGTAATTTGAGCAATGGTTGATTTTTCATGTAAATTAATTAGTTGGTATTCACATTTCACAACTCGTGTCATTTATGAAGATTCTTGATTTTTTTAATTATAATTTAATTGGGATAATATTTGTTTAGAACACTAAATTATGTAATTAGCAAAAAAGTCATATTTTTGGAGCTGACACATTAATGATATTAACACTAAATGTCATGTTAAAAACGTTTAATTTTATGGATTACTATTCTTTTTACATGAATTATATAGCATGCACTTGGATTTTAAGGTAAAAATTAACTTCAATTTTGATTTTTTCAAAACACACACAAATATATTGTAATGTAGTTTTTTTTTAGTTGAGGTATTGTTGATTACCTCTTCGATTTTTACTTGAGATATTTTTTTTTTCAAAATTCAAGTATATATCATGTACTCAAGTGGACACTATAATTACTCTTCTTTTTAAAATGACTAAAACTTGCCTAGTTTTCAATGTGACAGAGAATTTCAAAAAGATAAAATTTGTGTAAAACCTTCTTACAGCAAGATAATTTATAAATTAGCATTCACCCATCACAAAATTTGAAAACATAGTTTTCAAATTATGTACGGTCTCTTCGTGAGGTGGTCTCACACTATACCCAATCTAATGAATAACATATCTTATTTTAACTAATTAAGTAATAATATCTTTAAAAAATATTATTCCTAATTTTAAATATATATTTTTATTTTTTATTGATATAGAAACATCATGTATGCCATTATTAATTTTATATAAATAAGAGGATTGAGATTGATATTTTTATGGCAAGTTTTTATCTTTTTCTAAGGGAGATTCTTTACGGTCAAATGAATTAAATGCTAAGAGTTGAAGAAAGAACAGGGAAATTGGAGTTGTCTTGTTCAATTTTTTTAATTATTACTTTAAATAAACAGAAGAAAATGATGTTGAAAGTGAAATAATTTTTATATTTTCCCTTGAAATCGACATTAATTTCATGCCTTTTATAAATTAAAAAAATTGTCGGTGCTATGTGGCTATCACGTGTCTTTAATTCACGATATTATGTTTCTGTCATTTTCAGATAAGAATATATTGTTACTAAATATACATATTAATGATTTTATATAATAAAAAAAAGACAAAGTATAGAGTGAAACTAATTTATACATAAATCCGTGAAGGGTATTAGTTGTTTTCACTGGAAAAATATTAGTTGTTTTTACTTAAGAGTATTACTGATTTACAATAAAGAGTCTTAGTTGTTCGGTGAAAATGAACTAATACTCTTTAGTGTAAACCAGTAATACTCTTCATTAAAAATAACTAATACTCTTCAATGAAAACAAATAATACCATTCACTGATTCATATATAAATCAATTTCACTCTATACATACTCATAATAAAATTGGCTTTGTTGGCGATTAGGGCATGGGAGAAAAATCTAAATTAAAATGAAATGGTTTCTATTCATGATGCCAAAAACAGTGGCTGTAACGTGATATTTCATATATTTTATTTTGTTATATTTTATACACCTCATATATATTAAATGCTATCAATTATTATTAATTTATACGTGACATGCATCAATGAAAATAATTATTTATGGCTAAATTAATATAAAATGGAGACAATGATTCTTGCAGTCTAATCCCCATAATATTACGTTATTATTCTCATTGTATTTTTAACATATATATAGTCCACAAATAAAATATATGGTAAGATTCCCAATTGGGTTGATTTTGGTTTTAGTTGGACTAATCATGATTAAGATCTTAATGTTCAAACATAATTATTTAGACTCCTTCAAAAAAAAAAAAAACTGAATTCTTTAGACTTATAACTTGTGTTTAAGTATGATATTAAATCATGACATTTACTTCAATTCAATAAAATCAAAATTTTGGACCATTACAAATTAATACACTTTATTCGTTGTTTCATTTCATAAAACTTGTAGAAAAATATTTTCTCGCCACAAATTTTAGTATGCACTCAAGTGCATGACATGCACTTAAATTTTAAACTTAATTCAATTTTTTTAAAATACACACTAATATGCTGAGTTTTGTGTGTATGTGTTTTTTTTTTTTAAATAAAGGTATTACTGATTATATCTTGAGATTTTACTGAATTGTGCTTGAGATATTATTTTTCAAAATTCAAATGCATACAATATAGTGATGTACTCCCTCCATTTTTTATTAAATGCCTTTTTGGAATAAAACAACAAATTAAGGTTATAAAGTTTTGTCAATATTGTCCTTAAAATTTCTAAATTATAGAAAAAATAAATGGAAAGATTTATGGTAAAAAGAAAGAGAGTAGAAGATTAATAGGGGTAAAATTGAGATATGTGATGAAAAATTATCAAAATGATATATATTAAAAAAAAATAGTGTAAAAATTAAAATGAAATTTAATTAAAAAAGGAGGGAGTATTAAAATGTACACTAGGAATACTCATTTCTCTCTATAATTTCAAGATATATGTGTATGTGTGTATATATATATATATATATATATATATATATATATATATTATTTTTTTTATTTGTCTACACTATTTTACCTCTAATCGTCAAAATATTTAGGTCATATATACCCTACATAATAATGATAATAGGGTACTCAATTAGCTTCATTAGTTAGTTTGTGTACACAAATCAATTACGTGTAATAAAATGTAATGCATTATTTAGAAAGGGAAAATTCGTGATATAGCCCCACTATAATACTACTAGTTCATATTCAGCCTATGAAAATGAAATGATATGAGAACCCATTTTTATTGGTATGATTTTGTTTTAATAATTGGAGTACGTGTTTATATCGAATCCACGTTTCATTTTATCTTTTTATGCAATAAATAATGTATTTATTTCTATCCCATTCCTAAATGTCTACTCAATAGTGAATAACAACTTTCTTCACATGGCTGTCTACTCAATTTTGTATCTATCTTGCACGTGTCATTTGGGTTTTGCTTCATTTGAAATTCAATGGAAAATAACGATTAATAATCTTACTTCTTAATAGGGGAAGATGGAGAAAAAAGTTTTTTTTTTTCTCGTAACTTATCTTGTGTCCAATTTACTTTCCAAAAAATTTAACTATTCAATTTTGGTCCTATAACTTATTTAATTGTCCAATTTTGGTCCCAATTTCACCGGAAAAGCCAAATCGATGTCGTTTTATATCACATGTGGCTCATGCGCTGGCCAAAATTGGAGATTTATGTTGCTTCATTGCTAATTCAATTGAAAATAACGATTAATAATGTTACTTCTTAATAGGGGAAGATCTATAGTAAACTTGAGTTCACATTTTTAAAGAATAATTCTCTTTTGTATTTGAGTTCACATAATTTTATTTTAAAGAATAATTCTCCTGTGTATTTAGTGCATGATGCGTTCACTCAACAGTTGAGATTGTTTACACTAAAAAATAAAATTTGATTATACTGAAAAATGTGGTTAAATTACATTAAAAAAAAATTCAATGTAAACTTTTCAGCGTAAACTAATCATACTTTTCAGTGTAAACAACTTCAACTGTTGAGTAAATGCGCATGCATATGAAAGTGTGCGCTTTTAAAATAAGACTACCACAAATACATGAATTATGTTTTTAAACAAAAAAGGAGATATATTTCATTCAAGAGCAATATTTTTGTGATTAAAAAAATCATATAGCAAGAATAGTTATTGTGATCGACAAAATTACGGATCATTTAAAAGTCAAAATTTGTAGAGATCCAACAAATGTATAATTTAATAATAAGTTAAATTGCTGTCAGTGGGGTTTGAACGTGAGTCAAAGATTTTAGTATCCTAAAAAAATGTTATCTCATCTAAAAGTTTGAACTTATAAAGATGAGTATTTCTAGTGTACACTTGAGTGTATGATATGTACTTGAATTTTATAAATAAAAATACCCTAAATAAAAATCAGTAATATACCAAAAAGTGATCAATAATACCACAATTGTAAAAAAAAAAAAGTTCGGTGTGTTAGTATATATTTTGAAAAATTAAATTAAATTGAAATTAGTCCAATTATATACTTCCCTAATATACTGTGAAAATTAGTCCAATTATATACTTCCCTAATATAATCAAAACTTCAACTAACTTAAGACTACATCAATCTTATCCAACATAAAATCAAATCAAAACTTCAACTAACATAAGACTATATCAATCTTATCCAACATAAAATCATACTCACCACATTTACTATTATCACCAATATAAACATCATTTATAAGCATATTAATTAATTTGGATAAATGGTGCAATTCACATTTAATGTAACATACCCTATTATCACTCAACACACATAATAAAATGAATGGTATTATGACAAATGGTTGGTCCTAAAACCCCAATCAAATTGATTAATCCCTCTACTAAACCAGTGTGTTTGCCATAATTTATTAAATGCCAATTTCCATGTCTTCCAAATTAAAGAATGAAAAACCTAGATCTCTCTATGTGTTAAATCTAAGGTACATATATATAGGGCATGTCCCATTTAAATTAGGACACATTTAATTGGAAGGGACATTACTTGTCAATTGTCATCCTTATTGTTTTGTGTTGACAACTGGCTCCATAAAAATATTAAAAAAAATCAATATTGAATTTTATAGTTATACATATATGTGTATGTGTCTATACATGTAAATAAAATAAACTATAATATTGTCACTATCTATATTAACTAGAAAACTTATTGTCGAGCACTAAAATAACAAGTCATTTTCTTGTAAGTTCATTGTCTGAGAAATTTGTGAATATTGTAGTTCAATGTTTTATACCAAAAGAAAGGGATATATTTAATGTCGAGTAGTTTTTATATGAAGAATAGTTTATGATTAAAATTATTTTAAAATATCAAATATTTGATCAGGAGTATAAAAAATTGGGATAAAAAAATCAATAACAATTACAATATAATATAATATTATTGATCTCGATTTATGATAATTCTAAAGATATTTTCGATACTTTAAAACAATTTTGTGATAAATTTATCATGTACTATTTTTATATAAAACTTTGTCTTTACTGTCTAAAATGTCAGTTAAATTGAACTTTTTTGTGTAGGTAAAAAAACAAGGGCTCCCGAATATGTGTTTTTATTTTTAATTTAATGTTAATTTTATAGAATTTTAATTTAAAGTAGTTTTAGGTACTTATGATTAACTTATACAATACTCCTAATAGATGCATTTTTTTTTTGTATATAAATAAATATTTTTAAATTTAGAAAGGTCCAAGCTGAAATAGTGAATTGCTCCTTTTTCTAAAATGTTTTTATTTCAATGGCAATTTTAAAATAACACATAGCAAAAGAGAAATGATAACTTAAATAAAATAAAATGAATATTTCCACATAATTATATCATAGAGTACATAGATCAACATTTGCATCTGCAAGCAACATGTAAAATCAACTACTATATATTAATTAAAATAATTAGATTCCAATAATTTTATATTACCCCACATGTTCAACAGGTTGAGTGCATGAAGAAAGATATGTATATATCCATTATTTATCGAATTATTTGATTCTCAAAAACTCAATCATCAAGCAATCTGTACTTGCATTAAATCATTCAAGAATAATCCTTAAATCATTATTTGAAAGCCAGCCAATATTTACGAATTGGTGGAGTCAAATAATTTATTTATATTAAAAATAAATTATAAAACCTATTTTTAACCCAACAAAAAAAAAACTATTTTTATATTTTGTAATTATAAACATCTCGCTAATTATTGAATTACGTTATGATTGAATTTAGAACTGTGATCACTTAATTATTGAATTTTCAGTATTATAGAGAGTTGATTTGACTTATTTATCATCATCGTTATTTCATATTACTAATGGAAGAAGGCCAAGGTTAAATACAGTCCCATGTTTGGTGAATACAACCCCACACAAAAAAATGTTCGGAAATTTTTTCCGAAATAAGTAACAATTTTCGGGAAAAAATTCCGAAAATTCACATGCTCAGTGTTATTTTTTGTTGTATTTTCGGAATTTTTTTCCGAAAATTGTAAAAAATTTCGGATTTTTTTTTCGAAAATTGTAAAAATTTTCGGAATTTTTCTCCGAAAACTTTTTGATGGGGTTGTATTAACAAAAGACAGGACTGTATATAACCTTGGCCATGGAAGAATGGTATTTAATTTGTTACGGTAGAACTTGGGGTCCAACTTCAATAATAATCAATTTAAAGCCACTACTCTTTTAAAGGATCACTAAATGGGCTCAAGTCCGTAAAAGCCCACAAACAAGCACTATAAGTCTATAGTTTAAATATTCCATCATAATAATAATAACAACTATTATTATTAATATTATTATTAAATAAAACATTGTTTTGCTTAGTTGTTGGCATAATAATCTATAATCTATAACATATATAAAAGTGGCTTGCATTCACCCCACACAGTTTTTGTTTGGAGGAGATCCTCAGCTACAAAATTCATTCATAGAGGAAACCAGTAAAGGTCCAAATTGAAATAGTGAATTGCTCATATTTCTAAAATGTTTTATTTAAATTGGATTTTTAAAATAATACATAGCCAAAAAGAAATGATAACTTAAATACCATAAAATGAATGATTCAACAAAATCTATCATAGAGTACATAGATCAAGATTTGCATCTGCAAGCAACTAGTAAAATCAACTATCTGATTCTTGTCCACATGATATTAAAATAATTAAATTCCAATAATATTATATTACCCCACATGTTCAACAAATTGAGTACATGAAGAAAGATATAAGAATCAATATATTGAATTATTTGATTCTCAAATTCTCAATGATATTTACTTGCTTTCAATCATTCAGGAAGCATCATTAAGGCATTATTTGAACCTAGAAATAATTTGTAAAACTTTATATAAAAATTAGACCCAATAAATAAAAAAATTATAAATTATTGAATTACGTTATGATTGAATTTAGAGCTTTGATCACTTAATTATTGGATTTTCAGTATGACAGGGAGTTTGTTTGACATATTTATCAGCATTATTTTTTCATATTAGTAATGGAAGAATAATATTTAATTTATTTGGGCCGGAGTTGATGTCCAACTTCAACAATCCATTAAAAAAGCCCAAACTTCTATTCCAAGGATGATTAAATAGGCCCAAGTCCATAAAAGCCCACCAACAAGCACTATAAACATTCCATAATTACAATAATAGTAATAAGGGTAAATTAATTGCAAATGAAATCACAAATCTTTCCACAAATTACAATTTAATCTAAATTTTTAAATCTTTATAAATAAAATCTCAATTTAATATTTTATTGCAATTTTAACCAAATGACAAATTCCCGTCTGCCTAAAAATGATAATTTTTTTATGGTTATCATTCGAACCAATTTAAACATATTAATACAATTAATTCTTCGGTAGGTAAAATATAAATTTCAAGACATATTTTTTTTCATTAGCTCAAATTGCAACAAAATGTTCAATCGGAGTTTTGTTCTTAAAGATCCAAAATTTTAAATTAGATTGCAATTTACGAAAAAAATTGTGGTTTTATTTACAATTAAACGTAATAATAATTAAAGAAAACATTATTTTGCTTAATCAAATTTGCTTGATGGATATGATATGACCAAGTTACATTATAAAATTAAATTTGCTTGATGGAAATTGCATGATAAAGATTAGCATTATCAGTTACATAAACTTCAGAGAAATTGAACATTTTAAACACTTGAAACACACAAACTTTACAGACAAAACAACAAGCATACGCATAACATTAAGAAACTCTGATTCTTTGAGACATGTGAATTTTAACCAAAGGAAAAATTCCTCTCTACCCCAAAATGATGATTTATCATGGTTGTATTCAACCCTATTTAAACAAATTAATATCATTTTTGGACAATAACAAATTTGTTCATTAACTCAAATTGCAACAAAATGTTATATTAGAATTTTGTTTGTAAACCTCAAAAGTTTAAATTAGATTGTAATTTACGAAATAATTATAGTTTTATTTGTAATTAAGCTTAATAATAATTAAAGAAATCAATATTTTGCTTAATCATTGCCATAATAATACACGGTAAGTTTCTTACTTTTATTTTTGATATTCCACAATAAGTTTTTTAATTTCATAAAAAGTAAAAACAACACTTGATATATTAATAATCAAATACTTTCTTAAACAACCATAGTTTATTTTTCGCAACTCTCCATTACTTTACACAAAAATCTAACATATAGTCCACCATATATTATTTAACAATACACTTTCTTACAAAAAAAAAAAAAAAAAAACTTAGCACATAACACTTGAAACACACCAACTTTACAGACAAAACAATAAGCACATGCACAACATTAAACAACAAAAGTTACAAACTACACACTTAAGAAACTCTAATCTTTGAGATATGTGAAATCTTGCTCCAATGCTGCCCAGTTTCCTTATTGTAATGCAGCTGCAGAAGCGGACATTCGTCGATTCGCAGTTTCCTAATCGGCAGCCTCTGCAGAAGAGCAATCGGCAGCGCTTTCACCTTGGCGCAACGAGAGATTTTCAAACACCTCAGACGAGGCATAATCTCGACGTTTTCATCCTTCAAATTCCACTCCTCCCATCTTTCCATATTCGAAATCTTGAGTTTTTTCAGATTCGGAAACACTGTCGATTCCTCGTGATCAACTGGAAGGCCCCCCATAAACTCGAGCCCAAGAAAGGTTACACCTTTCATGCCCTCCAAATGGAGTGTCACAAGAGATGGCAACCCTCCCAAGAAGGGCAAATTGGTACAATTTTGACAATCTTGGAGAAAGAGTTTCTTCAAGTTTGTTAGTTTCATGATCCATTCGGGGAATTTATCGCCTCCGAACGAACTAATTTTCAACGACTGCAGATTCTCGTGCACCTCGAGAGCTTCGATCACTTTATCATGATTCGATCCGGATTGAATCGAAGGGGTGAAATCCATTTCCAAATCGGAAAGATGGATCTTTTTTCGTAGCTCGGCTTTTCTAGCCTCGTTTGCGTCTACCGCGTACCCCAACCCTTCGAGCTTCAGACATCCTCGAAGATTGTCGAGATTCTTCAAATCTTCGAGCCCACATGTCGAATCTCCTCTGTCGTTAACTCGAATGATGACGAACTTGGTTAGGATTCGAAGATTCTTCAAGTTGCCGATCCCTTTTGGCAACGTTTTGAGGCTATCGGTGCGATCAATCTCGAGATGTCGAAGATTGACTAGCTTGGAAACACGGGAAGGTAAACTCCGAAGATGGTCGCAAGACGAAAGCTTTAACGTCTGCAAAGAGTACAAATCGCATAGAGTTTCAGGTAACTCCCAGAATGGATTATGGGATAAGTTGAGGTACTTAAGCTTGATCAGATTGCCTATGTCTTTCGGAAGCTCGCCTATCCTGTTTCGACTCAAGTCTAGCGCTCTGAGGGACGCTAGACGACGGATCAAATCCGGGTCGACTCGATCAAGCTGGCTGATGATAGGTGGAGAGTCGTGGAAAGATTGAACCCAAAAAGTGTGCAACTTTTCCACATTTTGGATGTTCGGAAACTGGGTGTCTTCCGCACGGACGAGGGTCAAATGACGGGCCCTTTTGTAGGACGGTTGGAACGAGGGGTTGAACTCGACGACGGAGCACTCGTTTTTCGTGAGGTAGTTCGCGAAGTCGTGGATCATATCGTGCATCTTGAGGCTCAGAATCGTCCCGCCATTCTTATCCCTGACGATTTCTTGGAAAAAAGACCTCATCGCGAGGTTTTGCAAGTATTCTTGGCCTATAACCTCGACGTCCACGTTGCTTTCGGACGAGACGAGATACCCGTGCGCCATCCAGAGCTGGATCAAGTTACTCGCCTCGATAACGTGATCCTTTGGAAAAAAGGCGCAAAACGAGAAGCACCGTTTGATGGGGGAGGGTAGGTCGTAGTAACTCAACATCAGAGGGGGGAAAAGCCCCTCCGCCTCGTCCAACACCCAAAAATCGCTATCCAACACGTCTCGCCACTCGTCCAACGTGTTTTTAAACCTAAGCAAACTCCCGATTGTCCTAATGGCGAGAGGCAACCCCTTGCACTTCCTAGCTATCAATCTCCCCAAATTCTCCAACCTTTGATCACTCTTTCGCTCACAAAACGCAATCTTCTCGAATAAAGTCCAAGAATCACTATCCGACAAACACCCTAACCGTAATTGGTAGCTACTCCCCATCACCTTCGCGACGCTCTCGTTCCTAGTGGTCACGAGGATAGTACTACCCGAAGCACCCGATTTTAAAGAGTTGAAAAGGTGCTCCCATTTCCTAAAATCCTTCGTCCAAACATCGTCCAAAACGAGCAAAAACCTCTCCCCTTCGACATAATTCCTAATCTTTCTCACAACGGTTTCCAACTCGAACAAATAAGGAGCACTGCCCTCTATATCCTCCAAAATAGCCTTAGCAATCCGGACCTCATCGAAAAGATCCGAAACGCAAACCCAAATCCGCCTATCGAAATGCTCAAAAGCTTCATCGGAGGTGTAAACGAGCTGCGCTAGAGTCGTCTTCCCAATTCCCCCCAACCCCACAACCGAAATAACATTCATGCCCTTCACATTTTCAGCTACTAATTTACCAATCAACATTTTCGTATCAATTTCCCTACCTTCTACCTCCGAAACATCAATAAAAGAAGCAGATTTTGGCCTAACGAAACAATCATTTCCACTAAACTCATTGAATTTATACCTATCTTTCTCAATCGCAATATCCACTAGCCTTTCGTTGATTTTCTTGATTTTGAGGGCAATTTCGCGACGAACGACGACTCTATTGAAGCCGAAACAAGTTAAGGGAGAGAATACCTGCAAAGGGAAGTAGTTAAATGAATTAATTTCACACCTATCTAAGTTCGAACTTTTAAATGAGGCGGAATTCTTTCATGGTATCATAGTCAATAGGCTCACGTTCGAACAAAGATCCTGGGTTCGATTCCCGTTTCTTTTCGGGTTTCAAAAACCCGAATTTAGATTTTGAAATCTAAAACTCATTTTAGTTTGAGTTTTAAAATTAGTTTTTTGAAATTCTAATCCTACAATCCTACGAATAACCTATACAACACTTCTTTACTTATATTCCCTCAATTTCAAAATAAATGTCTTTTTAGCATCATTTTAGCCTTTGAAACATCAATTTTTTTTAAAATAATATGTGTATAGGGTTAATTATGATAAATATTGAGTGTCTTAATATGTGTGAGAAAACTAAAAAGATATTTTTTGAAACGATAATAAAGTTAAAACCTACCATATTCAAAATAAAAAAAGAACACAGATTTTAAAAACCGAATGAATTATACAAATCACTAGTTTTCATAAACCGATTTTTTAAAACCACTTAAAACCCATAAAGAAGTTAGCCTATAAGTTCAAACTTATGGGGCAAAATTCTTTCAATACTCCCTCCGATCCAATTTTGTTTTTCCATTTGGTAAAAGATGTACGTCCCAATTTTGTTTTCGCATCCCCACAATAGAAATAAGGTGATTTATCTTTTAACACTCCACCACTACAATTCAACTATTTTATTTATTTAAATACTACTTTACTCATTATTCATCATTCATCATTATCAGTAATACTTTATTAATTTAAATACTACATTTCAATTCTCGTATTAAATTCCGTGTAAAATCAAATGGTAAAACAAAATTGGGACGGAGAGAATACCTTTCTAGAGTGAGAAAACTGGCCGGAAATCTCTGCTTTCTGGATCGATGTGATCCATTCGGACAGGACATCCTCTGTGTCGTAGGAAACGTCTTTGAGCTTTTCAAGCCACACTTTGACTGATTCCTCTTTTACTTGGCGCTTTTCGGCGTCGACGAGAACGGCTTTGATGGAATTGAATTCGGATTCGAGTTTCTTGAGGTTTTTCTCGACCCCACAAATTAGGGCTACTTCGCGCCGGATTTGTTGTTCAAGGATTGTGGTGACTTGGGTGAGGATTACTGTGATGATTGCGTCGGACATGGTTAAAGATTGGATTTTTTAGATGGATTAAGGTGGATTTGGATGAGGATTTTGGTGGGGTTTGGAGATTGGTGGAAAATCAAGAAAATAAAGACAACCCCAATTTGAATGTTAAAGATTGGATTTTTTTGTAGAGAAATGTTGGATTGAAGAGGATTTGGATGAGGGTTTTGGAGATTTGTTGGAAAATCAAGAAAATAAAGATAACCCAATTTGAATGTTAAAGATTGGATTTTTATGAAGAAAATGGTGGATTGAAGTGGATTTGGATGAGGATTTTGGTGGGATTTGGAGATTGGGTGGAAAATCAAGAAAATGAAGACAACCCCAATTTGAATGTTAAAGATTGGATTTTTTTTAAGGAAAGTGTTGGATTGAAGAGGATTTGGATGAGGGTTTGGTTCTGGAGATTGGGTGGAAAATCAAGAAAATAAAGACAACCCAATTTGAATGTTAAAGATTGGATTTTTTTTAAGAAAAATGTTGGATTAAGGTGGATTTGAATGGAGATTTTGGTGGGTTTTTGAGATTGGGTGGAAAATCAAGAAAATAAAGACAACCCACTTTCAATGTTAAAGATTGGATTTTTTTTTTTAGAGAAACGTTGGATTAAAGAGGATTTGGATGAGGATTTTGGTGGGTTTTGGAGATTGGGTGGAAAATCAAGAAAATAAAGACAACCCAATTTGAATGTTAAAGATTGGATTTTTTTTGGAAAAATGTTGGATTGAAGAGGATTTGGATGAGGGTTTTGGTGGGTTTTGTGGAAAATAAGAAACGGGAAAGAACCCAATTTTTTTATTTTTTTCTGGGATTGGTTATTTATTATTGTTTGTATGATTGTATCATAAATTTCGAGGGAAAATGATGGAAATTGGTGGTGAAATTCTGTGGGTGGGCTCCACATCAACAGCTAGGAAATTGCGGGAGACCAAAAGAGACGACTTTTTCTGTCTAAGAGACGCGTTAAGTCTTGGGAATTTGAACTTAAGATAGGAAATAAATTTATTTTCAAAATAGTCTAAAGCTCAAAGATCTAAAAAAATAGAACATGGGTAAAGTTGTCAAACTATTCAAGTTCACTCATGTTCAGTTCGATTAAAGCTCGACTTAATTAATATAAGCATATATATAAATATCAAAGCTCAATAATTTTTTAAATAAATTTGAATACCTGTACATTCACTCCGACTCATTTATAATCATATACTACCTCCGTCCCAATTTAAATTACTCATTTCTAAATGACACGATTTTTAAGAAAAAAGTTATTTATTAATACTTTTGAGTATAAAGTAGCTTTTTAGGAATTGTTTATTAATATTTTTTAGTATAAAGTAGCTTTTTGAAAGTTGAGTTTGAAAAATTGGTGTTGCTTTTTGCTATTTTAGAAAATGGGTAAACAAAAAAAACCTTTCTTTTTGGGACTTTTTGGTAAACAAAATTGGGATGAAGGGAGTACAAAGTTAAAAAAATACATTGGATGACAATGTGAAAAGATTGCTGTCAAAAATGGAGGAAATACCAGAGAAATGAAGACAACGACAACAATATTTTTGGTTAGCATATTAAATATACGCGTTAAGTCATATACCCCATTTGATGGTTTTTATAAAAAAACAACAAAAATGGCGATATTCACAATTCCACATGATTCTTCTTTTTTTTTTTTTTTTTTTAATAGTTCCTATATGAGACGATTTGATCCTGATATCGTGTCATGCAAATTTTTGCCAATTTTTTTTGTTGTTTTCTTTCTTCATCGGACATAATCTTTTCCATTGTATGGGCAAACAAATGTGTGTTGATGATTTAGATGTTTGTTCTACATATTTGTTTTACCATTAATTTTAGACAAAGTATAGAGTAAAATTGGTTTATACATAAATCACTGAAGGGTTTTAGTTGTTTTCATTGAAAAGTACTCCCTCCGTCCCAAGACTATCTTCATATATTGGTTTGGCACGGGTATTAATTAAAATATACTTTATTGAGTGTTTTCAGTAATTCATATATAAACCAATTTTACTCTATACATACTCTTAATTTTACCATATTTTGAATTCAATCATCATCATTGACTTTGTACTCCATTCTTTAAAATTTCCAACCAGTAACTGCTCTTAAAAAAATTATTTTTCTCTTGATTTTAGTCTATTTATTTTGTGTAGTTTTGTGTAGTATTACTATTTCATTAGAAGAATTTAATTATACTATTAAGTAATTAATGGTGATGTAGTTATACTATTTTACATGATACCAACTCTTTGAATATATTACCCTGGATTATTAATTATAGTGCATGTTATAAAAATAACGAAAAAAACTACTTTTCTAAATTTGAATATTTTGTCAGATAAACTAAATAATCCTTTTGCATTGTACTTACAAATACAGAGCATGGAAACAAAAATGATTACAATATATTGATCTTGCTAAGATTCCAATCTATGAAAAATGCCAACTTTATTACATTCATTTGCAAGAATTGAAGATCTATTCACAAATTACAAAAAAAAAAATTAAGGCTTACTATCAGCAGCAAACAAATTTTCTAGTACCAAAGTCTTAAGATCCTCAACGGAGTGCTTCATGTGCCTATCAACTACGATGGTCGTTTCGGGATCTCTCCGAAAAATTTCAAGAAACTCTTTGTATCGTGGAACCAAAATCGTGGACATCGAACCACGAACCTCTTCTCTGAGCCGCGAATCCCTAATTGTCCAGAAGGATTGAACGACCTTAATCTCCTCAAACACGACGTTGAACGTGTTTAGCCTCCTCTTGACGGCCTTCTTCGAAGGCCTCGGCTTGAAACACCCGTTGTTGTAGAGTCCCTTTTCGCGAAAACAGTTCAGGAATCTGTTACATGTCGATTCTTGATAAGCTGTCATCGCGGAAGTCAACTTATCGTTCAGCTTCGATAAGTACTGACGGCCGAGCATTTTACTCAGCTCGTCCGATCCTTCGACCCTGTGCAAAATGCAACGGACATTGTTCATCACGAACACGTGTCCCAAACAAGAATCTTGATATTTCTCACTCTTTGTTTCAAGATTCTTGATCAAAAGATCAATGGTCAAGATCAAATGGACCTCTAGAAAGCTATGATCATCCCTATTATGAACTCCCACCAAACCATCAAAATCCAAAGATGGGGCTTTCTTGATCAATTTTCCCAACAACTCCTTATTTTTTACAATCACATCTACTTGATCCATTACACGCTCCGTGGAGCGGTGGACCCCACCTCTTTCCTCCAGAACCTCGGAGATCTCACTGGACACCGCGGCCTGCAGATCGTGCATCATCCTCCCGACATCATACTCAATCCTCGTCAGCGTCTGCGCGACGCTATCCCTGATCCCGCGACCGAATTCAGACGCGAACAAAGCGTTCGCGCTGGGCAGAACCCACAGAAACGCGTCGTAGACGACCAAAACGCCCCCCATCCTATCGTAACCCTGACCACTCATGCTCACGAACTCCACGAACCCGAACAAATTTATCGCAATTTCCTTAATAGTCCCTATAAAACACTCATCCTTTACAACACCCCCAACATTCCTAAATATCTCATCACACAATTTCCTCTCCCTATCAAACAAAATCCTCACACAAATCTTGCAAGCCTGGGCCCACACCTCCATCTTCACCCTCAAATCATCGTAAGTGTACCTTTTACCATTATACCCCCCTTTCAATTCATCAAAACGCAGCCGTTTCAGCTGCGATTGGAGATTCGATTTCCTCACATTCTTATAAACCCTAACGCAATCCCCAATTTTCCCACTGGAATCCATCCTCTCAGCTATGTTTCTCAAATAATCAATCACGTCATTACTCGTTTTCTCCGAAATCGAATAATCCTCGTACCTGATCATATAAGCCGTGCTGTCGGAAACCGAGCTGAATTCGGTGGTGGAAACCGGACCGGCGTGGGGATCGGCTTGCCGGCTCAGGACCGCGAAGAATTCGGCTCGGAGCCGGTCCATCGCGTCGGCTATCAGTTTCTCGTTCGACCCGGTTTGCTGGACCCGAGCCACGGCTTCCATGTACTGGCTTATTTCGCGGCGGCCGGCGTCGAATAGAAGCTTCTGGTCCGGCTTCGATCGCCACCGTTGGATGGTTTCGACGGCGGATTGTTGGGAGAGTGTGGACCCCATTACTGTTTGGAAAGTTGTGACTAGAGTTTTCAGCATTAAATCTTTACCGAAATTGAATCATAATCATCGATAATTTCTTGATTTGGGATTTTTGAAAAATTTGGCCATGGAAATTGGAATTGATGATAGACAAAGAGTCCAATGATTGATTATTTTCTTGTTGAAGTCATTTTTTATTTTTTTAAAAGCGTGTGGAATATATATATGATTTTTTTTTTTTTTTTTGTACACGAATTAGACACGGTTGACCCTTCGATTAATCGTTGACTTGGAAGCTTCCTGAGAAGCGTAGTGATAACAAAGCGTTTTTATTCCCCGGGAAAATTTAGAGTGTTAAACTAAACGAGCTATTCGTGGGCTCGACTCGGCTTATTTCGTTTATATTGTTAAGCTCGATTGATCCATTAAATTTGATAATTAAATATTTTCTTTAGGCTCAACTCATTAGGTACGTTAGTGAGTCGAGTCGAGCTTTATTTTCAGCTCATTGAAGTTCGAGCAGAGTTCAATTTGAGCCGAACTCGAGCATCAAGTAATCGGCCTCGCTCAACTCGAATAACAACCCTAGGGAGAATGCAAGAAAATAATGTTCTATATAATACATATTAACCGTTAATTTTTTAATTTGTATAACATGTTTCGTGTTTATTGAGCGGCCAATACACTGAGAACTGATGACACTGAATTTTTTCCAGTGTAAACAGTCTCAATTGTCGATTTAGTGCATCGTGCACCATGTGCACCAGATACTTACTCTTCCTTTTATGTTTGAAATAGATAGTTAGATTAGAGCCCATAAATAATCCTATCAGTCTTTACTTTATTAATTTTAGTCTTTCAAATATCAATATTGCTTCTTTTCGCTAGAAAATTTAAATTTTGACCCGAAAAGTTACCAAAAATCTATTATAGTATACATACTAACTCAAAAAATATATCGAAATGACGAACTCAAGCAAGAGAGAATAATATATGTCAACCAAACAACCATATTAAAATAGCACATATCTCATCACAATTAACCAACCAAACACTACTTTATCTCAAATTTCTCATACTAAACTAAACTACTATCATTATACTTCATTATCTCACCTCTTCTACCAAACTAGGCATAGAAATACTAAGAACATACCTATATAGCAAGTAAATCAATCATCGTCCTCCCAAATTAGAAACTTAACATGCTCCATATGTTTCAACGGTTCAATTATATTGGAAAGCGCTAACCACGCCCGTACGTTCGGATCAACCGCCGCTTTCAACGTCCGTCCATCCGACGCTAATTTATTGAACATCGATATCGCTAAAACGTCTGCAACGCCCGTTACTTTCACCAGCTGTTGAGTATTAAATCGGTGGAGCAATTTCACGATCTCCTCCTCTATCGCCTTTCTCTGCGCCAGAAGTCTCTGAATCTCCTCCTCCATCGCCTTCCTCTCTGCCGAGAGTCTTTCCTTCCCATGCTTCGATTCTTCCTCTATTATACGATCCTTTACGTCTAGTACCACTGCAACAAAATAAAAAGTTGTTTACAAAATTAGAATTGTTTACGGAGTTTTCTACATAAAAGTTTCTTAGAAGAATTGCCTACGAAATTTTCTAATCATGTAGGAACTTCATTCTCAACCTACGAAATAAAATTCTCCGTAGACAAACTTTTTTGTAGGTAGAGAAGGAAAATGCTTATATAATTACACACTTATGTAGGCAATTTCGTAGGCAATCTTCACTATTGACAATTTCCGTAGACAAATTTATATTTACAATCGCCGTTAAGTAGGAGAGAGTTCGTCTCTCCACGAATATTCTCCCAACCGTCCACATTTTCATCAGCTTCGAATAGGACGTTAACATGCTCCATATGTCTCAACTGTTCGATTTTGTCGAGCGAACGTACGGCCCACTCCTGGGCGCTCGGTCGGATGAGCACGTACAGTGTCCTTCCGTTTGAGGCCATGTCGTTGAATATAGATGCGGCCACGACGTCTTCGATACCCGATACGTTCACCAACCGTCGGGTATCGAATCGGGCGAGCAATTCCACGTCTTCTGCTTGTGAAGAATTTCCAAGAAATAGGCTTTCGGATGTCTTTGCACGAATGTTACTCCAGCTGGCCATGCTTTACTTTACTACAAACTGCAGTAATACTAGAATCAAGAATTAACATCAAGTCAATAACTAAGTAAACATACTAATTCAAAAATTAAGATAAACAATAAGGGTGTCTACATACATATGAATCACAGTAATTTTATATTGGGGGTTCAAGTGAATATGAGCTCTTGTGACACAACACTTGTAAAATTAATTTAGAACATAAAAACATAACTTAGGATTTCACTATGGTAGCCATTACTAATAATCGGCCGGATACACAATTCGTCTTGGCTTTTCCTATTAGGCCAAATTCAGTTAACATAAATGGGCTTTGGTGTACAAGTTTAAGCAACCGTAAAAATGAAATGAATTTGACAAGTTTAACCTAAATATAAATTGTAATTCCAAGAATGCCCCTGAGCTTCTTAAAAAGAGTCCATTTCATTTTAACAGAGCAATTCGTCTACAGCCAAAAAAAAAACAAACAGGACAATTTCACTTCTTATGAAAATGCCGGAATAATTCAATGAAAAGTCGCGCATCTTCAATTTTGCTTGGCTTATTTCATTTGCGCTAAATAGGTAAGTCTCCATTTGAGTAATCATGTGATTCGTCCATGGTTTTAAATCCCATCGATCAATCCGATCTCAAACCAAAATCGGTCTCAAACCAAAATCAAAATAGATCTCAAACCAAAACCAAAACCAAAACCGAAGCACAAACTAAAACCCTAACCACCAATCAAAACCAAAAAATAAAATCTCCACAACTTTGCCTCATAAAACAAATACCATCAATCCACACTCAGATCACACCACCACGAATGCTCCCCGACCCAAAATTTAAATTGTAATTGAAGAAGACGAAGAACAAATCTAAAGAATAATCCTTACATAATTTTTTTTTATACCCAGATGAACAACTTTAGAACATACCTAGGAGATGAGTATCCTTGCGCTGATCTGTCGGGAGATTCAAAATGCCAAAACCCTAGTTTTCTGCCTCCTTCGAATGGACTGGGAAGAAATGAAAACGACTGATATGAAAATATGTGGGAGTTTGGCTTTATATACCATGGGGGCATTTTTGTCTTGGGCCAAATACTGTTCACTCCCGATTATTCATCAGCCCAAAAATCGGTGATTAATAGACAGGACGAAACAGTGATTTGGAACGGGCCTTGACATATAATCTTGGGCCTGCAAATAGCCACCAAACAGACTCAACCTAAGATAACTTCACTATCTTGGCCCAATCGTGGCCACCAAAAGGGCTCTTACTAAATAATACTAAGAAAATATGCTAAAGTGGTCAAAATGAATGAGCAAGTTCAGTAAAAAAAATACTTTTTTTCCGGTTCCCTTTTTTTTTTTTTTTTTTTTTACGACACCATAAAAAATCTGGATTCTCATATTGGCAAACAAAACACCAATCCGAGTTTGAGTGCAGAAAGAAAAAGAATAAGCCTATTGATTTCTGGTTCTAAATCCACTCGTTCTGGTGGTCGACTCTATTCAAAGGTAACAAAGATAAAATACGAGCTTGTTTTATAGCAACAATAATTAACTGTTGTTGTTTCAAGTCATCTAGATAATATTTTTCCTTGTTCACTAATAAATCGACTAATTAAACTCATGTTTCTATAATCAATTTGATCCCTAGATTTATAACACTTGTCCACAAACTTCGGTGTGTCTGGAAAAAAAAAAAAAGTGGTGGCACTTAATTATAAGAGAGTTGGTACTCCCCCGTCCCAATTTTGATTATTCATTTCAAAATGACACAATTTTTAAGAAATAAATTGTTTATTAATACTTTTGAATATAAAGTAGTTTTTTATGAATTGTTTATTAATATTTTTTAGTATAAAGTAGCTTTTTAATGATTGAGTTTGAAAATGTTGTATTTTTTTTTGCCATTTTAAGAAATGGGTAAACAAAAAAAACTTCCTTTTTGGGGTTTTGGGTAAACAGAATTGGGACGGGAGTATTACTTAGATGAATTTAATTGTATTACTGAATGAATCAATTTCAAATGGTGAGCTTGCCCAACAAAAGAATGTACGCAGTAGAGCAATTAGCAGCATCAATTTAACAAATTTGTAGTATTCTGAAACTGTGAAACAAGAAAATTTTAACAGCAACAAATTTTAGCAGAATTTGAGCCGATTATTTAACATCATATATTGAATTGAAACACACATTCGAATAAACATTATTACCCTCACAAACATTCTAAAATATATTTAACAAGAGAGAGAGAGTACCGAGAGATGGTGGAGGCAGGCGTCGACGACCGAGGGTTAGAATAAGATGCCAGAGCGAAAGGCGGTGGATGAATTCGGCGGCGCCAGTCTCCGGCGGCCGGTTTACCGATCGGGAAACTGGAAACGGCGAATCGGGGCTGGGGACGACGGCAAATTAGGGTTCGGAAATAAATGAAGTCTGCCGTGTGAATTATCACTTGATTTGAGTCCAATAACTTCTTATCCGGGCCAATATTATCAAGGCCCAAAGTAGGATATGTGGAAGGCCAAGGTTATATACACTCATATCTTTTGTTAATACAACCCCACCAAAAAATGTTTGGAAAAAAAAATCCGAAAATTTTGGGAAAAAAAATTCTGAAAATACAAAAAAAAAAAAAAAAAAAAACACTGAACATATGAATTTTCGAAAAAAAATTCCGAAAATTGTTACTCCCTCCTTCCCAATTTTGTTTTTCCATTTGCCAAAAAGGTCCGTCCCAATTTTGTTTTCCCATCCCTAAAATGGAAACTACTTTATTCATTTAAATAATACTTTATTCACCATTCATCTTCTTAATACTACTTTATTCATTTAAATACTACTTTATTCACCATTCATCATTCTCAATACTACTTTATTAATTTAAATATTAAAATTCAACTCTCACATTAAACTCCGTGTACAGTCAAACGGGAAAATAAAATTGGGACGGAGGAAGTACTTTTTTCGAAAAAAAATTCAGAACATTTTTTTGGGTGGGGTTGTACTCATCAAACATGGGACTGTATTTAACCTTGGCCTATGTGGAATTCAAACCTAAATGGGCCCATCATCATGATCCTTTGGTAAGGCCAAGGTTATATATAGTCCTACCTTTTGTTAATACAACCCCATAAAAAAGTGTTGGGAAAAAATCCGAAAATTTTGACAATTTTTTGAATATTTTTTCGAAAATGCAAAAAAAAAAAAAAAAAAAAAAAACACTAAATTTTATGAATTTTTGAAAAAAAATTCCGAAAATAACAACTTCCTCCGTCCACCAATTTTTTACCCACTTTTCATTTTAGGTTGTCCACCAATCATTTACCCCTTTCTCTTTTGGAAATAAACTACACTCACAAGCAAATAAATGGGTCCCACAATACCCTTATTTTATCTACTTTTTCAATAAAATACTAACTTTCATTGAAACCTGTGCCCGATATATAGTAAAGGGGTAAAATTTTCGTGGACGGAGGAGGGAATACATTTTTCAAAAAGAGAAATTCGAATATATTTTTCGGTGAGGTGTATTCACAAAACAGGGGACTGTATTTAACCTGGACCTTTGGTAATTGGTATATCCTCCTTGCCAAAGTATTCATCTTGGGATTCACGATCTTTACATGTATCCTTTTGTAGAAAAATTGAAAAACAAGACTTATTTTTACCACTTATTACATTTAGAGGACTGGACTTTTAAATTTTGCATGACAAGTACCAAACTATCAAATTATTGCAATAAAAGGATCTCGAACAATTTTAAAAATAAAATAATAAGGGTAAAAAAAAATTATCCTATAACTTATCTAATGTCCTATTTTCACCCAAAAAAAAAAGGTTAATAATTCCAAATGCATCCCATAACTTATTTGATTCTCAATCTTTTGTTATTTTTCGTCAAAAAAATAAAAACAATGTCATTTTGAATCACATGAAAGTCTAGTGTTTGCCGAATTTGTGATTTGTAGGCGAGTTGCTGACATGGAGTAAATATGTATATTTTAAATTGATTTTTATTTCATTTTAACCATTAAAAATATGAAAAGTCCTTCACATAAATTTGAATTATATAATAAATATTTGAAATTCTAAATTTAAAAAAAAAGAAATTAAATTTAAAATTAAAAATTTTCAAAAAATTTAGTTAATAATAATTAAAATTTGAAATCAAATAAAAATTCTTAGAAATAATAGTGGGGATGAGTTAATTAAAAGAGTAAATGGAAAAAATAATTGATGTGAATTTTCTAATTCAAAATAATATATGGGTGTCATCTGCAAAGTCATCGAAAATCTTTAAATTCGGACGACATGTGACTTTAATGTGATTCAATTTTTCTTTTTGTATCGTAAATAAGACTAAAATTAATTTATCAAATAAGCTATAGAATATAACTGAAATTGTTAACTTTTTCGTGACGACAAGAAATTATGAGACCAAAAAAATATTTGAATGCCAACCAAACAACCATATTGAAATAGCACATATCTTATCACAATTAACCAACCAAACACTGCTTTATCTCACATTTCTCTTTACTAAACTAAACTATCTATCATTATACTTCAATATCTCATCTCTTCTACCAAACTAGGCCTAAAAATACTAAGAACATACTTATATAGCAAGCTAACTAATCATCGTCATCCCAAATTAGAAACTTGACATGCTCCATATGTTTCAACGGTTCAATTATATTGGAAAGCGCTAACCACTCCCGTTCGTTCGGATCGATCACAACTTTTAACGTCCTTCCGTCCGACGCCGATTTATCGAACATCGATATCGCTATCACATCCGCAACGCCCGATACTTTCACCAGCTGTTGAGTATTAAATCGGGCGAGCAATTGCAAGATCTCCTCCTCCATCGTCTTTCTCTCCGCCAGGAGTCTCTGAATCTCCTCCTTCATCGCCCCTCTCTCCGCACGGTGTCTCTCCTTCCCATGCTTCGTCTCTTCCACTATTACACGATGTCTCTTACGCTTCTCCTTTACGGCTAGTACCACTACAACAAAATAAAAAGTTGCTTACAAAATTAGAATTTTCTACGGATAATTCCTGCAAAAAAAAAAATTCACAGTAGAATTGCCCACGAAATTTTCTAATCATGCATGCACTGCATTCTCAACCTACGAAATAAAATTCCTAGGCATTAATTACTATGAGCAATTTGCCTACGAAAATCCCGTAGGCAAAATTTTTTGTAGGTAGAGAAGGAAAATGCTTATATAATTAGACAATTCCGTAGACAATCTCCACTACGAAATTTTTTGTTGGAAATTTCGTAGTCATGTTGAGAATTTTCGTAGGCAAATTTATATTTACAATTGCCGTTAAGTAGGAGAGAGTCCGTCTCTCCACGAATATTCTCCCAAGCGTCTATGTTCCCATCCTCGGCTTCGAATAGGACGTCGACGTGCTCCATATGTCTCAACTGTTCGATTTTGTCCAGCGAACGTACTGCCCACTCTTGTGCTCTCGGTCGAATGAGCACGTACAATGTCCTTCCGTTTGAGGCCAGGTCGTTGAATACGGATGCGGCCACGACGTCTTCGATACCCCATACGTTCACCAAGCGTTGGGTATCGAATCGGGCGAGCAACTCCACGTCTTCTGCTTGTAAAGAATCACCAAGAAATAGGCTTTCGGATGTCTTTGCACGGATGTTACTCCAGCTGGCCATGCTTTACTTTACTACAAACTGCAGTGAAATTAGACTTTAAGTATTAACATCAACTCAATAACTAAGTAAACATACTAATTCATAAATTATGATAAACATGTTTGTAATATGGAGAGATTCAAATCTTACAGAACAAGGGTGTTTACATATATATGAATCACAGTAATGTAATATTGGGGGTTCTAGTTTAGATTAGCTCTTGTGACACAACACTTATGAAGTATTAATTTAGAGCATATAAAAATATCTTAGGATTACACTATTTAGCTCTTCATTTTGTTTGATATTTCTGTGATTTGAAGATGGGTACGGAAATGGAGATGGGTTGTGCACCTATTTAGCAACGTCTCAACTCTCAAGTTAAAGCCGTCCACCCCTAATTTTCACTCAAAAGTAGTGACATTGAAAATAAGAACTTTCCAAAACCACGATTCAACATTAGAATAATAATTCAGATAAAAAAAGTACGTAAATTACATATGATATCTTAGCTGCCCAAAAAGTGGTACTACGAGACCAAATTAGTGTGTGTCAAAAACATAAACATTATCTTGGAGAGAGGATTCAAGAGACTAAAGCTAGCAGTTTGTTTTATTAGCATGTCCCCAGATTATAAGTTTAGCAGTAAAAAGTTAGTCCAGAATCGAAGATGCGAAGAGCATTATAAAATTTACAAGTAAAAGATTGAGACATCAATACCATAAATACAATTTCATAAGCTCACCAAATCCACTTTTACGTAACCAAAATCTAACTTCAAGTTCATGATATGATAGAAGCCAGAGAGTTGCCTAAGTGCATGCTTAAAACGTGGATGTTGAACAAACAAAAATGACAATGTGGCATACACTTACATATTAATAGTGCTTACAAGCTCTTAAACAACTTATAAGTTGTTTTAAATGGCTTATAAGCTCAACCAAACACCTTCTTAGACAATTATAAGGGTGTGTTTTCAATATATTATAAGTGATATAATTCCAATGAATTATGTGCAAAAGCTATTTTGATTGTTGAACGCTTATACTTAAATTAATCACCTAGAATCTATAATCTAAAAGTTGAGAGGAGCATGCTTCACCTGATTCTAGCTTCTCACTAATATATTACTCTATTCAAAAAAATTATCAAACACTTAATATCTACTTCGTATAAATTTTGCAAAACACTTCTCACTTTAATTATTAAGCAATTCTTCTCACCATCACTAAATTAAATCACTTCTCTAATGGCATAGTTTTTTGCAAACACACCCTAAGGACTGTTTCCAGGATATGCTAATCATGCAATTTTAGCACGTGACTTCAAAATTACAAGATCATGCTTTGCTGCTGAATTATACAATCAGATTGCCTCGTAAAAAACATATACAAAGCTGAAGCAATTTCAAATTATGTTTCCGTATATAAGTGAACAGCACACACATAAGTAGACGAAGACAGAAGAACGAATAGTGACCAGAAGAGTAGAGAGAGACGTACACAACAACGGAGGAAGATGCGACGGCGCTATGGCACCAGGGCGTGGGCGGCGGCGGTGCGACGGCGGGCGACACAGTTAGAGGCGGAGGATTCCCGGAATTGGCCAATTGGGGATACAGTGAAATTAGGGATTTTTGTTGAAGGAAAGATGAAAAGAGATGAAAAGGGGAACGTCGGATACTGGCCCATATTGAAAGTTAAGCCCCTTTATATATATTTGTAGATATATGGGCCTCAATGGGCTTTATATAGAGGCTTTATGATGTTTGGGCTTTATGTTTGGGCTTAAAGTGACTCAATGAATTTGACAGGGGTACGAATTTTTTCACCCCAAAAATATGATTGTTCACCCCTCGGTTCACTTCACCACTGCATGGTTCAATTCACCCCCAATAAATTACCCCTACATAACTCTTCCTTCTCAACATAATTAATAATTTGTATTCTCACCCCCTCAATTATACGTGCCAATAAACACTCCCGACTGCACTGCTGTGCCGCCCCTCCGTGACTGCGCCACCGCCGTTCGTCTCCCAGCCGTTCCTTCAAAATTCACAAAAAACGTGCAAAAACTCTACCATTGATGTCTTCGTTCCTCCGTGGAGTGCGCCGTCATCGCCATGTGTGTGTCATCTTGTGTCATCTATCGTTTCGTCTTCCCTCCCCATTGTTCCATGGATAAAGGTAAATTTTCATCACAGATTTATTCTTTTCCGGTTTACCGAACAATTGATGTATGTTCTCGCGATCTATTTGAACATTTAAATTATGTTCGACAAAAATATAAGAACCAAGTGTTCGATTTTTTTTTTTTTGACATTAGTTAAATGTTCTACATTCTCGTTCGAACAATTCTCAAATGTTCGATAAACCAGTAATGAACAAAATTAAAAATGATTAAACGATTAAAAAGTGCGAGAAACATGTATAACCAACATATAATATTTTAATTACTCACACAACACTAGTATACATAAAATAATACAAATAAACACAAATATTTCACAAATATATAAAACTTTCACAAATATTTTCACGTATGTATATCTACAATGATTTCTGCTTTTATGTTTAGGGGGTGAACTAAGTCATTTGATTTTAGTAAAATATGGTAGGAGGGTACTTTTTATTTCTGAATTTAAAAAAAAAAAAAGAGATGGTGAATTTGATCGTGGGGTGAAAATACCCCTGCCCTATGTAGAATTCAAACTTAAATGGGACCCATCATCATGATCCTTTGGTATATCCTCCTTGCTAGCGTATTCATCTTGGGATACACAATCTTTACTTTGATTATTCAGTTAAATAAAGTCTCATGTTTTATGAGTACACCTCAAAAAAAAAAATGTTGGGGAAAATTTTCCCAAAATTTATATGTTTAGTGATTTTTTATTTTTTTGTATTTTCGAAATTCTTTTCTAAAAATTATCAAAATTTTCGAACACTTTTTAATTGAGTGTATTAATAAAATATAGAACTGTATATAACCTTGGCTTATTCTTATTCTTGGGAGGGGATTCTTCCTTGATAAAAACATCAAATTTCACTTTCCCCGAAGAACAAGGCATGCTCTTACGGATTAATTTGAAACTAGATGTTCTAATTCCATCATCTCTTAAAATCCACTGGAAAAATGCTTCGTTCCAAACATTTAACGGGGTCAATTTATTTACAAAATGAATTTTTTAGTCACTAATTAATTACCTATAACAAATAATTTATTTATGGAATCAATTTACCTACAAAATAAAATTCCTAGGCAATAATTACCTACAATAAATTTTTCTACAAAAATTTATCCACAAACAATTTGCCTACAAAAATTTTGTAGACAATTTCGTAGACAATCTTCACTACAAAAATTTTTGTTGGTAATTTCATAGGTATATTGACAACTTTCGTAAGCAATTGTATATTTTCTTATAGTGTATCCAAAATAAAAATCATGAATACCTCAGGAAGTAATCAGTAATACCCCAAAAAGTAATCAGTAATACTCAAATTTTAAAAAATAACCTACAATTCGATATGTTAGTGCATATTCGTAAAAAAGTTAAAATTGAATTTAAAATTCAAGTGTATGCTAAAATTTGTGCAATTATTCAAAAACAAACTAGGGACGGAGGAGTATTAAACATTAGTAATTATTTGAGTAGTTCTAGTGTACACTTTAATGCATGGTATATAATTGTATTATGAAACAAAAAATAACTCAAATAGAAATCAGGAATACATCAAAAGTTCCAAAAAGTAATTAGCAATACCCCAATTTCAAAAAAAATCCACAACTCGACATGTTAGTATGTAAAATCAAAATTGAATCTAAAATTTAAAGAATTTGTGTAATTATTTAATAAAGAACTTAATTTGTTGGGGAAGGTGGTTGTGTGATGTCGCTAAATTGGCAGCACGCTTCTTTGATTCAATCCTTGTGTGGGCCCCAACCTCTGGCCAATTATCCCATGCCATCGTGCATAAAGTGTTATTTATGTCTTCTTTATCAATTAGAGCTTCACGTAGATCCTTATAATACCTACTCTTGGTATCAATAACCACCCTTTCAAGTGTTGGTGCAATTTCAATTAAGTAGCACAAAAACTCATCATCACTTGAGCATCCAATATAACCGCATATTTCAATCAACTTGAGATTTTCATGAACAATTTTAACAGCGTCCGCTCTACGTACGTCGGGATATGGAAACTCTTCCAGTAGCTGTTGTAATCAACGGTCAAAAGACGATGTTCATTGTTAAAGAAATTAAATAAATAATTTAAGGGAAAAATATTTTTTCTGTCCTATAACTTTACCACTTTTTGATTTTCGTCCTGCTAACTTTCAAATTTTGATTTTAGTCCTGTAACTCCACCTCTTTTTTTAATTTCGTCCTGTTGACTTTCATATTTTGATTTTTGTCTTGTAACTTATATATTTTTTTGGTTTTGGTCCTACAACCTACTAACCCTTATAATTACAGGACTAAAATCAAAATTTGAAAGTTAGCAGGATGAAAATAAAAAAAAGGTTAAGTTACAGGACTAAAATCAAAATTTGAAAGTCAACAGGACGAAAATCAAAATGAGGTAAAGTTACGGGACGAAAAAAATCATTTTCCCATAATTTAATTATATATCTGAAAGCATTCCACATCATTTAAAAGCCATAACTTTTAAAAGGGTGTGAAATTTATTTATTTAATTATTTCTCCCCCTCACTCATAGGTCGAACTCAATTCTTCCTCTTTGGGGAGGTTTAAATAACGAGTGTACAATTTAATATGGGTGGAGTTGCGATATCATTGCCTACAAAATTTTCTAATCATGAAGGCACCTTCATTCCTCGATCTACAAGCAATTTGCCTATGAAATCAATTTTGTCTGTGAAATGAAATTCCTAGTTTACAAACAATTTGCCTACAAATGTATACCCACAAACAATTTATCTATGAAAATTTCGTAGGCGAATTCTTTGTAGGTAAAGAATGAAAATTATGGACAGAAAAAAACACTAATTATGATGGAGCTTAAACACTAGATCATGATATATATTAAAAATAAATGCACAAGGCAGGGTTTGAGTACCTCAGCATCAGGGTAAGCATCGAAACTTATCTGCGGTCATATGATCAAATATGCAAGTTATTAGTTTTGTTGCAAAATCATATAATATATATATATATATATGTGTTTTACAATTAACTCTCAGTTGAAACTTGTTCAAGATTCATACAAATATGGTATTTTGTTTATGAGAATAAATATAATAATATTACTTCCTCTGTCTTGAAGTAAATTTTCCATAACTTTTTGTTGTTTTGTTTTAAAAAAATGTATTTTTTTATTAATATATGGTGGGACATACGTTGCCTTTTGGAGTAAAGTAATGAATATTGTTGAAAAATAAATGAAATGAGTGAATTTTTTTGTAATATTGTGTGAATTTGTAGGTTAAAGAATATATATATATAGTGGAGTGTTGTTTTTGACGTTTATGGAATAGAAAATTTATTGTGGGACGGTCCAAAAAAGAAAATTGAGAAACTTACTCTTGATTGAGGGAGTATTAAATAAAGTAAGGGTTTCATATATGCACCTGGTGCACGGTGCACTCATTCAACAATTTAGAATGTTTACACTGAAAAGTAAGAGTTGATTACATTGCAAAATTTGGGCTGATTACACTGAAAACCGATAACACTGAAAAAAAATCCAACTTATACTCTTCAGTATAATCAGCCCACACTTTTCAGTGTAAATAGTCTCAACTATTGAATGAGTGCATTAGACACTGGGTGCACAAACTACTTACTCTTAAATAAAAAAATTAACAAATTTCATTTGAGATTTAATTACTTTATGTCAATTAATTTACCTCAAGTCTAAACTCTTGTAAAATTGGAGATGCCTTGATTAATGATGCAAAGAAGAAAAGACCTCTTCCCACCAGAGAGAAAACTTCCATTTCAAGGCGCCTCAGAGAGCATAACTGAGGCAAATTAATAGGAGTATCAATGGATTCTCTACCTTGTATCTGCAAGAGAAATTAATTAATTTGAATTGCAGAAATTGGCTATCATGTAATGAAAAAAAAAATCTAGCTTTAGTTTGGTGTTTCATCTCGTGTTTTTTTTTAATTTTAATATATGTTACGCGTGATTACGTCACTTATTATACTATATATATTATAAAAACAATAAAGTGAAGTACGTAAGTGACGAACCTTTTGTAGAATTCGCAATCTAAGCTTCACCAACCGAGTGGAATAACTCGAGTGCAGATGGGGTTCAAAAATAAAGGAATCAGAGGGAAACGAGCCGAGAGTTAGTTCGGACAAATTCGGACACTTCTCGGAGATTGTCACGAACTCATAGTCACTCGTCAACGAGACGAGCTTAGGGGCCCACAGCTCTAGCCTTTCGATTCTCTGACATTTGGTTATTTCCAAAGTCTTCAAGTTTGGTATTGGATCATAAAACACAACATCTTTTGTAACATCAGACCACCTAATGCACAAATCTTCAAGATTTGGGCATGACCCCAACAAGTTGACCAACACTTTATCCTCTATCTTCACACCAATAAATTTAAGTGATGCCACAAATCGAAATGAGTCCCCCATCAGGGGAAGTTCATACTCTCTACAAAGAGAAATTTCCAATTCAAATCTTTTCACTTCCTTTTGCATGGCGAAAGATATCCAACTCTCGATCGACCGGCTTTTTTCGCTGCCCATTTTTCATATTGAAATATCGGACGATTAAAGCGTCGACTCGACTTTGTTGACGATTGAGAAGGACGTCGTTCACCCATCGTTTAAAAGTCTTTTTCCTCATATTATATTTCTTATCCTTACTACTCACATCACTGAATTCCAGAGTGGGCCCGAGTGTGGAATTCCATAAATATCTCCATCGGCGTGACAACACACTCGTCCGGCCCGCTTCTTTCATACTCATGCACGATAGAATGTTGATGATGCAATCGTCGGGCAGATTTTCGATTTCCATATTAGTCTTCCGATTCTGCATGTTTATATTGCCACTGATCAAATCATCATCTAAATCACCACATTTTCACGAATTGCAATCTGATATTAATTTTTAGAATTTGATAAATAAAATTTAACTGTAACGATATTTTGCAATTCAAGCTCATGAGCTGAAAATCTGTATAACGTCATTTTGAGTTAAGAGATTTTTTCGCTCGGTCTGCAAAAGATTATTAAAGTGACATTTTATTTATCAAAATTTAAAAGTTGAGATTACATTGCTATTCATTAAAAGATAATAAAAAAAATCATGAGAATATATAGTTACACATTTGACAGCTACATTCAAATTAAAAAACACGCTTCAATCCCAAAATATTGAATTAATTATTTCATAATACTAAAAACTGAATTATTATGCAATAATTTTAAAATATGGAAAATATAAGTTAAAAATTGAAAGTGTGTTAATTTTTCTATTTTGTCATAAAGAAATGTATAAATTATGGTAAAAATTTGCGTGAGACCGTTTCAGACATGAAACAACAAAAATTTACATTCACCCTGTCTAAATGTTAATGTGTCAAGCCCAATTTATGTCTCATCCCACGATGGTTATTTTGAATTGATACATACCAAAGTTGTTACTAGTATTTATGATTTAAATATATATATATATATAATAGTTGGACACCCTATATAAAATTCATGAGTTATATCATACATCACATTGATAAGAAACATAAATAAGTATCCATGTTTTTTGAACAACTAACCTTCTGCACTCGCTTTCGTTTTCTTGAAATTGCCAGAGAACAAATTCCATCCATACTTGATGAATTAATTTGCCTAAAATAAATTAATTATGAAATATATGACGTTTTCTATTGCAAAATTATGAAATTAAACATCACACGTACTTATTTCTGAACCATATAACCATTGAGATAAACACATCCCAAACTTATAAAAAAACATTCTGAACCTTTCGTAACAATTGTTTTGAGATTTCAGGTTACATAAATATATATAAATTAAAATTTATGTTTACCTCCACTACCAAAGACAAAACTATGAAAGAGAAGGGCTCGGATGTTTTTAGGAGGATTAGTGTTTCCGAAATATATATAGGGTTAGGAGGATTAGTGTTTCCGAAACCCTATATATATATATATATATATATATATAGGGTTTGGATTAGGGATTTTTTAGGAGGATTAGAGTTTCCGAAATAATCGCTTAAAGATACATATTTTTATTTCAACGAATATCATCTATGTTCCTATCTCTTAGATGGCAATATTGGCCCGCCCCGTGGGTATCCGCCCTGCCCCGAGGGATTTGGGTCAGGTTGGACCCGCCCCGTTTTGAGTATGGGTCGGGCCAGTCCCGCCCCGTTTTGAGAATGGGGCGGGTCTGGGTATTATGATGGCCCCGTGGGTACCCGCCCCGCCCCGTACATATATACATATTAATATATATATATATAATTAAATAGATATATTAACATGTTATATGTGTATATTTTAGTACAATAAAAATAGATTAAGGGGATCGAACTCGATATTTCATCTTTTATTTTCTATATATTTCTTCAATTCATTTTCATCTTTTATTGTGTCAATATTTTTTCCTAGTTTTGTATAATAAATCAAATTATTATCTCTCGCATGTCTTCAGTCTATGATTTGACCATATAATAATCGAGCCTAACTTTATCATAGTATAGGGTATGGTAGTAGACTATCAAAATAAAAAATAAAATATATATATATAAAAGAAAAAGTGCAAATTTGAAAACGGGGCGGGTCGGCCCGGACCCACACGGGGCAGGTCACGGGTGTTGATAGGCGAACATCATCTAAATATGGAGCGAACAATTATTGAAGTCAAAACAAAGAAAATCACGATTTGGGTGCATTAACCAATCTGGGAGGTGTATAAAGTGACGAACAACTCCCCCGACGAACAACTAATGGGCGAACAGGTATTAAGACCCAAGACCAAAAATGAACCAACTGTGAAGTCATCAATGACGAACAACTTGGTCAAACTATGATACAACAAACAGCCAAGGAGGTGTGTACAAGTGAACAAAGGACAAAGATCTCAAAGCCAAGCTGAACAAAGTCATAAGGCGAGCAACTTCCAAAGTACAACCTCAAGAGGCGAACAACTTTCAGTTGGAGAATCAACAAGATCAATCAAGCCGACCTAGGCGAACAACAATGAGTCCGAGATAAGACCAAAGAAGACTTTGTAACTAAGATTCAGCTTAGATAAGATCAAAGGGACACATGTCAAGCATGCAGGCTAGGGAGACCAAGAGTCTTGGACACCTCATGCTTGCTAGTCTCTATAAATAGTTGTTCTCCAGCTGTAAAATACAAGTTCAAATTCATAAACACATCCAAAACACACACTATTACACCTAAACGCGCACACATACGAAATTATTTAAATTTCGATTTTCGTATATCCAATTCCATAATCCAAACCTCGATTTACCATTTACGGTGGTAATCAATCACACGTTATTGATTGGTGACGTAAAAACGAATTAAAACAGCCACTAATCCTTACGATTAGATTCGTTCACCAACAATTTGGCGCTAGAAGGAGGGTTCGAACCTCCGGTTTAGTGTGATTACTCAAGAACTTCAAGTTGAAAACTTGAAGATTCATAGGAAATCTCAAGAAATATTTGAAGATACAAACAAAAGTGTTCTTGGTGTTCTTGGTGTTCTTCAATTTGAAAATTAAGAAATAATTTAAATTGAAATGCCTCAATCTAAAGAGACCCAAGGATCACGTTTGTCGAAAAGAGCATCTCAGACCCGAGCCACGTCGGCCGACCACCAGGACCGTGACCCGAGACATGCGAACAGGTCACAGCATACAACCATAACACATAACCTCCCCCCTGAGATGGAGGCTTTGGCGAACAACCCCAACGAGTTGGGTAAAACCATAGCTGCTCTCCAGGCCCTCCAGAGGCAACAAGAGCAGGTCAGACCAACACAAGCAAGGCCAAGGGACAAGTCCCTAGAGGTTGTTAGACCCAGGACTACCAGGGGCGAACAGCGAGAGGTTGATAGTGCCCAAGTCAGACGGAATAAGGGAAAGGCCAAGGTGGTCGACCAAGGAGAAGTACAGGCTGAGTCTGGTCGTGGACGAACAACTATGTCTAGCCATGGAACAACACGTTCCAGTGCCCAGGACAGACTTAGCCAACCCCAGCAACGGGAAGCTACTCGCCGGGGAGCAGAAGATGGACGAGCAACTTTTGAACAGCCTCGCCCATCAGTACATGAAAGACTCTCCCAGTCAGCCTTTAGGTGCCTTGGGCCAAATGCGGCGAACAACCTTAGGAGGCAAGCCCAGGAAGTGCCCACTCCAAGCGAGGGACTGCGACGAGCAGAAAGGTTAATGCCTTTGCTCGCCGAACAGCCTCCAAGTCAGGGGGCACCTCTTGATGAATTATCAAGCCTAAGGAGGGCTGTAGAGAACATGCAGGGACAACTAGATCAACAGAGGGGGATGGGAACGACTAGCATGCCATCCTCATCTTTGGCAGCTCACATTCTGAAGGCCCCGATACAGAAAAAGATTCAATTTCCGGCTAGCATTCAATATGAAGGCATCGCCGACCCCCGGGTCCACTTAACGAAGTATACAGACTACATGGTCTCCGTGGGGGCCAGCGATGCCACTCAATGCCGGAATTTTCCTTTGACATTGGGCGACCGGGTTCACAAGTGGTTTTCATCAATGCCGCCGGCATCAATCCACTCGTTCGTCCAATTAAGTCGAGAATTTCTTTCTCACTTTTCAACGGCGGGGTCGTATCTTTCCCAAAAACACCGACTGTCAGATTTGAGGCAAAATGACGATGAAACTGACCGGGCGTTTATGGAGAGATTCGATAAAGTTTTGCTAGAAGGAGAACCGGTAAGCGAAGATACAAAAATTGTCGCTGTGATGGCCGGATTGAAAAAAGGGTCGAAGTTATGGAAGAAGGTACGTCTAAAGTGCCCAAAGACTTATGCCGAATTCAGAAACCAAGCTGGCATTTTTGTTTCCATGCACGAGGCCCTACAAACAAATTTGGGGGAGAACAAAGCTGATCCTAAGGAGAATAACAAAAAGCCCATCGGGACAAGCTACAGGGTCCCAAAAAATATGAAAGCATTCACCGAAGGATCGGATTTGAAGGAAAAATTGAACCAAGTATTGACAGTATCAGTTGATACTGTGTATGAGAGCGTAAAGGAGAAAGAGTTGCTCTCCCCACTACGTAAAATCCGTCAGGATACTGGCAAACTCAACCCAAACAAGTATTGTGCCTACCATCAAAGTGTGGGGCATTTTACAAGTGAGTGTAGAGATTTGCTTAAGCAACTCTGGCGATTTTATGAGGAGGGAAAGCTCTCCGATTTCGTTAAAAGGCAACCTGGGAAAAGAGCCCGGGAGAACAACTCAGAAGACGAAGAGGATGGTCAACCTCAGAGAAACAATAAACCCGGACAACCAGTTCCCAGTATGCCAGCTCAGCCTTTAGAAGATCTGTTCATGATGGAACCCGCAGGTCCCGCGGGAGGGTGTTTTGATGGACAACCACCCGACTCTAATCGAAAGAGGAAAGCGGAGCTACGAGCAATTGGTCAAGTACAAGAAATGAGAGTTAAGCCATCTATCATGCAAACGGCGGAATTAACCTTCACCGAAAAAGACCTTGAAGGCGTCTTAACTCCACACAATGATTCGCTCGTAATCTGCGCAAAGATTATGGGGACCAGAGTCCACAGACTGTTGGTGGACACCGGAGCCTACACAAACATCTTATTCAAGAAGACCTTCGATAATCTGGGAGATTATTCGGGTTATGTTCGGAATACAACACACAGAATCATAGGCTTCGGGAATGCTGTGACAACACCGTTGGGAATTGTAACATTAGCAGTACAACTTGTAACGGCCAATGAACCCGAAAGAAATATAACAAGAATGGTAGATTTCTTGGTTGTAGACCAGGAGTCGACCTATAACGGGTTTCTTGGCCGACCTTTTCTCAATGAATTTAAAGCTGCGTGTTCCACTTACCACTATTGTTTGAAATTTCCAACAGCCAGTGGAGCGGGCACAATTAAAGGAGACCAACGGAGAGCACGAGAATGCATTCAACAGCTACGAGCAAAATTTGTACAAATATCCATGATGGAAGCAACAAGTTATCCCATCGACGAACCATCAATACTAAACAATATGATGGACATAGACGACCACATGGATACGGACGAACAACACTTGAACGAGCAAGTGTTGGACGAACAACTCGTTACCACCCGCGAGGAACCTCCATCTGACGAACAACAAAGGGGTGATAACGAACAACCTTCAGTGGGGGACTTGGAGGGCCAAGTACAAACGAACAACAATGGGACGGAGCCAACTGATGATCTAGAACCCCGCCTGGGGGCAGAGCCCATGAACATCGAAAATGATTCCAACCCTGAGGAACCCATACTTGATCCCCGTTGGAAGGGACAAAAACGACGAGCGACTCCAGTCGAAGAGCTGGAGGCGTTCAAAGTTAATCCCGACAACGAAGATCTTGAATTATTCATAGGATCTGAGCTCCCAGAGCCTTACAGATCCAGAATGAAAGAATTCCTCACCAAGAATCTAGATGTCTTTGCTTGGTCCAACGCAGATATGGTGGGGATAGACCCGAAACATGCTTGTCACAAGCTGAACATAAAACAAGCAAGAAAGCCCGTCCATCAAAAGCGAAGGAAGTACGGCCCAGACAAATACCAAGCCTTGAATGAAGAAGTTAAGAAGTTGCTAGACAACGATCTCATTCGACAAGCACTCTGTCCACAATGGGTAGCAAACCCAGTACTCGTGAGGAAACCAAATGGGACCTGGAGGCTATGCATAGATTTCACAGATCTGAATGCAGCATGCCCGAAGGACAATTTTCCTCTCCCACATATCGATCAATTGGTGGACAGCACTGCAGGCCACGAGATGTTGACATTTATGGATGCTTTCGCCGGGTATCACCAAATTCCTATGCATCCAGATGATCAAGAGAACACAGCGTTTTATACAAACAAAAACTTGCTGTGTTGGAAAAGAATGCCGTTTGGCCTCATAAATGCCGGAGCAACATATCAAAGACTGGTGAACAAGATGTTTGATCAACAAATTGGAGATACGGTTGAAGTCTATGTAGACGATATCGTGGTCAAAAGTCCCAAGAAGGAGGACCATCTTCAACATCTGGCTCAAGTGTTCGAAATTCTTCGACACTATAACATGAAGTTGAATCCAAAGAAGAGCAGCTTTGGAGTTCACTCAGGGAAATTCCTGGGCCATCTTGTTAGCCAGCGGGGAATTGAGGCCAACCCTTCAAAGGTTAAAGCCATCATGGATATGCAACCACCACGTTCGGTGAAAGAAGTGCAAAGACTCACCGGGTGCCTAGCAGCATTGAACCGGTTCATATCCAGGTCGGGGGACAAGTGCCGTCCATTCTTCGAGGCCGTCAAAAAAGGAAAGTTTGCATGGACTAACAACTGCCAAGCGGCCTTCGATCAACTTAAAGACTACCTGGGAGATGTCAAAATCCTATCAAAACCAATCCCAGGAGAAAAACTCTTTCTATACTTAGCCGCATCAGAAGTTGCCATCAGCTCTGTTTTGGTGCGCGAAGACGGCAAATTCCACCAACCTATATATTACGTCAGCCAGGCTTTGCATGAAGCAGAGATCAAATATGCTCCAACCGAAAAGCTGGCGTATGCTTTGGTTATGAGCGTGAGAAAGTTACGACCATACTTCTTTGACCATCAAGTCGAAGTTCTAACAACTTTCCCGCTCAGGCAAATTCTCCATCGCCCCGACACTGCAGGTCGTCTCTTAAGATGGTCACTGGAGATTAGCCAATTCGGAGTGACCTATGCTCCTCGAACAGCGATCAAAGGGCAAGCATTAGCCGACTTTATAGTCGAACTAACTTTCCCACCAGATCCGACGAGAGGACTTGATCATCCTTGGCATCTCTATGTGGACAGATCATCAACCAATATAGCCTCGGGGGCAGGAGTAGTTTTAATTAGCCCAGACAGACAAGTATTCACCTCAGCGATCAGATTTGGTTTCATGGCAACCAACAACGAAGCTGAGTATGAAGCTCTTATTGCTGGTCTCCACCTATCTCTCGCAGTTGGTATCAGACGCTTGCAAATATTTGGCGACTCACAATTGATCGTGAACCAAGTCCGAGGTGAATACGAAGCAAAAGATGATCACATGATCGAGTATCAACGGATTGTTGCTCACCTTATGTCCATATTGCAGCAAGTTTTCATACAGCAAATTCCAAGGATGAGCAACACTCAAGCAGATGCGCTTGCTCGACTAGCAACAAGTGAAGGCCCCGTAGAGTTGGCAGATATTATAGTCACAAAGATGAAAGATCCATCAACAGTAAGCTATAATGTCAACCAACTCGACGATCAAACCAGTGAAAAAGAAGACTGGAGAACAAGTATAGTCAAATACTTGAAAAGTGGGGAAAAACCAAACAATCCTTTTGAAGCTGCCAAGCTAGTAAAGCGAGCTGCCAGATATACTCTGGTGGGCGAGCAACTCTTCAAAAGGGGAATATCAATCCCACTTCTCAAGTGTTTGCCTAGGGGGCAAGGGCAAGCAGTACTCGAAGAAATACACGCTGGAGTATGTGGAAACCATACTGGGGGGCAAGCTTTGGCATACAAGACAATCAGACAAGGCTATTATTGGCCGACTTTACGTCAAGACGCAATCAAAAAAGCCAAGACTTGCCATCAATGTCAAATTTTTGCTCCAGGCATCCATACCCCGGCTCAGGAACTTGTGTCAGTATACAGCCCATGGCCTTTTGCAAGATGGGGGATGGACATCATTGGTCCTTTCCCGGCTGGAGTTGGAAATGTTCGATTCGCCGTCGTGGCAGTCGATTATTACACAAAATGGGCAGAAGCAGAGGCCATGGTGAACATCACACAGCAGAAGATGATCAACTTTATTTGGAAGAACATTGTCTGTCGTTTTGGAGTTCCACAAGCAATTGTGACAGACAATGGTCCACAGTTTGATGGGCAAGAGTTGAGAGAATTCTGTACGAAGTGGGTGATCAAGAAGCATTATTCCACACCCTATCACCCCCAGTCAAACGGACAAGTTGAAGCTGTGAATAAAATCATAAAGCATACATTAAAAGTGCGACTGGCAGAAAGCAAAAGCAGTTGGTCTACAGAACTTCCGGAAGTCTTATGGGCATATAGAGTTTCTCCCAGGTCAAGCACCGGAGAAACACCCTTTGCAATGGCTTTCGGGACAGAGGCTGTAATACCAATTGAGTTAAAGGCCACTACATTTAGGACGACCAACTTTGATGAACAGGCGAACAGCTCTGCCTTGGCTGCAGAAATGGATTTGCTCGAAGAAAAAAGATTAAATGCGGAGCTAAAAAATGCCACGTACAAGCAGCGAGCAGAACGTTACTATAATTCCCATGTAAAAGTTAGGGAATTCAGAGTTGGAGATTTGGTTCTAAGAAAGTTGCTCGCCCAATCTCCAGGTGTATTGGGACCAACTTGGGAGGGCCCGTATCGTATACCAGAAAAATACGTCAATGACGTATACGATATTGAGGACATGGAAGGCAAGCCGGCCCAATACTCCTGGAATGCTATACATTTGAAGAAGTACTACCAATAAGTTTGGAGTTGGGCGAACAACTGTCTTGGGGGGCAAAGGGATGCGTATGAGCTGGAGGAAGGCTAAAAACTTGCCTATTTTTTTAAAATTTTCCTAAGAATAGATTCAAAAGCTGCTCGGCACATTGTATAGTCTGGTGCTAGTTCTTTTGATTTTATAGATAGAGTTGCTCGGCAAAAATAGTATAAGCGAGCAAGTTTTGGTTTGTGTTTAAAGCTGTTCGTCAGATTGTATATGATAGTGATGGACAGTTTTGCAACACTTGTAATTATTTTGCAATGTAAATATAATAGTTGTTCGTCAAAAGAGGAAAAGTCCAAAAGCTCGAGGTACAAGTCCATTCAAAGGTTGTTCGTTTTACAAATGAACAGAACCTAAGGACCAAAGCCACTTAAAGGTTGTTCGTTTTTTAAAATGAACAAAACCTAAGGCTAAACCCTGATTCCACTAAAGGCAAAGTTCAATTCGAACAAAAGCCCAACACTATATGTTATAATTGTAAAGGCATTGACAGAAATGTAAAGGCAATTAACATATATAAGAAAATGAGCGAACATAAGAAAGACGTTCCATTAATCAAAGGCATTAAGCCTAAAAAATAGTACAAGCTGGAAGCAGCCATTACAAGTACTACAAAAATAAACGAGCAACTATTACAAAAAATAGTCTGGAAAAGACAAGAAGCTAAGTCCTAGAAACTATTGTTGCTCGGCGGGTGGAGGATTTTGAGTTTGCTCGGCAGGAGGGTCAATAATCAAATCTTTGGCCAAGTCCTCCGCAGCCTTCCGCTCAATCTCTTCGGCATTCTGCTCGCCTGCGGTAGCCGGCTCATCTCTCTGCTTGCCATCATCAACAATTGGTGGAGGATGAGTGATGGTGATACTGGGGTCAAGTTTATCAAGTTTAACCCCTAGCACAGCCAAGTCCGCCAACTGGATTTTAACGTTGTTCGGCGGAGGATAGTTCTCAAGGAACTCGTTCAAATCCTTGCTCATCTCCTCCACCATGTCCTTGTAATCATAGGCATCAGCCGTGCGGATGCTGTCCGCGTAGGCACAAATATATCCAAGGTTGGAGATGGGGCCGGTGCGAGCTTGAACCTCCTCTTCAAGTTGCTCGCGGGTGAAGAGGTTGGCTTCTGCCTCTCAGAGACGAGCATTCTCCGCCTCAAGCTCAACAATTCTTTGTTCAGCCGCAGTCAATTTCTTCTCCCCCTCACCGAGTAAAACCTCATTGTCCCCAAGCAGGGCCTCTTTGTCCTTCAGCTCTTTGGACAAGACTTGAATCTCTTCAAGGCGCTTGTGCTCAGCATCAATGTAAACATTGATCTGGTTGTTGAGGCGAGCAATTTTAGCCTCGTATTGGCCGACCAGGCCATCCTTTTCTTCAGTAAGCTGCCGAACAGTATTCGCATAAAGGCGAGCAGACTCTTCTTGCTCGGCAACTTGGGCAATTACCCTTTGGGCAGTGACGAGGCCGTTGGCGACGAGCATCATCGAGAGATGGAGATTGTCCATTTGCCCCTGTTGAAGGATGGCTTTGTCCAAAGGACGCGTCCAGGCTCGGGCGACCAACTCCGTCGCCTTGCGAACATGCTCGCCTGGAATCTCCCTTATGTTAACGGGAGTTTTCGAGCAAGCGTACTGATGTACAACACTTGCTCGACCAGGATAATCGTCAGCACGATATCTGCAAACAAGAAAGGAAAGGATACTTAGAAAAATAATAAAATATGATGCTGGAACTTGTTCGGCAGAAGCTAATGTGGACTTACTCCTTGAATTTCCGCTCATCCCAACCCAGATGGGTGAGATCCTCAGGGCCGCGACCAGAGGTAGTATCCTTGCTCACCTTGCCTGTTCTTTCCACAGGCTCGGTAGAGCGACGAACAGCATCCTCTTCTGAACGAGGATGACTGTGACCCACTTTCTCCTTCCCCTTGCCAGGGACATCGTGGGACAAGAGAGTCCCGTCGGCTTTCTTTAAACGTTTCCCCCCATGAGGAGGGGAAACGGGAGGGGACCGGATTTGGATTGGGGGGGCAGCCTGTCTCGGAACTCTAGCCCCCTCAGGCTTGTTCGACATGGCGAGCACCGCTTGAGGAGGGTCACCTCTCATTTTCTTCACTTTTGGTGGCCCCATTTCAAGGACCATTTGCTCAAGGAGAGCGTAACTTGGGGGAACGGCAACTGTTACTTGCTCGGCTAAAAAAAAAAAAAAAAGATAAGAAAAAGAAATTAGGCGAGCAAGTTAAACAAGACAATGTCGAACAGAGTTTGGACCGGGAGTTAGAAATTTTCATACCTGGGGGCACCTTAGCTTGAGCCTCCAGGTGATGAGGGAAGGTCAAAAGGCGAGCAGCTTTTTGACACCTTGTTCGGCAAAGGTAATCAATAGTCCTCTCGTCCCTATTGCGGAGGCCAACCAAGCATGAAGTGAACAAAAACTCGGAGCTCAACTCCTCCTCTTTCGAATCCCACTTGAGTAGACGAGGGCCTGCAAACAAACAAGAAAAGTTAAATTAGAACAACTTAGCCCAAAGGCGAGCAAGAAATGGACTTACGTTTCAGTTTTCCATAGGCTGCTGGAGAATTTATTCGTCCAGGGCCGCCGTGTGGACCTGAAGATGCTCGCCAATCACCCCCAATCCAGAAGAAGTGTTGTTTCCAATCACGAATCTTATTCGGCACCTCTTCCACCATTTTCAGCCCAGTTCTGGCTTTGAGATAGTGATAGCCTTCTTCTCCTTGGGGGCAGTTTGTGATTGTCATCAAGTAGTTGATCTCTTCCGCAGTGATCCGATCAACATACCCCTCCAAGGCGAACAGACACATGGAGCCTAAAAGGTTCATCCATCCAATTGGAGTAATTTGGGTGATGGCCAAGTTGGTCGCCTCCAAGAATCGACCGACAACAGGTGGAAGAGGTAACTTTAATCCGGCAATCAAGGTGTGAAGGTTGATCGCCGTACATCCTGGGGGTGGGCGATCAGCTCTTTCCTTTCTCCGAGGGGCCCACAGGTGAATATCGTATGGGATTTTGTATTCCTCCCGGATAGAGTCCAGATCATCTTCGCGAACAACACTTTTTATCTTGCTCGCCTGGTACCCAGTTTTCACCTTATCCATCATTTCTCTCTGGGGACGGGGAAAGCTGTTCGCACACCTTTCAGCATATGCTCGCCATTAAATAGTCGAGCAACCCCAGTTGGGATCTCATTTTCCCGCATCCTTGGGGATGGGAAGTTAATACCCTCCAAGAACTCGCGAATGAGTTCGTTAGATTCCGGATCTTCAGATTCGGCAGAAGACGAAGAGCTTTCGTCCTGATTGTTGTTCGCCACAACTGTTAGTTCTCTCCCAGATGGACCCACACCGGTGTCCTCCACTGAGCGAACAACTGAATCCACGTGAAGATCCGACGCCGAAGAAATCTCGAAGGGAGGTTGATCGACGGGGACCGCAACTGGAAAAAGTGGGTCTAAGGTCTCCTCAGTTTTATTGCTCGAGTGCGAAGACATAGAAGAAGAAAAATCCAAATGGCGGTAGAAAGAGTTGCAGACGGCGGCGCTATCCCGGAGAAGACGGTGGTGCTCGAACCCACACGGCGGCGATGGCGTTTTCGAGAGAAAAAGTAAAGAAGAAGATAGGAGAAGAAGAGTAACTACCTGGGAATTGAAATTTGAAGCCAAACGCTGAAGGACGGATGCCGGAAAGCTCGAAATCGCCGGAGGAAGGAAAGATTCGCCGGAGCACTGTATCAAGAGGGGGAAAAGTGGGAAAATTTTCAGTTTCCCCACTATTTATACCTCAAATAAAAGCGGGGTCCAAGGCATAATTTTCCAAAAATTCAGGGACTCAATTGAGAGAAGGCGGGGTAAATTTCGAGCTAAACTAGAAGATGAAGGACCTATAAACAATTATAGGGGCGCGTGGCCTTGGGGCTGCTCGCGCGTGAGCGGCGCGCAATCATTGCGCTGGCGTCATCTTCGTGATCTCCCCAGATCATGGGAAGACAAAACGGTTATCCCAATATTGCTCGTCACAAAGATGCTGTTCGTCCAAATCTTGGCCAAGACGATATCCTAACTACAGTTGCTCGCCACAAAGTTGCTCGTCTGATGCAACATCTAGTCAGGATAGGGGGCAATTGTTGATAGGCGAACATCATCTAAATATGGAGCGAACAATTATTGAAGTCAAAACAAAGAAAATCACGATTTGGGTGCATTAACCAATCTGGGAGGTGTATAAAGTGACGAACAACTCCCCCGACGAACAACTAATGGGCGAACAGGTATTAAGACCCAAGACCAAAAATGAACCAACTGTGAAGTCATCAATGACGAACAACTTGGTCAAACTATGATACAACAAACAGCCAAGGAGGTGTGTACAAGTGAACAAAGGACAAAGATCCCAAAGCCAAGCTGAACAAAGCCATAAGGCGAGTAACTTCCAAAGTACAACCTCAAGAGGCGAACAACTTTCAGTTGGAGAATCAACAAGATCAATCAAGCCGACCTAGGCGAACAACAATGAGTCCGAGATAAGACCAAAGAAGACTTTGTAACTAAGATTCAGCTTAGATAAGATCAAAGGGACACATGTCAAGCATGCAGGCTAGGGAGACCAAGAGTCTTGGACACCTCATGCTTGCTAGTCTCTATAAATAGTTGTTCTCCAGCTGTGAAATACAAGTTCAAATTCATAAACACACCCAAAACACACACTATTACACCTAAACGCGCACACATACGAAATTATTTAAATTTCGATTTTCGTATATCCAATTCCATAATCCAAACCTCGATTTACCATTTACGGTGGTAATCAATCACACGTTATTGATTGGTGACGTAAAAACGAATTAAAACAGCCACTAATCCTTACGATTAGATTCGTTCACCAACAACGGGGCGACTATTCAGGACCCGTGCGGGTCGCGGGGCGGGTCTGGGGCAGGGTAAATAAAAACGGGGCAGGTCTGGGTAATCAACTACCCGCCCCGACCTGGCCCATTGCCATCCCTATATCTCTAAGGCGCGGATATACATACATTTTTTAGTACATCATGGTATAAAACTAATATTAATACATCCAACAACTGATACGACCACATGTATTATGAAATGTTATGTTAATAATATTCTGATATCAGTGAATGCATATAACAATATAAAATTTAAACTGGTCCACCCAAGATTTTGCATCTATTTTTATTGAGTCCCAGTAATCAAGATTCAAAATCCTCTAAATATGTCTAATAATTTTAAATTAAAAGTAATTTTTATTTGTTTGTCCTCTCAATTTTAGTCGTTTAAGTTGTTTAATTTAAGGCGCACTCTCATATGCATCTAGTGCACGGTGCATTCATTTAACAGTTGAGATTGTTTATACTGAAAAGTGTGGTTAAATTAACTATAAAAAAATATACACTAAAAATTTATGTACTAAATTCAAAGTGTTGTTTATTCCACATATTTTCTGGTCCTTTTTGTTCAAGAAGATTTACACGAGGAGTCTTTTTTTAATGGTTTTTCCATTAGGTTATGAGGCCCCTTTTTTCCCTTGGTCAAGTGTGGTCAAATGTTTGCTCTTCTCTTTTAATGAAACCACCTCTGAGACTATTTTTAATCAGTAAGTAATTTATTTTTTTCTCTTTCACATACAAAATCTACAATTCAATCCATTTGTCGTAAGCTCTTAATTCATTTGTGTATGGATTATAATTTTTTAGTGTATATTTTTTGTTTAATTTAACCACACTTTTCAGTGTAAATAAACTCAACTGTTGAGTGAGTGCACTGTGCACTATGTGCATATGAGAGTGTGCATTAAAGAGAAAGAGTCTTATGCATTTGGTGTATGATGCACTTATTCAACAATTGAGGTTGTTTATATTAAAAAGTGTGTGTTGATTATACTGAAAATTGTGCAACATGCTACATTAGAACATTGATATTATCTTGCATAATACATTATTTCTCACTAAAATGAATTTATATATTTCAAAATCGAAAATAATATTACTTGGCGCAACCATTAGTACATGTTGATAGCGATTTCGTGAGGAACTTGCCGTCGGGTTCCTAGCGGGTAGGATCTGTGAATTTATAAGAACTGAAAGTAATAAAAGCAAGAGTAAATGAGCTCTCAAGTGGAGTCTTTGCAATAAATGTGTTGTGTGTTTACAATGAGCATTTAAGGTCATATTTATAGTGTACATGGTGGGTTTCCTCATCTTGGGTTGGTATGCCCGCGGGCCCTATCGAATCCTAGCTGGTCAGTCATGAGTGGCTACAGCCTCCCCCTATGGGCCAATGGGGGGATGCCACCTGGCACTGTTGCCCTTTGTTGATGGGAAATGTCCCACCGGCCCTGCTCTGACACTGTTCCGTCCCCTGATCTGATGGTACTTGACGTACTTTGTAGCTGGCAATGTCTGATGACGGGTATACGGGTATCCGGGTATTGGGTAGGTGGCAGGCATCTTGGGGGTCGTGTCCCCGGGAAGCGGGCAGAGACCCTCCGAGGTGACCCCGAGCCCGCCGCTGGCCGACTGGCCTTAGTCCACGGGTCAAGTCTTTTAGCCGCTCTCTTGGAGGTCGTCGACGGGTAGCCCTGACCACCTTCCCGACGGCTCGGCCGGGCACGCTGACAGGATTCTTTCGCCCGCTCGCTCTTTGGTTTGGTAGGTTAACCATGCTACCCGTTTGGTCGGGTAGCGACACCGGGTGTAACAGTACATACTACATTAGCACAATATATATTATCTTGCATAATACGTCATTTCTTACTAAATTGAATTAAAATATTTCACAATCACAAATAATAATATCTAGTGCAACCAATTAGCACATAATACATTAGAATATTGATATTATCTTACATAATACACTATTTCTCACTAAAATGAATTAAAATGTTTTACAATTGCAAATAATACTATTTAATACAACCATTAGTACATACAACATTATAACATTTATATTATCTTGCATAACACATCATTTCTCACTAAAATAAATTAATATATTTCACAGTTGCAAATAATACTATTTAGTACAACCATTGTTACATACAAAATTTGACCATTGATATTATTTTGCATTATACATTATTTCTCCCTAAAATGAATTAAAACATTTTACAAACGGAAGTAATACTATTTAGCGCAATCATTAGTTCATACGGTTGGAGTTATACGTGAAAGTATGTTGTTATTTCATATAACTCATGTATAAAACACTTGTTTTATGAGAATAATTCTTTTATCACATTTTGCTTTGAATATGAATGAGTGTTAAATATTTATTGCAACTCGTTCAATAGATATAGTATGTGTTACATTGTAGTTAATGTGGTGATACTAGATCACAGAAGATCACATTAACAGTTTTCCTTGTAACTAAACGTACAATTCACGACCCAAGTGGAATTGAACAATCCGCCGTGAAAGGTTGATGTGTATATCCCAAATTGGCCTATCTTGACCAAGAGATTGCATTAACACATTTACTATGTGTTGAAGTGGACCTACAACGAGGATAAATTCTTTTGTTCTGACATGTGAAGAATTAGACCTTAGTGATTATTGGTTTCTTAATCTCCGTCACTTAAATAGTGATTATTGGTTTCTTAATCTCGGTTATTACTTTGATTCATATTGGATGAAAATCATCTTGACTTCGAACTTTGTGTTTTGGGCAGTAATAGTAATCATACGACAATTGCTACGGTTTAATACTAAAAACATATGCGAGTATGACTCGTGTTATTTGTCCCCTTGTGGGCTCAGAAGTTTTATCGTACCAAATATTGCAAGTGATTTATTAGTTTCTTCAGTACAGATAATAATATTGAGCTGTCTTTACTCCAAGGTAAAATATATTAATTAATTTAGAGTTATTCAGAAGCTCAATTAATTAATGAACTAAATAATCTTAAACACGAAAAATAATAACCGGAAGCCCATATTATCGTAATATGAATTAAGATGGATAGCGCAATATTAATTTATTAGTGGTATTAATTAATATTAATGGGCTGAATAATATTGAGGCTCAATATTGTAATTCAGAAGCCCATTGGAGGTCCAATCTTAATTCTCCAAAAGGCCCCTCAAGTAGCCCAATAGTTAGCCCAATAATAATAATGTGATTAAAATAGGAGAAAAAAATATTGTTGCCTAGTTTCCTCATATTTTTCGAAATTTAATAAATAAGTGAAGAATGAGTATCTTTGAATTTTGTTATGGAATGAAGATAAGTATTCTTGGAATACAGAATTATCTCATTAATTTCAAGAAATCTCCTACTTAGATATTTTTGAATTTTGATAATTAGGAGAGGGAATTGATTCTCTTGAAAAGATATTATGAAAGATATGTATTATTGGAATACAAGATTATCTCATAAATTCAAGAAGATCCAAATCTTGATTCTTATCTCTAATTTTTGAAAATTACCATAAGATAAGGAGGTGAGATTTTTGTAGAAATATTTAATTATGGAGAAAAGAATATATGTGATATATTCAAGATTTCTTGGAGATCAAGAAAAAGATTTTCCCACCCTATTCCAAGCCCAAATTTTGAAATTCTTCATTATAAATAGGGGGTGATACTTTCATCCCCAGTTTATAGTTCTATGAGTTGAAAAAATCAGCAACAATAATTTTTTCTTTATTCCTTGTTTTATTAAATTGTTCGTTAAACACTTCCCACTGGTGAATGAACAAGACGAAAGAGGAATACTTGAGAAGGTCTTTTGGTTGATAGGATTAATTTGTTTGTCCCGTTCTTCTCAACGGTTGTCGCTTCAAGAGGTACGTAATCGCGTAAGCTCCTAGATTTTCCGCTATAGGATTTTACTTGAAATTATTCATATGCATGAATTTATTTGTTGTTGGTTTAATTATTATTTGAATTAATTGGGATTAATTCTTGTTAGTAATAATTGAATTTAAATTCGTATTTAAATATCATCCCGAATAGATCCGGGCACCTCGATTTTCCCAACACATACTTCATTAGAACATTGATATTATCTTACATAATACACCATTTTCACTAAAATCATACATTTAATATTTCACAAATTAAAGTAATACTATTTAGTGCAACAACTAGTACATAATACATTTGAACATTGATATTATCTTGCACAATACACCATTTCTCACTAAAATGAATTAAAATATTTTAAAATTGCAAGTAATACTATTTAGTTCAACTATTATTACATACAACATTAGAACATTGATATTATTTTCCATTATACACCATTTCTCACTAAAATGAATTAAAACATTTCACAAACGGAAGTAATAGTGCAACCATAAATACAACTATATTGGAACATTGATATTGTTTTGCATAATAAACCATTTCTCACTAAAATGATTTAAAATATTTCAGAATTGCAAATAATACTATTTAGTGCAACCATTAGTACAAAATACATTGGAACATTGATATTATCTTGCATAATGCATCATTTCTCACTAAAATGAATTAAATTGTTTCACAATTGCAAGTAATACTATTTTGTGCAAACATTAATATATATTACATTATGAAGTTATATATGTGACAATCCATTCATTATCATTTTTTCTATTACTGCGGCCCTAATTTTGGGCTTTTAATTCTAGAATCTATTTTCAATTTTGCATAATTAATAATAAAAATATTTAAATAAATGTGTTGAATAAAAATATAATTTTCACTTTTCTAGAATTAGATATGTATAATTCAAAAATTACATATTAAATGTATTAATTGAAATGTATTGTTGTTTATTTACTCATATAATCGTAACACATCTGCGTATTGTATTATTTTTCCTTTCAATTCCTAGAATGACTAGATTGCTTGCTCCTTTAAGGAGAATAAAAGTTTTTTTTGTCCCATAACTTATCGAGTGTCCAATTTTGGTCCCAAAATTTTTGACTCTTCAATTTTGGTCCCATAACTTCTATGGTTTTCCTAATTTTGGTCTCATTCTTGCTGAGAAATTTCTTTTTGGTCCCATAACTTATCGAGTGTCCGATTTTAGTCCCAAAAAATTTGACTCTTCAATTTTGGTCCCGTAACTCTTATGGTTTGTTCATTTTTCAACCACATATTAGTGATATGGAAAAAATAATTAAAAAATACAAAACGAAAACAAATCGTTTTGCGGACACATCTATGAGGGTATCGTAAAGGCCCAAATATGGGCAGAATGTGAGTTGAGCATGACAAAAAAGGGCACCATTTTTGTTTTTTTTTTTAAATGGGACCAAAAATGGGCCATCCCTAGGAGTTACGGGACCAAAATTGAAGAGTCAAAATTTTTGGGACCAAAATCGAACACTTGATAAGTTATGGAACCAAATAATTTTTTTTCTCTTCCTTTAAGTTGTGCGTTTTTCACATAAGTTTGCCCACATATACAGTATACTATATTTATGTAGTTACTCTGGCGTACAACGTATAGTTATTCATTTGTATGTTCAATATTTAGATAATTGTATCATAGTAATTGAACCCGTGCGATGCACGACTATAATTGTACAATTAATTTGTGGGTTCTCAATTTATATTGAAGTCTGTTTGTTTACGCTTGAAAGTGTTTATTATTATTCCTAATAAAATATTTTTCATTTCAAATAGAAATTATTATTATTTTTTTATTTGAAAGTTTATTTATTTTTAAGAGAATGTAATGCAGATGTCGATAAACTTTTGTGAAAATCAAAAGGACTTAAATATTTTGAAACATCACTTTAAAAATTACTTCTTTTTTCATCTCCAATGAACGTTCATCGTCAGTCACCACACGTTAAAATGTTCAAAATATTTGTGATCGGCAACTCTTAAAATATCCACCCACTATTGGTTGTGACTTAAACTGGATTTTTTTAGAATATGCCAATATTAACGATCGACTGTCATTAACTCCTATATATTGACACTTCATATGAGACAACCTGTCTATTCTGAAATTTGAACGGAAGTCTCAGATCGAATAGGGTCAGTGAAAGTTTAGGAATTGATACCATCTTATCTGAATTGCTTCTCGTTATGTATGTATCTTTCATAACACTGTCACCTAGAGCCAATCTAGTCTTGTTGCACAATCATCTTGAATAATCTATATTATGAGTAACATAACTGGAGTCTTAACTTTCACATTCAAATCATGATTCGACACACCATAACACTTCAAGTTATTCGAAGAGTGGGTGCAAGTATGACTTTGTCCTTCAAATAATTCAGATAGTCCACAATATTCTTCAAGTGTGGCTTTGAACGAAACGTTTTAAAATTTTTATCAATGAAGCCTCTTCACTTCTTTCTTTTTTTTCAATTAAAAAAATTCATCTATGAAACCTAATTTTCATAGGGTTACTCGTATATATTAATTTTTAAGATTTATTTTTATAATATTGAGATAAATGCATGCATTAAAATAATTATGCAATTTAAGTTTGTATACATTCCACATATATTTTTTATAAAAATAACTAACATTATTATGTATCCTGCAGATTTAATCTAATTTTGAGGTTAAAAACCCTTAATTTATATTCATTCCTGTGTTGAATCACTCCATACAGAGTTTTGCTCTGTCTACAATTGGAATGCATTGTTCATATTATTATCCCGTGAAATTTTCCTGAATCTAAAGAAAAAAATATTAAGGAATACGGAGTTTGTTGAATATTTTACACCTTCTTTGCTTTGTAGACGACAAAGTGCATTAACTTATATATATATATATATATATATATATATATATATATATATATATATATATATTATGTTAATTAATTAACCCAAATATATATTTCAAACTTATTCCAATATGATAGGTATGCTCATATGTATTTGGTGGTTCGCCCAATAAAATATATTGATATATTAATTGTTATATATCAACTATAATCTTTCTTGGAAGTAGTTAATTTAGATAATATTTTCTTCTACAAAAAATTAAGAATATATATAGGGTGAAATTGGTTCATACATAAACTATTTTGCAGTACTTTTTAGAATAATCAACTAATACCCTTTAATCTAATCAACTACTACCCTTTAGTTAAACAATCAATATTCTTCGTACCCTTCAGCTAACACCCTTCAGTAAAAGCAATGAATATCCGATATAACTAATATCCTTCAGTGAATATAATACCCTTTAGTGAAAACGACCAACACTTTAAACGGTTCATGTAAGTTCTACAAACTATATATCGAATTATGTCTATACATTGATTATTCACAAAAATATTTAATAACTATTATTTTAAAATAATTAAAATATCCTTTATACCATAAAATAGAAGGATTTATTATAATATATATCTCAAAGATATATTCAACATATATTATTTCTCAATATTTATTATAATTTATATTTCAAAAATATATCCAATATTTTTTGTAATCAATTATTTGTCAATATTTATAATAAAATATATTTAAAAGATATATATCAAAGAGTTAAAAAGATATAAACGAATATTACTAAATTTAGCAATAATTTTGGCGGGAAAATTCAATGGTTTCCAAATGTAGGTCGGTTAACGTTATTATATATATATAGATTAATTCTTAAACAATATAAATTATATTTACCGAACAATGTAGTTCTGTTTACTAAAAGTGCAATTATTTTCTTTTATACTTTTTTTTAGATATATTAATCGATAGTGTTTGAGAAATACATTTTTTTAAAACGATATATAATGTGCATACAAGAATTTGTGTTTGTTCAGAATATAATAAGAAAAATGTTTAAATTCCATATTTTTTTTAAAAAAATTCGTCAATTCTATAAAAATGAGCATGGACTTAAAACATCAATTAAATAAATCCAACATAACTGTCACAGTTAATAATGGCAAAGTGTCGGTGAACTGCCCAAAAACGCAGATAAGCTATTTTAGTATACCAAAAATAATAATTAGGGTTTTTGTTATTAGCACAAAATTAATATTAAGGTGAATGGATAAAAAGTAAGATTCCGCCACAAGATTAATTTTAACTTCCGCTACTTTTAATTTGGAACCAAATCTATAACATATTACTCATATTTATTTTAATTTACAACATTAATTCTATTTAACTTCTAAGAGTAATTTTTGGTTCAGATTCCAGTGTTAATGAACATACTAGTGACTAATTCTTTATTTTGAAATTTTCTAGTAATATTATTTAATGGAACAGGTAATACTTACCATTAAAAGTAATACTACCTTCACTTAAATTTTTTTGCACAGTTGTAAATTCAGAACGAGTGATACCACTAATTAAAAGTGAAATAGTTTAATAAAATGAATAATTATATTCTTAAACCTTTGGAGTTAGCAATATTATTTAGTAAAACGAGTAATACTAATTTTGTGCGTCTCGTTTCACTTATCGGGAATTCTAACCCTAGCTGGAATCCATTGTTTCATATAACGGTTCTTCCTAGCTCACATGGCTTCACCCGTCTCAAAGTGTAGTACCTTTCTGGCTGTAATTTTCAACTGGGTATATTTGTCTTGGGATTCTAAATTTAAGAGTTTAATTTCATTTCTTTTCAAATTAAAATTTAATTTTGTCAAACTCGATTTCGTTATATGATTACCAAGTCCTCATAATCCTACCATATGGGATGTGTTTTAGAAAAATTATAATGATTATAATCACCTAAAATGAGTTATTTTAAGTGTTTCAAATTCAAGATTATATTTAAATTAATTCATTAATATTTATAATTTAAAATTGAAAAAGATATGTTTTTATCTTATCATCGTTTTCTTACTAATAATATACTCTATTCAAACTTTTTTTATTATTATTTATCAAACACTCAACATTTATTTTATACTAATTTTACAAACACGCATCACTTTCACTAATAAACAATTACTTTTCACAATCACTAAATTAAAATCACTTCCAAAAATATTTTTTTTTTTTGCAAACACACTCATAATATTACATTTTCAAATTCTATTTTCAATATATTAACAATGATCAACATCCCTTTTCAATGGCAAAGTTTACATAAAAAATTGTGTGAACCAATAGTTTCGTCAAATATCAATTTTATGTATATACTCTATATATCATTGTTATATATATTCACTATCACTTTTATGCATATAAATTTGAGTTCATTGGAGAACTATTTCAAAGTTTTATAAGAAAACGGTTCATGATAAACTTATTATGAAACTGTTTTAAAATTTAGGGTTAATTGCAAATTAAATCACAATTTTTTCGCAAATTGCAATTTAATCTAAACTTTTGAATCTTGGCAAACAAAACCTCAACTCAACATTTATTTGCAATTCAAACCAACAAATAAATTTTTTATTGTCCGAAAATGACGTTTCACTTACCTGACAATGAATAATTAATAATATTAATATGTTTAGATTGATTAAGGCGGCACCACATAATATATCATCCTTTTTGGGCTGATTAAAGTCTATGTTTTGGTTAAAATTGCAATCAAATATTAAGATGAGGTTTTGTTTGCAAAGATTCAAAAGCTTAGATTAAATTACAATTTGAGAAAAAGTTATGACTTTATTCACAATTAACCCTAAAATTTAAGTATTTAATTAAGAGCATTAAAAATCATATTAAGAGTATCAGAAATCGGGTAAAAAGTATTAACAACAATAATAATATGATACTATTGACTCTGATTTTGATACTCCTGATGAGATTCTAACTACTGTTGATCAAATATCTAAAATTTATAACAATTTCATGATAAGGTTATGAACAATTTTCATAAAACCTATTTTTTTAATTATCAAATCTCTCCCCCCATTTTAAATCATCCAATCATATTTCTAAATTAATTTTTATAATATATATAGGAGTAATATTTATGAGTAAGTAGTAAATCAATCCTACCGATCATTTAGAAAGGTATTAGTTGTTTTACTATATAGTATTATCATCAATTTAATGCATTTAATAATGTAGAGTAGGTTTTATATGGAAAAATAGTTCATGATAAATTTATCATAAAATTATTTTAAAGTATCAAATATTTGATAGATTAAAGTTTTGTAGGTTCAATACACTATTTTGATTTTGGTCCTTTAAAACGACATGCAAAGTCTAGTAATATTTGCAAATAATGAAAGTTAATTTCGAAAGACATTGATGAGTGAAAATAGAAGCTGGATTAAAGTAAAATATAAGATTGAGACACAATTTAAATCACTAAAACATTATCAATTCATAGGCAAGCGTTAACTATTTTCTTAGCAAAAGGCGTTTTTATTAAAAATACTAATATATTACCTGTGTGATGCACGATTTACTAATTTTAATGGTTTTATTTTTGCAATAATCATCCCCGTAAGGCAATACACATTCATGTGTGAATTTTATATTTTATGAATGTGTGTTTTTTTTATGTATCTTACATTTTCTTTTGATGCGGTTTGCCTTCGAAACGTAGAACACTTGCATCGTTAGTTAAACCAAATTTAAGATTTATACTGAAAATATTTATTCAACAGTTGAGATTGTTTATACGGAAAAATACAGACTAATTACACTTAAAAGTTTGATTAGATTTAATAAATGTGGGGCCACCTTATATGGGTTAGAGGCTTAGAGCATGCTTTGTTTTGAGATTTTATGGGAGTATTTCTCAAATATATATATATATATATATATATATATATATATATATATATATATATATATATATATATATATATATATATATATATATATATATATATAACGCTAATCAACCTACATTTGGAAACCATTGCATTTTTTGTTACTAAAAGTTATAAATTATTCAAGAGAATTGTGCAACGAAACTCGATTAACTTTGGTATGTTCTGAAAGGTACCCACATAACTAGAAGCAATTCAAATGAGATGGTGTCGATCCCTAAACTTTCATTGACTCCATTCGACCCGAGACTTCCATTCAAGTTTCAGAAGAAACAATTCACATTAGTTGTCTCGTATAAAATGTCAATAGGATTCAATGACTATCACTCGCTAATGTTGACATATTCTTGAAGAATCAGTTTTCTGTCACACAACCAGTCATACGTGGATTGCGTTCTCTTATAAAAAAATATAACATTAAGATTTTCTCTTATAAATAAAATATAATATTTATTACACTTTGTTTTCACAAAATTTTCTTGACATATGCATTATGTTTCTTTAAAAAAATAAAGTTTCAAATAAAATAATAATATTATCTATTTGAAATGAAAATAATTTTAATAGGAATACTATTAAACACTTTTAAACCTAAACAAACAGTCTACAATATAAATTGAGGATCTATAAATTAATCGTACAATTATGGTCGTGCATTGTACGAGTTCAGTTACTAGTAATATTAGGCGATGATATAATTATTGGCAAATTATATCATAATTCAACGTGAAACTTATTTGTATTTTGTGTATATTTTTTTATAATATCAATTATTTTATTAAAGTATATTAGATTGATGATAATATTATACAGTAAAATAACTAATACCATTTTAAATTGATCGATGGAATTGATTTACTACTTACAGTTAAATATAACAGGTAAATATATTACTCCTATATTATAACAGTTAAATATGGTTGGATGATTGAAAACTGGGGAGAGAGTTTTGATAAACAAAAAAAAAAAAGTAGTTTTTTTTATATAAAAAATGCTTATATAATCTTATCATAGAAATGTTTTAAAGTTTTAAATAATTGTTAAGAGTATTAAGAATCTCAAATCAGAGTCAATAGTATCATATTTGAATTGTAGTTAATACTTTTTACCTCAATTTTAGAGGAAAAAATGTTATTTGATCCCATAACTTATCAAGTGTCCGATTTTGGTCCCAAAAATTTTGACTCTTCAATATTGGTCCCGTAACTCCTAGGAATTGTCCAATTTTGGTTCCATTTTCTTCAAAAATACAAAAATGGTGCTCTTTTTTGTCATGCTCAACTCACATTCTGCCCAAATTTGGGCCTTTACGGTACCCTCGAGTATGTGTCCTCAAAATAATATTTTTTTCGTTTTGTATTTTTTAATCATTTTTTCCATATCACTAATATGTGGTTGAAAAATGGACAAACCATAGGAGTTACGGGACTAAAATTGAAGAGTCAATTTTTTTGGAACTAAAATCAGACACTCGATAAGTTATGGGACCAAAAAGATATTTCCCAGCAAGAATGAGACCAAAATTGGGCAACCCGTAGAAGTTATGGGATCAAAATTGAAGAGTCAAAACTTTTGGGACCAAAATCAGACACTCGATAAGTTATGGGACCAAAAAACTTTTATTCTCTCAATTTTATATACTCTTGATATGATTTTTAATATTTTTAATCAAATATTTAATACTTTCGTGAGTGTTGAATACAAGAGAATCAAAACCTTTTGATCCTTTTCACGCCGTGAAAAGTAAGTAGGATTCGGAGTTTCAGAATTTGCGACATTAGTTCCGTCGATGAAGCCCACCAAGTTGAAAGCGCCGAACATGGGCCAAACTTGATGCTTCCACTAAGGATAATTGGTGGAGGATAATTTGATAGTAACCATGTGCACTATGATTGCGATTGGAATGAGATAAACAACAGGGTTTGAGGAAGACATGATTTCGATCGAAACTTGTCTAAGGGGACTAGTCCGTCAAGAAGGTAGAAGAAGGATTGTCTAGTTACTGAATTTGGGGGATTTAAACCAAATTGGTCCTCTATCTTTTCACCTTTATCTAAATGGTCCTCTATTTATTTGCTTTATCAATTTAGTCCTATATTTTTTCAAGTTTCACCAAAATGGTCTTAATTTGGTGAAAAATGGTCCTAATTGATTTTTTGTATTTTATTTCAAGTTTTTTTTTTATTTGGCAAAGATGGTCACCTAACGTGCCACATTGAAAAAAAAAACCACATCATAGGCTTCCACCGAAAACACTGGTGCGCATGACTAAAAAGGTGGCATTTTATGTTTTATGTGTTCAATTAGAAAAAAATTGGAGAAATGTAATTGATACGGGACTAAATTGGCAAAGAAAATAAATATAGGACCAAAACGGTGAGATTTTGTACATTTTTAGGCCAATTAGGACCTTTTTGGCGAAACTAGAATAGATACAGGACTAAATTGATAAAAGAAATAAATAGAGGACCATTTTGATAAAGGTGAAAAGATACAGGATGGATTTAGTTTAAATCCCCTGAATTTGGCGTGAGAGCAGAAGAAAGGAGATACCGAAAAATTAGGGTTTTTTGTGGTTATGGTAATACTATGTGAGAGTTGAAAAATTCCATCGTGAATAGTGTCCATTGTATTTTCACTTCATATAAAAGTATATAAAATATTTTACAAGGTAAGTCAAATGATATGATGGCTATACAAAATATTCTAGAATATTTTTTACAAAATTAACTAATTATCATTATTACAATAGAACACTACACATAACCAATCAATTCAACGTCTTAAAATTTTACACGATCAACCTTATCAATATGTTCATACTTATGTGGACTTCCATAAATATCTCCATCGGCCTGACAAGTGGTTATGGTAAATACCATATGAGAGTTGAATAGTGTCCATTGTATTTTCACTTCATATAAAAGTACATAAAATATTTTACAAGGTAAGTCAAATGATATGATGGCTAAACAAAATATTCTAGAATATTTTTTACAAAATTAACTAATTATCATTATTACAATAGAACACTACACATAATCAATCAATTCAATGTCTTAAAATTTTACACGATTAACCTTATCAATATGTTCATACTCATGTGGACTTCCATAAATATCTCCATTTGCGTGATAATACACTCGTCCGGCCCGCTTCTTTCATACTCATGCACGATAGAATGTTGATGATGCAATTCGTCGGGCAAATTTTCAAATTTCCATATTAGTCTTCCGATTCTGCATGTTCATATTGCCACTGATCAAATCATCATCTAAATCACCAAATTTTCACGAATTGCAATCTGATATCAATTTTTAGATTTTGATAAATAAAATTTAACTTTAACGATTTTTTGCAATTCAAGCTCATGAGGCGAAAATCTATATACCGTCATTTTGAGTTATTTCTTCGCTCGTTTTGCAAAAGATTATTAAAGTGAAATTTTATTTACCAAAATTTAAAAGTTGAGATTAGAAAAGATAATAAAAAAAATCAAGAGAATATATAGTTGTTACACATTTGACAGCTACATCCAAATTAAAAAAACACGCTTCAATCCCAAAATATTGAATTAATTATTTCATAATATTAAAGAACTTTTATGCAATAATTTTAAAATATGGAAAATATAAGTTAAAAATTGAAAGTGTGTTAATTTTTCTATTTTGTCGCGTAGAGATGTATAAATTATGGTAAAAATTTGCGTGAGACCACTCCAAGCATGAAACAACAAAAATTAACACTCACCACTATCAAAATCAAAATGTTAATGTGTCAAGCCCAATTTATATCTCATTCAACTATGGGACGTTACGTTATCACACAAGACCTAGCCATAAATTAATTATTTTGAATTGGTTCATACCAAAGTTGTTACTAGTATTTACGATTTAAAAAATAAAAAAATGTTACTGGTTTTAATAGTTGGACACCCTATATAAAATTCATGAGTTATATCATACATCACATTAATAAGAAACATAAATTAATTATGAGATATATGATGTTTTCTATTGCATAATTATGAAATTAAACATCACACGAAATACACACATATTTTGCAGAAATATTGAAAGTCGACATAGTACTTATTTCTTTATCCCAACAAAATTTATAACTATTGCGATAAACACATACCAAACTTATAAAAAAAATTACAAGAGAAGGGTTTGGATTAGGGTTTTTTTTTTGGGAGGATTAGGTTTTCCGAAGTAATCTCTTAATAAGCGGATAAAATACATATTTTTATTTCTATGAACAAATCTATGTATATCCTCTCAAATATTTTGAAATATTTTGATTTTATACATTTATTATATATATATACTATTATATTTATCTTAATTAATTTATAATCTCAACTATTTACGATCTTCAATTTTAGGGCACGGATATTAACACCTACAATAATACTTTGTTCACCCAATACTAATTTCACCCACCATGTATATTACTTATTTTTTATTTTTTTTTATGCACCCCTTAAAATTTACAACAATAACCTTAATATTATATTTACATCATTTACTATATATACACACCAATCAATTTGAAATAAAAGAAAATAGTACATCAACAATTTTTTTTTTTAATTGAATCATCATCATCACCGCTTCCTGCCGTTTAAAAAAAAACCACAATTCCTTTTATTTTCATGGTGTATCAATTTATAGATAAAAATAAAAATATTTTAATCTCATTTAAATTGTGTCTCTATGATTATACCTTTTTTTTTTTCTTTTCTTCTTTAATGGTGCAGCTGTTTGTGAAAGTGTAGAAAATTTTACGCGAATTCTGAGATTTTCGGAATAGTGTTGAAAGTATGAGGTTATAATAATTATAATATTACTTTTAATAAAGGGTATATTAATATTTTTATTTAACATATATATTTTTAAAAAGAGGTGGGTGAACAAAGCATTTTTATGTGGGTGAAAAACATTGCCCCCATTTTAATCTATTTCTGAATCACTCCCTCCTTTTCTAAATCCCTCTTTTGAAATCTTGAGTTTGTATTGGTTCGATTTATTACGAATTTTTTTTAGTTTTTTAAAATTTACAATTGATTAACGAATTGTGTCTTATTTTAGATAAATTACTGTAGAATCATCTATTAAATAGTTGTGTCTCTATATCATAATATAAGAAATGATCAATTTTGGTAGTTTACTCTATATATATATTATCTTTTTTTTAAGTTAATCTATTCTTTAAAATTATAATCATAAATTTAATTAAAAAGAATAATCAATTAAAGGTCACAAATTTAAATTAACATAATAATTAATTAATTAATTAAGAGGATAAATATAATTCTAACTGAATTCATATTTTGAAATATTTAATTTAAATTAATAACATAATATTTATAAACTCACGTAATTCGCGGGGTTTAAGAGCTAGTATTATCTATATATGTTCCTATTTCTAAGGCTTGGATATACATACATTTTTTAGTACATCATGGCATAAAACTAATATTAATATATCCAACAACTAATACGACTACATGTATTACCTACTATTGCATTTTACAGTATTATAAAATGCTATGTTATAATATTCCGATATCAATGAATGTATATAATAATATAAATTTTAAACTGATCCACCCAAGATTTTGCATCTATTTTTATCGAGTTCCAATAATCAAGATCCAAAATACTCTCAACATGTCTAATAATTTTAAAGACAAAAATAGTCCCGCTAATATGGGGTGAATTAATTTGTTTGTCCTCTCATTTTTAGTCGTTTTAAGTTGTTTAATTTAAGTTGCACTCTCATATGCATCTAGTGCACGATACACTCACTCAACAGTTGAGATTGTTTACACTGAAAAGTGTGGTTAAATTACATAAAATATAATATACACTAAAAATTTATGTACTAAATTCAAGGTGTTGTTTATTCACATATTTTCCAGTCCTTTTTGTTCAAAAAGATTTACACGAGGAGTTACATAATTTTGATTAACTTGCTCTATGTTTACTTTAGGTCGATATATATATATAACTTTTTTTTAAAATATTTTTTCCATTGGGTTATGACTTATGATGCCCGTTTTTTCTTTTAATCAAACTATGACTAAGACTATCTTTATCAATAATCCACATAATTCTAGCTTTTAATAAATAATTCATTTGTCTCTTTTTCACATACACAATCAACAATTCAATCCATTTGTTGCAAGCTCTTATAATTCATTTGTGTATGGATTATAAATTTTTAGTGTATATTTTTTTTTGTGTAATTTAGCCACACTTTTCGGTGTAAACAGTCTCAATTGTTAAGTGAGTGCACCGTGCACTAGGTACATATGAGAGTGCGCCTTAAAGAGGAAGTCTCTTATGCATTTGGTGTATGGTACACTTATTCAACACTTGAGGTTGTTTATATTAAAAAGTGTGAGTTGGTTATACTGAAAATTGTGGGTACATTGAAAAGTTTTCAATGTTATCCGTTTTCAGAGTTGTCAACCTACACTTTTCAGTTTAATCAGCTCACACTTTTTAATGTAAAGTGCATCAATTGTTGAGTGGGTACATTGTGCATCAAGTGCATATAAGATCTTGACCAGACGAAAAAGTAGATTCAAAATCAATATTCAAATGGCAATTAAACAATAGCTTATACTGCCAAATATTAGTAATTATTAGTTCTAGTAGCACTTTAATGCATGATATGCATTTATATTTAAAAAAAAATACCTCAAATAGAAATTAGGAATACCCCAAGAAGTAATCAATAATAATTTAAAAAATAATCGGTAGTATCTCAATTTAAAAAAATCAATAGTGCGTAAAATCAAAATTAAATTTAAAATTCAAATGCATGCGTATAATTATTTAATTAATAAGAAACTTAATTTGTTGGGTAAGGTGGTCGTGTGATGTCGCTAAGTTGGAGAAAAATAGTTTTTTGGTCCCGCAACTTGTCTAGTGTCCAATTTTGGTCCCAAAAATATTAACTTTTCAATTTTGGTCCCATAACTTATTGAATCGTCCAAATTTGGTCCCAAATGGGACCAAAATTGGACAATTCAATAAGTTACGGGGCCAAAATTGAATAATTAAAATTTTTGGGACCAAAATTGGACTCCAAACAAGTTAGGGACAAAAATTTATTTTTTCGTATTTATTAATTTTTTTTCTTTTCTCACCTTATATGTGTATATATATATATATATACATACACACACATACACATATATCAAACACTATTTAATTAATTATACTCTAAAATAATCTTTGTAATAAGCATGTATATATTATTGGTGGAGACGAGATCACGATAGCAATTTGGAATTATTTTACGAAGATATGGAGAATCAAAATTTATATGAAAATTATTAATTTATTATTTTATTTACTCTATCGCAATTTAAATTCTTAGTTAGTAATTAAAATTTCATTATTGGTATTTTATGGGAGCTTTGTAATTCATCTTAAATAATAATTATTGGAATTGAAAAATAATGGGTTTTTATTTTTCATGTTTTATAGATGTTTTTCAAATATTTGTATTTATATTCATGAAAAATAAATCCATTGATATATATATATATATATATATATATACATACATATATATACATACACACACATACACATATATCAAACACTATTTAATTAATTATACTCTAAAATAATCTTTGTAATAATCATGTATATATTATTGGTGGAGACGAGATCACGATAGCAATTTGGAATTATTTTACGAAGATATGGAGAATCAAAATTTATATGAAAATTATTAATTTATTATTTTATTTACTCTATCGCAATTTAAATTCTTAGTTAGTAATTAAAATTTTAATTTTAGTATTTTATGGGAGCTTTGTAATTCATCTTAAATAATAATTATTGAAATTGAAAAATAATGGGTTTTTATTTTTCATGTTTTATAGATGTTTTTTAAATATTTGTATTTATATTCATGAAAAATAAATCCATTGATGTATATATATATATATATATATATATATATATATATATATATATAAAAGGTGAGAAAAGAAAAAAATTAATGAATATGAAGAAATAATTTTTTGTCCCTAACTTGTTTGGTGTCCAATTTTGGTCCCAAAAACTTTAATTATTCAATTTTGGTCCCAAAATTTTTAATTATTCAATTTTGGTCCCGTAACTTATTGAATCGTCCAATTTTGGTCCCAAATGGGACCAAAATTGGACGATTCAATAAGTTATGGGACCAAAATTGAAAAGTTAATATTTTTGGGACCAAAATTGGACACTAGACAAGTTGCGGGACCAAAAAACTATTTATCTCCGCTAAGTTGGCAGCACGCTTCTTTGATTCAATCCGTGTGTGGGCCCCAACCTCAGGCCAATCATCCCATGCTATCATGTAGAAAGTCTTCCTTGCGTTTATGTCTTCTTTAATACTTTCTTGATCAATTAGAGCTTCACGTAGCACTTTCAATTAAGTAGCACAAAATTTCATCATCACTTGAGCATCCAATATAACCACACATTTCAATCAACTTGAGATTTGCATGCACCATTTTAACAGCGTCCGCACCACGTACGTCAGGATACGGAAACTCTTCTAGTACCTGTAGTCGTCAATGGTCAAAAATACGCCAGAATTTGTAAAAAAATGTAAATTTTATTCATTTAATTATTTCTTTTAACAATTTGACTCTGATACCATGAAAGAATTTCGTATCATCTAAAAGTCCGAACTTGTAGAGAGGTGTAAAATTTATTCATTTAATTATTTCCCTGGACAATATCTCTACTAATTCGGACTTTTAGACGTGGAACCAGAATCTACAAATATTTCATAGGTGAATTCTTTGGCAAATTTATGTATATATGGTGAATAGTAAGTGGGATTGATAATATAGAGGGGTTGAGAGAGGTTTTATGAAATTAGAGGGAATCGCCTGTGGGAGGGGCGAGTGTCCCTTTTTTTTTTTTTTTTTTTATCACGCCTTTGGGAGAGGCGTGTCCCTTTTTTTTTTTTTTTAATCACGCCTTTGGGAGAGGCGTGTCCCTTTTTTTTTTTTTTTTTTTTTATCTCGCCTTTGGGAGAGGCGTGTCCCTTTTTTTTTTTTTTATCTCGCCTTTGGGAGAGGCGTGTTTTGTACGATTGTATGATTTAGTAATTATTGTTCAATGATTATGTGATGATTATTCAATGATATATTATAACTAAACCCAAATTGCTATTGGGATGGTGTAAAACCCTAATTGTTAGTGGAGATAAATATAATTGTGTATTGAAATTGGTTTATATTTATACTATCTTAAAAAAAAATTATTTTATTGGTTCAAAAGAAACTATAAACTATTTCATAAAAGTTGAAAATTATTTCAAACACTAAATAATATTTTTAAGTAATAAATGTAAAATGTAAAAAAAATGACATTTATAATAATAGTACCAATACAATTAGCGATGGCCCAATCGACCACCCGTTCCACATTGCGGCGGACGTCTTTCACGATAATTACGACGAGGTTGTTGTTCATGTTGGCTTGGTCCGGGCTCCTCTCCGTATGTGTCCGCATATGGTATAGGCGTTGAACTGTAAACTGGGCGTTGTGCGAATTGAGGTCGATGTTGATAATAGGTACTCATATTAATACCCGTATTTAATATGTCAGTAAATGAACCAGGCCATGATGTAAGAAGATCTGTCACAGATTTAGTTAATTTAGATCAATAATATATATATATATTAAAATATATATTATTTATAAGTTGATATTATATACCTGGTTCATTATAAGGTGTCTGAAAACTGGGTTGAGGTATCTCCTGTTGCAACGTCGATGTAGAAGCAGGCTGGGGTACCCCCTCAACGCTTGCCCAACCAACTATCAAGTTAACAATAACATATCATAAGTAAATAAACTGTATCTTTAAAAAATATTATTAAGGGTTATGTGTAACTTCCATACCATTTCCAGCAGGATGTGCGTAAGCTCCAAATCCAAATGAGGGCAACTCATAACTTGTGTGAGGCGTAGGCTGAGGTGGCCACTCATTTGATTGCCGAGCATCTATCAAATTAATAGAAATATACATAAACAAGTAAATATAATTTCTTGAATAATTTTAATTTATTATTGTAACTTTGATAATATTGAATTACACACCGTATGCAGTTGGTGTGTTGCCCAAAATTCGAGACGCTCCATACTGTTGGCCCATCGATGTAGAAGCATCTGTAACATGTTATAAAAATATTTAATAATTAAATAAATATAAACCCAAGGAATATCATATTTACAAGTGTAATTCCGTAAATTGCATACCATTTCCAGTAGTATGTTGTGTGTGGGGCGCAGATTGAGGTACTCGATATTGAGTACCTTGTCGGGGAAAAGGGGAATCTGATGGCACTGCCGAGGAATGTCTTCTTCGACTCGCAGACGTTGAAGGACCTTCATCGCCGTCACGCTCTACAGACCTCCTTCTTGTTTGTCCTCTACTTGTTTCCCCGACTTCTACGTTTTCAACTGAGGCTCGTGGATGTTCAAGATAAGTAGGAGATTCAATAATAGGCTCCACTTCAGTGATGAAATTCTCAGCTGTTTCTAAAAATTCCTCCATTGATGGTCTATTATCAATGTGAGCCCGTCGTTTACTGATTTTAAATTTTCGAAACCAGCTTACCTGTAACAAAAAAATAATAGAATGTTATTCATATTTCAAACATCAAAAATCAATATATAATTAAATTTGTGATATATAATTTACCAAAACATCACTGGCAGACGTTCTTGGTGGTTGGAAGCCTCGGACCGGTGCTGCAGTATACTCCTCTGGTGAAATCAATCGTCGTGTAATGTCATAGTACCACTGCATATAGTCTTCCGTGACCGGATCACCCCCGTTGATAGGCGTGCAAGGCATGAATGGTTGCCTGCTTCTCCAATATCTAATCCATTTGTCATGTTTGGTCGTCCAATCAAAGCCGGTTCTCCCCTGGCGGTTATACTCATGCAAGCTCTGGTCCCTTTCCTCTACATGACTTGGAATGTTTTGGACCATTCCAAATTGTCTGAGCACCCTATTCGGATAGTGAAGCTCCACTATCCAAATATTGATCAATGGACATTGCGACCTCCAATTTAAGGTCCAACAACGAGGTTCGAGATTTCGTTCATCTTTGTCTCAAAATGTCTTACCGACAATGCTGTTCCCGCATTGTAACACAAGTCCTTCATCTTTTGACTCTTGAACTGAGTATTAAAATTTGAAGCGACATGTCTTAAACAATAGCGGTGCACTCCTCTTGGTGGTGAAAATGCTGGGACTTCTTCCACTGCCTTCAAAATACCCTTATGCCTATCAGAAATAAGGCATATCCCCTCCATATCACCCACAACATGTGTAACTAACATTCTAAGAAACCATTTCCAAGACCTATAACTTTCGTCATCAACAATGGCATATGCTACTGAAATGATTTTCTGATTAGCATCAAGGGTGTTAGCAATCAGCAATTTGTGTTTGTACTTAGTGTAAAGGTGAGTACCATCTACACAAAGTATTTTGCGACAATGCATGAATGCTTCAACGCATGGCTTGAATGCCCAGAAGACATATCCCAACGTGTGCACATTCCACTCAATCGTATCCCTGTGTTTTCACTCCACAATGGTCCCGGGATTGTATTTCTGCAAGGCTCCCATGTACTTGGGCAAATACTGACATGAACTCTCCCAAGTTCCGAACACATTCTCCCTAGCACGTTTCAACGCTTGCCATGCCTTTTGATATGAAATAGTGTAATTATATTTCTTATCTGCATGCTCCAAGACATATTTGACGTCGTATGCTGGATCAACTTGTATGAGACTCTCCATGTCAGCTGCAAGCAAGTTTTTACAGAGATTTGAATGATTGCGCGAGTCAATATTCATCAAACAGGTATGTGGCGGCCCCAACCTAGTGATTTCCCAATAATCGTATCTTTTACGGTACGATGCGCGTAAATGCCACTCACAACGTTGCGATGTCGAGCAATTATCATTTTCACTGGCATAGTTCTGCTTACACAGCAACTTCATTGTCTTCGAGTTGCTCTCTTCGACTCTATACTCACGCCTTGCATGTCGGACCGAATAATCCTTCACGACATTGATCACAGCATCTTTGTCTTTGAAAATCATCCCTAACCTCAAAACCCCATCATCCGCATCATAGCTTAGATCACCACTTCGAACGCCTACTGAATCGACATGTACATCATCACATGACCTATCAAAAAATGGCACTCCAATCAAATTTGGATGAGGTCTCACTCTTGGCATTAGGGAATTTGGTACAGCAACAGTTGGCATCCAAGGATTGTCAGTGGTACCATCCTCATCAGACGATCCCTCGTCCTCAGAACCATTATCGCTTGGTTCAGAATTACAAGTAAAGTCTGGATATATATCACCATCTATATCAACTATGGAGGTCCCAACAGGGGTCATCTCAGTGATACCAGAAGGTCCAATATTAGGATCTGAACCCCCGGCATGACTAGACCCTAAATGTTGGGTCTGATATTCAACGTCGGAAGGTCTATCCATATTGGCACCACCATGACCTGGCCATTCAGAAGGATAGTACTGGTTCCCCCACTGGCCATGGGATGTTGGGTACTGCACCTTCATTTCAACCTCCACTAATAGCTCAACGGAATTGAGCCCAGCTTGTGGATGGAAGAAGTATCGTAGGTCGTTGTTGTTCCTAATAGGACAACTAGACGAGGCATTCCCATTTTTTATTATGCAAGACACATTCAAAGAATACACTCGCAAATCTAATCCTGTAACCTCAGACAACTCACGTAATAGATCGTAGAAATCAAGCATACGATCAACTCTTCTTTTTCCAATAACAGCTCCGCAAGAGCGCACAATGATTCCAATGTCGCGAGAGGTTGACATATCTTCAACAACACAAAACACTTATAAAATTTTTATCTATAGGCACTAAATTAATTATTGGCCTCAATTATGTTTACATCTAGTATAGTAAATCAAACCCAACACCCTAATTTCCATACATTTTTAGTGTTTTTTTTTTTTTTTGCAGTATTGAAATTTTATTCCGAACACTTTTTGATGGGTGTATTAACAAAAGATAGGAATATATATAGTCTTATTGTTACATTTAATATTCTTAATTCCATTTCTTAATTTTTCACAAATTAAAATTTTCTAAATAGAAAATTCTCAAATACATTGAGAATATAAAATTAATTCGTTTTATTTTATTTTATTTAGTTTATTTTATTTTATTTTATTTCGTTTTTTTATTTTAATTAGTTTTATTTTATTTTATGTAATTTCGTTTATTTTACTTTATTTTATTTAATTCATTTTATTTTATTTTATTTTAATTTCGTTTTTTTATTTTAATTAGTTTTATTTTATTTTATTTCGTTTAATTCATTTTATATTATTTTATTTTATTTTTTAAATTTATTTTATTTCGTTTATTTTATTTATTTTAATTTTGTTTATTTTAATTTTGTTTTTTTTATTTTTTATTTCATTTTTAATATTTTATTTAATTTCATTTATTTCATTTTATTTTATTTTATCTCTTAATCTCTTATTATAGTTAAATAAAATTATCTTATGATTGCAAAAATTAAATTTTAAAATGATGATCAATATTTTCATTAAGTAAGTAATCTAGAGTTTTTTAATACACTATATATATTAAATCTAGATTTTTTAAAACACTAAAAACACTAGAATTTTATAAAAATAAAACTTACATTGTATACATAATGGTTATTAACATCACGTTAAAAAAAAGTCAAATTTTACTTTAATAACTTTGATTGATAAAATGTCTAATTTACTCTTCGATTCTTCAAATGTATAAAAGTTATGCATCACCAAAACATTCAAAAAATTAAAAAAGTGTATCATTTTTTATTAAATAAAATTCTACATATATTTGATTAAATAAATTGAATCCCAATTAAATAAATAACACACTATGAGCTTATTAATGGAATTTTAAATCAAAATAAACCAAAAGAACAACACTACTACCAATTTTAAATCAAAATAACAACACTATGACCTTATTAATGTTATTTTAAATCGAAATAGCAACACTACTACCAATTTTAAATCAAAATAAATCAAAAGTAACATGCTAAAACATGTAATTTCTCTAACATATATATATATATCGACATTATATATATACTATATATACACTATTTCAAAAAATTGCATGCAAAATAATTCTAAAAATATAAAAAAAATTTGAAATATTTACCACTTAATTTGTAGTGTCTGTACTCCTCAGGTAGATAGCAACATATCAATTCCTCAAGTACGTGAGACTGCAAGTTTGTAGTTTGGAGGACAAATTTTATTTTACTTATTTGAAGAAGAAGAAGAAGAGAGGAAAGGAAGGAGTACGAAGAAGAAGGATAATGAGGAGAGGAGTAAGATAGGAAGGAGGAGAAGGATAATGAGGAGTGGAGTGAGAAGGAGGAGGAGGAGGAGGAGGATAATGAGGAGTGGAGTGAGAAGGAGGAGGAGGAGTGAGTATATATCAGTGGGGGGAGGGAGTATTCCCACGCCAAGCAGAAAACGCCAAGGCGTCTGGCACGGCACGTGGGCTGGCAGGCGCGCCTCTGGTAGAGGCGAGAACAGAAAATGCCAAGGCGTGCACGTGGGCTGGCAGGACTCGCCTCTGGTAGGCGCGAGAACCGGCACGTGGGCTGCAGGCGCGCCTCTGGTAGAGGCGTGTTTCGGAACTCGCCTCTGGCAGCGGCGAGTTTATCGGGTATTAGAAAGTCGCTTCTGGTAGGCGCGACTTAAGCTTATATCGCCTCTCCTAAGCGCGATTCCCTTTATTTTCGCGATCAACTCCCCTTCCACCCTATTTTCATCACTCCCTTTCAAAAATACCCCAAATTAAAAAATTTGCCTGAATTCTTTATAGATAAAGAATGAAAATATCTATATAATTAGAAATTTTATAGGCAATTCCACTATACAAAAAATTTATTGGAAATTTCGTAGTCATATTAACATGAAATTTATGTATACAGAGTGTTGGGAAGATAATATAAATAAAATTAACTCAACATTTTAGATGAAATAAAAATCTTTATTTTATGTATAGGTTAATTGTGAATTTTGTAAAAAAAAAAAACACTAATTATGATGGAGCTTAAACACTTTATCATGATATATTTAAAAAATAAATGCACCAGACAGGGGCTGCGTACCGTAGCATGCGGGTAAGCTTTGAAACTTATCTGCGGGCATATGATCAAAATATGCAAGTTATTAGTTTTGTGGCAAAATCATATTAATATATATTTATATAAACTATCATTTGAAACTTGTTTATCGTACAAAACTGGATTCATACAAATATTGTGCATTAATTAATTCACTAATATCACTTACACACAAGCACATTGAAGTGTGTGAGATATTTTGTTTTTGAGAGTTACAATATTTGTGAATAAATTTAATAATATTACTTCCTCCGTCCCGAGGTAAACTTCTCATATTTTTTTGTTATTTTATTTAAAAAAAAATTTATTAATATATTATGGGACATATGTTGCATTTTGGAGTAAAGTAATGAGTATTACTGAAAAGTAAATAAAATAAGTGATTTTTTTTAATATCGTATGAATTTGAAAGTTAAAGATGATATATAGTGAAGTGTTGTTTTTGTCGTTTATGGAATATGAAACTTATTATGGAACGGTCCAAAAAGAAAAGTGGGAAACTTACTCTGCATTGGGGAAGCATTATATAAAGTCAAAGTCTCATATGCACATGGCGCACGGTGCACTCACTCAACGGTTTAGATTGTTTACACCGAAAAGTATGAGTTGATTACACTGTAAAGTGTGGGTTAATTACACTGAAAACTGATAACACTGAAACCCCTTCAGTGTAATCAATCCATACTTTTTAGTGTAAATATTCTCAACTATTAAATGAGTGCACTAGATATTAAGTGCACTAGCGACTTACTTTTAAATAAAAAAATCATTAAGGTGAACAAATTTCATTTGAGATTTAATTACTTTATGTTAATTAATTTACCTCAAGTCTAAACTCTTGTAAGAGAGGAGATGCCTTGATTAATGAAGCAAAGAAGAAAAGACCTCTTCCCACTGGAGAGAAAGTTTCCAATTCAAGGCGCCTTAGAGAGCATAACTGAGGCAAATCAAGAGGAGTTTCAATGGATGCTCTATATTGTGCACTCTGCCAGGGAACATTAATTAATTAGAATTGCAGAAATTGGTTATTATATAATGCAAAAGAATAAAAAAATCCAGGTTCATATAATTTGGTGTTTCATCTCGTGTTTTATTAATTAAGAACAAAATGGTTGGTGAAATGAACAAAATGAGACAGTTATTTTGAAATGGGTGAGTATATATTATAGGACACTAAAATGATGCACGTGCAGGATGGACAATATGAAATCATCTGAGTCATTTTTAGTGTTCCACTCTATGTTTCATTCCTTGGATGTTTGCCATGTGGAATCTTTAAAACTATTGAACGAACCACCACAATCATGGGCCCATGTTTTAAAGATTCAACAGGTGGAATATAAAATGCATGTGACAGGAAGAATTGAACTGGTGACGTACCCCTTGTCGAATTTGCAATCTAAGTTTCACCAACCGAGTGGCATAACTCGAGTGTAGATGGGGTTTAAAAATAAAGGAACCGGTGAGATACGTGTCGAGAGTTAGTTCCGACAAATTCAGACACTTATCGAAGATTGCCAAATCGATCATTTGGTCAGTCGTCAACGAGACAAGCTTAGGGGCGCGTAGCTCGAGCCTTTGGATATTCCAACACTCTGTGAATTCCAAAGTCTTTAAGTTTGGTATTGGATCACAAAACACGTCTCTTGTAACACTGGACCACCTGATGCACAACTCTTCAAGATGGGGGCATGACCCCAACAAATTAACCAACACTTTATCCTCTATGTTCACACCAATAAATTTAAGTGATGCCACAAACCGAAATGAGTCCCCCATTAGAGGAAGTTTATACTCTGTATAATTTGAAACTTGCAATTCAAATCTTTTCACTTCCTTTTGCATGACGAAAGATATCCACCTCTCGATCAACCGGCTTGTTTGCTGCCGTTGTTTCATATTGAAATATCGAATGATTAAAGTGTCGACTCGATTTTGTTGATGATCGAGGACGCCGTTCACCCAACGTTTAAAAGTTTCTTTTCTCATGTAATTCTTCTTATAATCCGTAGTGCTGATCAAATCACTGAATTCCAGAGTGGTCCCGAGTGTAGACTTCCATAAATATCTCCATCGTTTTGACAACACACTCGTTCGGCCCGCTTCCCTCGTACTCATGCACGATAGAATGTTGATGATGCAATCGTCGGGCAGATCTTTGATTTTGATATTACTCTTCTGATTCTGCATGTTTATATATTGCAACTCAAATCATCATCTAAATCACCACCTTTTCACGAATTACAATTTAATCTCAATTTTTAAATTTTGGTAAATAAAACTCAATTTGACACTTCAATCCCAAATTATAGAATTTATTATTTCAAAATATTAGCAACAAAACTTTTATGCAATAATTTTGAAATATTGAATATATAAATTATTTATTTTGAATTGATTCATACCAAAATTGTTACTAGTATTTATGGTTTATTAGTTGGTCACCCTATATAAAATTCATGGGTTATATCATACATCACATAGTTAAGAAATATATAGTATCCATGATTTTAGAACAACTAACCTTTTGGCCTCGCTTTCGTTTTCTTGAAATTGCCGAAGAACAAGTTCCATCCATACTTGATAACTTAATTTGCCTGAAATAAATCAATTATGAGATTTATGATGTTTTCCATTACATTATTATGAAATTAAACTTCACAAAAAATACACAATCACTATGGACTAGTACTTATTTCTTCAAAGCCGAAACCTATTAAAAAGGATTCTGAACCATCAATAATAAGGTAAAAAAAAAAAAATCATCTAAACGTTCGAATAGAGAAATTCACTAGTACAAATAACGTTTTATATAGCGGTTATTTTTTGACTAATATAGCGGTTAAAACCGCTATATAAGTGGCAGCTATATAAGCTCACACAGCGGTTAGGAACCGCTATATAAAATATCGAGCTTATACAGCGGTTAAAAACCGCTATATAAAGTACAAACATATACAGCGGTTATAAACCGCTATATAAAGTTCAAACATATACAGCGGTTATCAACCGCTATATATAGAATGCCTTTAAATTATTTTAATATATCCGCATTTATTTTAATGTATAGCGGTTATTAACCGCTATTAAAACTATTTTTTATTTTTATTTAAATTTTTAGTTTTCTTATAAACCTGTTTTATATTTTATAATATATATATATATATATACTTTTTTTTTTTTCAACACCGAATTAATAAACATAAAAACCAATTAAATATACCAAAAATATGAAATACATATATCATTAAAGAGTAATATTTAATTTACATGTCTACTACCAAAAGTAATACTATAACATATAATTCAAGAATCGGTTGAACAAATACCCCGTCCAATCTAATTTCTATTTCTCCATTCTGCTAGTGGGGTAACAAGCCAGTGGACGTTCATATACAAACTACAAATATTAAAAAGTTAATTAGATATATTGTACGAAATTTTATTCAATCAATAATAATTTAAATAAATCAATAAATCGACTTACATTGTTGGGAATGGTCGTACGGGAAGTGATGATTATATCTTCAATGTAGCAGCACACAAAATGTCCACAGTGTACGCTATCTCGCTGCCTCGGAACCTATTGATTAACAATTATATATAGTCACATACTACAATTACGATTATTTTCTATTAATTAATTTGATAAAAAAATTGTAAATTTACCTTAATATTTTTCCAGTCCACTTTTTCAAGGGTCTCTGGGTCTTGAGTACCAAGGGAATCAAGGGAAAAAGGCAAGAGAAATATTCATTATCGAAAATGAAGGCAAAAAACATTAAGAATGAATCATTTTATGGATTGATCTCAATAAAATGAGTGGAAAAAAATTCCAATTTCAACACAAAACTCACTCGTAACACCACAGTGATAGCATCATCATCATTATCACTAATTAAACTAAATTAGGAAAAAATTATACTAACCTGTAGAGATTGGCAGCGGCTGTGGAGAGGAGAGCGTCGACGGCGGCTGTGGAGAAGAGAGCATCGCGCGGCCGTGGAGATAGAGGAGTGGCGTCGCGCGGCGGCGCTGGAAGAATCGATCCCGGCCGGTGGAGCTGTCGTCCAAATTAAAGAAAATACTCAGCGCGCGGCGTCGGGCGAGGCTACACGGCGAGGTCAGCGGCGTCGGGCGAGGCACGGTGGAGGCGCACGGCGAGGACGACGAAGCGGCCGCTAGGGATTTGGGAAATTTCAGTTGGAATTGTAATTTGGGGGCGGAGTTACTGTACGTATACGAAAAAAAATATATATATATACAGCGGTTTTTAACCGCTATATAAGATTTAACTTATATAGCGGTTCTAAACCGCTATACATGTACTTCCGCAGCGGTTTTTAACCGCTATATAACATTTAACTTATATAGCGGTTCTAAACCGCTATATATGTGCTTCTGCAGCGGTTTTTAACCGCTATATATGATAAATTTTATATAGCGGTTATAAACCGCTGTATAATTTTTTTTTTAATTTTTTTTTATAACTGCTGTATATAGCTTTACTTATACAGCGGTTATTGAAAATGGCTGTATATGTGCAGCTGTATATGTCCAATATTGTAGTAGTGATTATTTACCTTTAATTTGCTGAATTTTGTTGATTGATGTAGAGAAACAGAAGATAGGTAGAAACAAAAGAGATGTTTAATGGGGTATATATAATATATCAAGTACCACATATTTTAGGAGTAGGGTTTGGATTTTTTTAGGAGGATTAATCGATTAAGCGGTTATAGATACACATTTTTATTTCTCTAGATGAATATTTTCTATGTTCCTACCACTATAAATTGTGGATAACATACCCCTCTTTTTTTAAATAAGGGTTTAAACAAATAAAGAATCATAAAATTTTAAAATAGACAAAGTATAGAGTGAAACTGGTTTATACATAAATTAATGAAAGATATTAGTTGTTTCTATTGAAGAGTATTAGTCGTATTTACTGAAGAGTATTACTGATTTACACTAAAGAGTCTTAGTTGTTCAGTAAAAATGAACTAAGACTCTTCAGTGTAAACCAATAATACTCTTCAGTAAAAACAACTAATACTATTCAATGAAAACAACTAATACTCTTCGGTGATTCATATATAAACCAATTTCACTCTATACATACTCTTTAAAATATATACCTTTATGTTATCATTAAAAGATTTTATAATAGTCTAATAATCTCTAAAAGATCTATTATAATTAAATAATCCTTAAAAAGATCTCATATAATTTACATTAAGATTCGGATAAATTAGTAAAAAATAGTTAAAACAATATTTATTTTGAAACAAAATTCAACATGTACACTTATTTTGAAACGGAGGGAGTATGTTTTAAAAGAGTCCCCCAATTAATCATTCCCCAGAATTTTCAAAACATACCCCATATTTTTAAAGATAAAAATAGATATATATACAATAATTAAGTTATTCTTATATAATGTCCGTACATGTAAAAGGACATGCTTAAAATGATTTACACCAAAAATAATAAAAGTTTATAAATTGACTAAGGAGACCAAATAATTTTATAAAATATCAATAATTACAAACTTTAAAATCAATAACACCAGAATTTATATATTTTGTTTCAAAAGTAATCATAATTTAACTAACCTTTCAAAAAATATATAATTTAACCCTATATATTGATATATTTAGGCATTAATGGGCTTTATATAGAGGCTTTATATTTGGTCCTAAACTGACTCTTGATAGGCTCAGGTTATTGGCACTATAAGGAGAAGTAAATACACTACACAAAATTTAATTTTTAAGGCCAATTCTTGAAATGACAATATTATCCCTCTAGTCTTCCCTCCAAAATTAATTTTAGTGAATACACTCCACCTGATTTTCATATACACATTCGAACTATGAAACCAATCTCAAGCAATACAAACGAACTTCATACTTCAAGAATGTAGCCCACCATCAATCGACCACTAGGCGCTTGAAATGTATTTTTTCGGCCTACATTGTAAGGATGAACGATCCTCCAAGCCCGAAATACGATTATGTAAGTGTTTTGGTATTTTTTAGAAACTGGGTTTTTTAAATGTTGACTAGTGTAATTTATATTGGTGTTATGATATTTTTCATTCATATTATTGTTCATTGAGTGTATAAAATTGTATGGGTATGATAATATTATTGTTGTTTGCTTGTTTCGAACATTTTTTTTTTAAATCGCGATTGCACGTGTTCATCTCTGGTTCTCCGAACTCGACCAGAATATTCAGAATTTTTATGTGAACATTTCTTTGATGTTCATAATATTTTTCCGAACTATGTACATATGTTCGAGAAAAATTTCTGAATAAATATGTTCGGATAAATTTTATGAACATATCCAAAATGTTCGGAAATTTTTTCCAAAAATTTCACCTTCGAAGAGCTTACTGGGTATTTTGGGAATAAATGTAGTGTATTCATTTCATCCATGTAGTGTATTTACTCCACCTTATAGTGCGAATAACCTGGGCCCTCTTGATAGTCTTTGGCCCAAAATAAATATATACTCCTTGTTATAAAGTGTAGCCCAATTTTATGAAATATTACGTGGACGTATAGTGAGATACTGAGCTAGTTTTTACTACCCTATAATATTATTTTTTTCAAACTCGACTTTCAATATACTAACAATTATCCAACACCCATTTTTTAATGGCAAAGTTTAGACAAAAATTGGTGTGATCTGACCTAAATTCGATTTCGTCGAATATCACTTTTATCTATACACTAGCTCATAATAAATTTATTGTGAATCCATTAATTTTAAATTATCAAATACTTGATTAAGAGTATTAAAAATCATATTAGGATTTAGGAGTATCAAAATTAGAGTAAAAAAATAAATTTCTTTGTAGGTAGAGAATGAAAATGTCTATATAATTAGATTTTTTATAAGCAATTTCGTAGGCAATCTCCACAACAAAAATATGTGTTTGAAATTTCACATCAAGGTGGTTGTGTGATGTCGCTAAATTGGCAGCACTAAATATTAGTAATTATTTGAATAGTTCTAGTGTGCACTTTGATTCATGGTATTATGAAAAAAAAAAATACTTCAAATAGGAACCAGGAATACCTCAAAAGTCCAAAAAGATAATTAGCAATACCCCAATTTAAAAAAAAAAAAAAATCACAATTCGACATGTTACTGCGTAAAATCAAAATTGAATCTAAAATTAAAAAAATTTGTGTAATTATTTAATAAGGAACCTAATTTGTTGGGCAAGGTGGTTGTGTGATGTCGCAAAATTGGCAGCACGCTTCTTTGATTCAATCCTTGTGTGGGCCCCAACCTCTGGCCAATCATCCCATGCCATCGTGGGAGTGTTATTTACGTCTTCTTTATCAATTAGAGCATAACGAAGATTCGTATAGTACACACTCTTGGTATCAATAACAACCCTCTCAAGTGTTGGTGCACTTTCAATTAAGTAGCACAAAAACTCTTCATCACTTGAGCATCCAATATAACCACACATTTCAATCAACTTGAGATTTTCATGAACAATTTTCACAGCGTCCGCTCTACGTACGTCGGGATACGGAAACTCTTCTAGATCCTGTAGTCATCAATGGTCAAAAAACGCGCCAGAATTTGTAAAAAAAAAAAATATAAAATTTATTTATTTAATGATTTCTTTTAACAATTTGACTCTGATACTATCATCTAAGAGTCCGAACTTGTAGAGAAGCGTAAAATTTATTCATTTAATTATTTCCCTTGACTATTCCTACTTTTAGACGTGGTAGCAGAGCTAAAAAAAAGTCCCGTACTAAATTGTCCACTCTTATAAGTTGAGAATCTAACTCATGACACTACAAGAAAATAAAAAAAATTGTCTATGAGAAAATTTCGTAGTGGGGCTGACTATGGTTTACCTACAAAATTTTCTAATCATGTAGGCACATTCGTTCCTCGATCTACAAGCAATTTGACTACGGAATTAATTTGTCTACGAAATAAAATTTCTAGATATATATATTAATTGTTTACAAACAATTTGCCTACAAATATTTACCCACTTAAAATTTATATGCGAAAATTTCGTAGGTAAATAATGAAAATATCTATATAATTAGAAAATTTTGTAGGGCAATCCCACTATGAAACTTTTTATTAGAAATTTCGTAGTCATATTAACATGAAATTTCTATAAGCAATTTTATGTTTTCTTATAGTGAGAATAAGGGGGAGTGGTAAGGAAGATAATATAAATGAAATTAACTTAACATGTTTCTGCAAATTTAAATTTTTAGATGAGATGAAATTCTTTCATTTTATGTACAGAATAACTGTGAGTTTTGGAAAAAAAAAAACTAATTATGATATATGTTAAAAATAAATGCACAAGGCAAGGGGTGCGTAGAGAAGTACCTCAGCTTTCGGGTAAGCAGTGAATATCATCTGCGGGCATATGATCAAATATGCAAGTTATTAGTTTTATTACAAAATCATTTTATAATATATATATATATATATGCAAAAATTTGTATGAGAATTAATATCTACTCCTACCAAAGTGTTAATGAATCAATGCACTAATTACACTCATTCTCATTGTCTCATGACATGAGATGGTCTTATACAAGACCTATTCATATGTGTGTGTGTTTCGAGTAAACTCTCATTTGAAACTTGTTTACCCGAGGAATTGGATTCATACAAATATTGTACATTAATTAACTAATATCACTTGCACACAAGTATATTGAAGTGTGTGTGGTATTTTGTTTGTGAGAATAATGATATTTGTGAATAAATGTTATAGTATTACTCTTTCCATCTCAAAGTAAAATTTTCATAACTTTTTATGGTTTTGTTCAAAAATATGTATTTTTTTTATTAATATATGGTGGATCATACGTTGACTTTTGTAATGAAGTAATGAATATCGCTGAAAAGTAAATGAAACGAGTAATATTTTTATGATATTGGGTAAAATTTGAAGGTTAAAGTGGGAAACTTACTCTTGATCGTTTACACTGAAAATTTGAAGGTTAAAGAGGGAGTATTAAATAAAGGCAAAGTCTCATACGAACCTGGTGCACGATGCACTCACTCAACAGTTTAGATTGTTTACACTGAAAACTGAGAATATCGTAAACTTTCCATTATAATCAACTTATATTTTTCAGTGTAATCAGTCCACACTTTTAAATACGAATAGTCTTGACTATTGAATGAGTGTACCAGACATCTGGTGCACAGACTACTTACTCTTAAATAAAAATTTCATACGAGTGAACAAATTTCATTTGAGATTTAATTGCTTTATGTTAATTAATTTACCTCAAATCTAAACTCTTGTAAAAGAGGAGATGCCTTGATTAATGATGCAAAGAAAAAAAGACCTCTTCCTACCAGAGAAAAAGCTTCCAATTCAAGGCGCCTCAAAGAGCATAACTGAGGCAAATCAAGTGGAGTATCAGTGTATTCTCCCCACATCATCTGCATGAGAACATTAATTAATTAAAATCGCAGAAATTGGTTATCATGTAATTGAAAACAAAAAAACCAGCTTTTTACATCTCGTGTTTTATTATACTATACTCCTTCCGGTTTAAAATAACTGTCATATTTTATCCAAAATTTTGTTTCATTTTTCAGTGATTACTATTTCAAAACCAATGTAATTTTACCTTTTTTTTCCAACAATACCCCTCATAAGCACACTTCTTGTCTTATAATTATTGTATATCTATAAATTTAATTAGGACAAAGTCTTTTACTATCCTAATAAAAGAGAAAATTGGTTGGTGTGAATAAACAAAATGAGCCACTAATTTTGAAACGGGAAGTATATACTATAAAACACTAAAATGATGTAGGTGCATGATGAACCACATGAAACCATCTGCATCATTTTTAGTGTTTCACTTTATGTTCCATTCTCTGGATATTTGCCATGTGGAATCTTTATAACTAATCAACGGACCACTACAATCATGAGTCCATTTTTTAAAGATCCAGCGGGTTGAATATAAAATGCATGTGACAGCAAGAATTGAATTGGTGACGTACCAGTTGTTGCAATCTAAGCTTCACCAACCGAGTGGAATAACTCGAATGCAGATGGGGTTTAAAAATAAAGGAATCGGGGAGAAACGAGCCAAGAGTTAGTTCCGACAAATTCGGACACTTCTCAGAGATTGCCAAAACAAATTCACTGTCACTCGTCAACGAGACAAGCTTAGGAGCGCGTAGCTCGAGCCTTTTGATCCACCTACATTTGGTGATTTCCAAAGTCTTCAAGTTTGGTATAGGATCAAAAAAGACAACATCTTTTGTAACATCAGACCTCCTAATGCACAAGTCTTCAAGATTGGGGCATGACCCCAACAAATTGACCAACACGTTATCCTCTATCTTCACATTAATAAATTTAAGTGATGCCACAAACCTAAAAGAGCCCCCCATTAGAGGAAGTTCATACTCTTTATAAAGAGAAACTTCCAATTCAAATATTTTCACTTTCTTTTGCATGACGAAAGATATCCAATTCTCGATCGACTGGCTTTTTCGCTGCTGCTGTTTCATACTGAAATATCGGATGATTAAAGCATCGACTCGATTTTGTCGACGATTGAGAAGGACGCCGTTCACCCAACGTGTAAAAGTCTTTTTCCTCATGAACTTGTTCCTAGGAATACTACTGATCAAATCACTGAATTCCAGAGTGGACCCGAGTGCGGACTTCCATAAATATCTCCATCGTCGTGACAACAAACTCGTCCGACCCGCTTCCTTCATACTCATGAAGGATAGAATGTTGATAATGCAATCGTCAGGTAGATTTTTGATATTACTCTTCCGATTCTGCATGTTTATATATTGCCACTCAAATCATTATCTAAATCACCATCTTTTCACGAATTGCAATCTAATGTTAATTTTTAGATTTTGATAAATAAAACTCAACTTTAATGATTTTTTGCAATTCAAGCCAATGAGCTGAAAATCTATATAACGTCATTTTGAGTTAAAGATTTCTGCGAACTCAGCTTGCAAAAGATTATTAAAGTGAAGTTTTATTTATCAAAATCTAAAAGTTGAGATTATATTGTCTTTCGTAAAAAGATAATAAAAGAATAAAGAGAATATATAGTTGTTACATTTAATGGCTTCACCCAAATTAACAAACACGCTTCAATCCAAATTATTGAATTAATTCCTTCATAATACTAGCAACGCATCTTTTATGCAATAATTTTTAAAATATGGAAAATATAAGTTAAAAATTGAAAGTGTGTTAATTTTTTTTTTTTTTTGTCACGTAAAGGTGTATAAATTATGGTAAAAATTTGTGTGAGATCGCTCACAAAGTATGAAACAACATAAATTAACACGCACCCTCCCAAAATGTTAATGTTTCAAGTCCAATTTATATTTCAACCCACTATAAGGAGGTCTCACACAAGATCTAGCCATAAATTAGTAATTTTGAATTGATTCATTCCAAAGTCGTTACTAGTATTTATGATTAAAAAAAAAAAATAAATTGTTACTGCATGGTTTTTTTATATGTATCATACATCATTGATAAGAAACATAAATATGTATCAATGTTTTTTTTTTTTTTTTAACAACTAACCTTCTGCCATCGCTTGCGTTTTCTTGAAATTGCCGGAGAACAAGTTCCATCCATATTTGATAACTTGATTTGCCTGAAATAAATTAATTACGAGATATATAACGTTAATTTTCTATTGCATAATTATGAAATAAATTTTCTTTATCTCAACAAAATTTATAACGACATAAACACATACCAAACTTTAAAAAAAAATACAATTGATATGAAAGAGAAGGGCACGGATGTTTACTATATATTATATATATAGGGTTTGGATTAGGGTTTTTTTAAGGAGAATTAGTGTTTCCGAAGTAATCTCTTAATAAGCTTATAAGATAAGATACATATTTTTATTTCTCTAAACGAATATTATCTATGTTCCTATCTTTTTTTTTTTATCAACTATGTTCCTATCTCTAAGGCCCGAATATATATACATACATTTTTTAGTACATCATGTATAAAACTAATATTAATATATCCAACAACTAACACTAAAAAAAATAATGATTTGTCTACGGAATTAAAATTGTCTACAAAAAATAGCTATCGATCGGTATGAATATATATGGTTTGGACTAGGGTTTTTTTTAGGAGGATTAGTGTTTTCGAAATAATCGCTTAATAAGCGGTTAAGATATAATATTTGAAATACTTATGATTACATGCATTTGTATTATATATGATATTATATTTATCTTAAATTATTTATAATCTCAACTATTTATGTTCTCTAGTTTTTTTAATTTTTTTTTTTTTGAATCACTCTAAAGCCTCTAATTTAAAATCTTGAGTTTGTATTAGTTCGATTTATAACTTCTATTACAATTTTTTTTTAATTACAATTAATGAATGGATTTTGTCTTATTTTAGATAATTACAATTGAATCATCTATTAAATGGTTGTATCTCTATTTCATAGTATAAGAAATGATTGATTTTTTGGTCGTTCACTTTATATCTATTTTCTTTGGTCAATCTATTCCTTAAAATTATTATCATAAATTTAATTAAAACAATAAACAATTAAATGTCACAAATTTAAATTAAGATTAAGAGGATAGACACAATTCTAACTGAATTAAATTTTTGAAACAATTAATTTAAAACTAATAAAATAATATTTATAAACCTGCTTCAAGAGCTAGTATCATCTATGTTCAGCTCTAAGGCGCGGATATACATACATTTTTTAGTACATCATGGTATAAAACTAATATTACTATATCCAACAACTAATACGACAACATGTATTACGTACTGTTGCATTTTACAGTATTATGAAATGTTAATATTCTGATACCAGTGAAGGTATATAACAATATAAATTTTAAACTGGTCCATCCAAGATTTTGTATCTATTTTTATTGAGTCCCCGTAATCAAGATCCGAAATCCTCTAAACTTGTCTAATAATTTTAAAGACAAAAATAGAGTCCCGCTAATATGGGGTGAATTAATTTGTCTGTTCTCTCAATTTTAGTCGTTTGAGGTTTTTATTTATGACACACTCTCATATGCATCTAGTGCACGATGCACTCACTCAATAATTGAGATTGTTTATATTGAAAAGTGTTGTTAAATTACACAAAAAATATACACTAAAAATTGAGGTGGGTTGGTTATACTGAAAATTGTGGAAAAAATTTCAATGTTATCCATTTTCTGAGTAGTCAGCCCACACTTTTCAGTCTAATCAGCTCAAACTTTTTAATGTAAACAACATCAATTATTGAGTGTGTACATTGTGCATCAAGTGCATATAAGACCTTGACGAAAAAGTAAATTCAAAAATCAAGATTCAAATGGCAATTAAACAATAGTTTATACTACCAAATATTAGTAATTATTAGTTCTAATAACACTTTAATGCATGATATGCACTTGTATTTTAAAAAAGAAATATCTCGAACAGAAAGTAGAGGTACCCCAAGAAGTAACCAATAATACCCTAAAAATTAATCGGTAATATCTCAATTTCAAAAAATCCACAGTTCAACATATTAGTGCGTAAAATCAAAATTAAATTTAAAATTCAAATGTCCGCGCGTAATTATTCAATAAGGAACTTAATTTGTTGGGCAAGGTGGTCGTATGAAGTCGCTAAATTGGCAGCACGCTTCTTTGATTCAATCCTTGTGTGGGCCCCAGCCTCAGGCCAATCATCCCATGCTATCATGCAGAAAGTCTGCCTTGCGTTTATGTCTTCTTTGATACTAAACTTCTTTGATACTTTCTTGATCAATTAGAGCTTCACGTAGTTCATTATAGTACGTACTCTTGGTATCAATAACAACCCTCTCAAGTGTTGGTGCACTTTCAATTAAGTAGCACAAAAACTCATCATCACTTGAGCATCCAATATACCCACATATTTCTATCAACTTGAGATTTCCATGCACAATTTTAACAGCGTCCGCACCACGTACGTCAGGAAACGGAAACTCTTCTAGTACCTATTAGAGAATAGAGAAATTACATAAATAATTTAATTATATACCTGAAAGTATCGGCTCTGATACCATGAAAAAAAAAAATCTAACTCATCTAAAAGTTTGAACTTGTAGCGATGTGTGAAATTTATTCATTTACTTATTTTTCTTGACAATATATGTACAAGTTCGAACTTTTAGACGATATGCATCAAAGCCAAAATAACTTATAGGTTTGATTCTCACTGAAGGCAATTTCATCCCTATTAAATTGACCACTCATATAAGTTGAGAATCTAACTCATGACACTACAAGAAAATACAAAATTGTCTACGAGAAAATTTCGTACATAGTGATATTGACTACGGTTTGCCTACAGTTTTTTTTAAAATCATGTAGATACCTTCATTCCTCGGTCTACAAGTAATTAAATTTGCCCATGAAATCAATTTGTCTACGAAATGAATTTTCTAGAAAAACAATTTTTCTACAAATTAAATATTTACCCACAAGAAATTTATCTACGAAAATTTCGTAGGTGAATTCTTTGTAGGTAAAGAATTAAAATATCTATATAATTAAAAAAAAATTATAGGCAATCTCACTATGAAAAATTTTATTTAAAATTTCGTAGTCATATTAACATAAAATTTCTATAAGCAATTTTATATTTTTTTGTAGTGTGAGTAAGGGGAAGTGTTGGGAAGATAATATAAATGAAATTAACTCAACATCTCTCTGCAAGTTTAAATTTTTTTAGATGAGATTCAATTCTTTATTTTAGGTATAGATTCAATTTTTAGATTATGATATATATATTAAAAATAAATGCACAAGGCAGGGGTTGCGTACCTTAGCATGCGGGTAAGCATCGAAACTTATCTGCGGGCATATGATCAAATATGCAAGTTATTAGTTTTGTTGCAAAATCAATATATATACATATATAAACTATTATTTAAAATTTGTTTACCATATAAAACTGGATTGTACATTAATTCACTAATATCACTTACACACAAGCAAATTGAAGTGTGTGGGGTATTTTGTTTTTTAGAGCAACGATGTTTGTAAATAAATGTAACAGTATTACTCCCTCTGTTCCGAAGCAAACTTCTCATAATTTTTTGTTATTTTGTTTAAAAAGTATTTTTTTTTAATTGATATATGGTGGGACATATGTTGCATTTTGGAGTAAAGTAATAAATATTACTGAAAAGTAAATAAAATAAGTGATATTTTTTTGTAATATTGTGTGAATTTGAAAGTTAAAGATGATATATAGTGAAGTGTTGTTTTTGCCATTTATGGAATGTAAAACTTATTGTGGAACGGTCCAGAAAAGAAAAGTGGAAAACTTACTCTGCATTGAGGAAGCATTAAATAAAGTCAAAGTCTCATATGCACATGGTACATGGTGCACTCACTCAATGGGTTTAGATTGTTTACACCGAAAAGTATGAGTTGATTACACTGCAAAGTGTGGGTTGAATAAATAAAAAATCAATACTGAAAATTTTTCAGTGTAATCAACTCATACTTTTTAGTATAAACAACTTATACTTTTCAATGTAAATAGTCTCAACTATTGAATGAGTGCACCAAATATCAGATTGCTTACTCTTAAATAAAAAATAAAAAATAAACATTAAGATGAACAAATTTCCATTTGAGATTAATTACTTTGTTAATTAATTTACCTCAAGTCTAAACTCTTGTAAAAGAGGAGATGCCTTGATTAATGATGCAAAGAAGAAAAGGCCTCTTCCCACCGGAGAGAAAGCTTCCAATTCAAGACGCCTTAGAGACCATAAATGAGGCAAATCAAGAGGAGTTTCAATGGATACTCCATCATGTATACTCTGCCAAAAAAACATTAATTAATTAGAATTGCTGAAATTGGTTATCATGTAATGCAAAAAAAAAAAAAAAGAAAGATAAGTGTGATCACATCAAATTATATTATACTCCCTCCGATTTTAAATAATTGTTCCTTTTTATTCTAAACTTTGTTTCAATCCAAAACCAATATATTTTTACTTTTTTTTTCCACAATATCCCTAATAAGTACACTTTTTATCCTAATAAATGAGAAAAATGGTCGGTGGAATGAACAAAATGGGACAATTATTTTGAAATTGGTGAGTATATATTATAGAACACTAAAATGATGCAGGTGCAGGATGAACAACATGAAATCATTTGAGTCATCTTTAGTGTTCTACTTTATGTTTCATTCCTTGAATGTTTGCCAAGTGGAATCTTTAAAACTATTCAACGGAACACCAAAATCATGGGTCCATGTTTTAAAGATCCAACAGGTGGAATATAAAATGCATGTGACAGGAAGAATTTAATTGGTGACGTACCACTTGTCGAATTTGCAGTCTAAGCTTCACCAACCGAGTGGCATAACTCGAGTGTAGATGGGGTTCAAAAATAAAGGAATCGGTGAGATACGTGTCGAGAGTTAGTTCCGACAAATTCGGACACTTATCGAAGATTGTCAAATCGACCACGTTGTCAGTCGTCAACGAGACAAGCTTAGGAGCGCGTAGTTCGAGCCTTTGTATATTCCAACACTCGGTGAATTCCAAAGTCTTCAACTTTGGTATTGGATCACAAAACACAACATCTCTTGTAACCCTAGACCACCTAATGCACAAATCTTCAAGATGAGGGCATGACCCCAACAAATTAACCAAAACTTTATCCTTAATGTTCACTCCAATAAATCTTAGTGATGCCACAAACCGAAATGAGTCCCCCATTGGGGGAAGTTTATACTCTGTAAAATTTGAAACTTGCAATTCAAATCTTTTCACTTTCTTTTGCATGGCGAAAGATATCCAACGTTCAATCGAGCGGCTTTTCCGTTGTTCTATATTGAAATATCGAATAATTAAAGCATCGACTCGATTTTGTTGATGATTGAGGACGCCGTTCACCCAACATTTAAAAGTTTCTTTTCTCATGTAATTCTTCTCATTATTCGTACTGCTGATCAAATCACTGAATTCCAGAGTGGACCCGAGTGTGGACATCCATAAATATCTCCATCGTCGTGACAACACACTCGTCCGGCCCGCTTCCCTCATACTCATGCACGATAGAATGTTGATAATGCAATCATCGGGCAGATTTTCAATTTCAATACTACTCTTCTGATTCTGCATGTTTATATATTGCAACTCAAATCATCATCTAAATCACCACCTTTTCACGAATTACAATTTGGTCTCAATGATTATATTTTGGTTCATGAGCTCGGGATTATTAAAATTGAGTTTTATTTATCAACATTTAAAATTTGATATTAGATTGTAATTTATGATAAAAAAAAAAAAATCAAGGGAATATATAGTTGTTACACATTTGATAGCTTCACCGCAGCTATCAACCCCAAATTAACAAACGCGCTTCAATCCAAAATTATTGAATTAATTATTTCAAAATATTAGAAACGAAACTTTTATTTTTTAAATATTGAAAATACAAGTTAAAAATTGAAAGTGTGTTAATTTTGCTATTTTGTCACGTAGAGATGTATAAATTATGGTAAAAAAATATGTGTGAAACCATTTCATGGCATGAAACAACACAAATTAATACTAACCACTGTCAAAATGTTAATGTGTTAAACTCAATTTATATAGCATTCCAATAGAAACGGTCTCACACAAGATCTACCATAAATTATTTATTTTGAATTTATTCTTATCAAATTGTTACTAGTATTTATGATTTTTTTTAAAAATATGTGTTACTGGTTTTTTTAAAATTCATGGGTTTTCATACATCACATAGATAATAAACATAAATATATATATAAGTATCCATGTTTTCAGAACAACTAACCTTCTGCCCTCGCTTTTGTTTTCTTGAAATTGCCGGAGAATAATTCCCATCCATACTTGATAACATAATTTGCCTGAAATAAATCAATTATATGATTTATGATGTTTTCCATTACATAATTATGAAATAAACTTGCGTAAGGTGGTTCCCAATATTTTTTTTGTCTTATTTAAAAGTCCAAAAAAAAGATACAAAATAATTTAATTACATGCAGTTACTATGAAAGAATTTTATCTCAATATTTCTCTAACACACATACTACTGCAATAATGTTTTAAGTTCTAAGTTTTAAATGAAATATGAATGGTGGAAGTTCCCTATTGTTGTAATAATGTTATTTTAAATGATGCAAGGTGTGAACCTATTTTTCATTAATACAAAATTTATATTCCCGTCAAAAATAAAATAAAAAATAAAAAATCTTTGTATAGGGGTCCTCCATGTAAATAAGAATTGTAAACAAAATTAAATTTCCACTACTAATCTTTAAATTGATATAATTAAGAATAAAATTCAAATTTATAGATGTCCAAGTCCGTGAATTACTCCATCTTACAAACTGGTAAAGTCAACTTTCAAAATATATAGTCTATGACAAAGTATTATATAAAAATAGTTTATGATAACTTTATCATGAAACAATTTTAAAATATGATTAATTTTATGGGAAGTATCATTAATTTCATTAGGGGTATCGTTAGTCTGAATTTTCTTGAACTCAGCCTAACATACCCCATCAGGCTTAATGATACTCCTGATATGAGATTAATAATACTCTAAAATTATTTCATGTTAAACTTATTATGAAGTGATTTCATATAAAACCTACTATCTACCAATATATTCAAATAAAATTATAATCTACTAAAATCTCAAACAAAATCAAATAATCTTCCTAATCAAGAAAATATGAGTAATCAAAGGGACGACAGAGAAAATAGAAGAATCCGTGTATAATCGATGCAAGTAACAGAGACTCTAGGAAATAATATTACTCAACCATTAATATCCTAATTAAATCACAATTAATAAAACAAAACAAAAATTCCCAAACACCGCAATTTCTTTTCTGGAAATATTTACGATTGCTTTTCACAATGAATTTTTTTTTCTTATTTAAAAGTCCAAAATTTTAAACAGATGCAAAATAATTTAATTGCATTCACTTCCCTCTCTCATAGGCTAGTACTATGAAATAATTTTATCTCAATATTTCGCTAACACACATGTTAACAAAAATTAGAGCAGGTCTTATGAGACGATTTCATACCAGTTTCTACCCAAAAATCGGCATCCATTTATTTTAAAGTGTTAATACGTCATATTATATCTCGTTCTAACCCAAACCTATTCTAATCACATACCTTTGATGATTGTTGTAGACAAACAATTGATCTTGGAGTACCACTAATTGAGAGAAAATTAAGGTACGAATTAAAGAGAAGGGATGTTTAAGTATATATATACGTGTAATATTATATCAAGTGCCACATATATATATAGGAGGAGTAGGATTTGGGGGTTTTTTTTTTAAAGGAGGATTTAGTGTTTACGAATTAATAGATTAAGCGGATAAATACACATATTTATTTCTTTGAATGAATATTTTCTATATTCTTATCACAATAATTATAAATTGTATAAATATATATGAAGATATGTATAATTCTAAATACGTATAAATCTAAAGATTTAAAAACATAATAAATAAAAAATACGTATAATAATTATAATTATAATTCTAAATACGTATTTTTTAAATATATATATAAATATGTATAATAAATTTAAAATACGTATAATTATATGTTCGCCTTTTTGCTACAAGTTAAACATAAACCCTCTTTTTCAAAATACGTATAATTCTAAAGATTTTATAATAAATTAAAAATCATAAAATTTTGACATACATATTTTCATATATATCATTAGAAGATTTTATAATATTCTAATAAATCCTAAAAGATCTATTATATCAATATTTATTTATCCTCTAAAACAAAACTTATTTTGAACGAAGAGAGTATATTTTAATAGAGTCTCCACGCTAAGCATGCCTCTAAATCCTCAAAATATACCCAAAATTTTAAAGATTGAAATAAACATATATTACATGATTAAATTATCTTTATATAACACTAGTGCTAAACCCGCGGTTTCGCGGGCTTGTAAATTTTTTAATTATTATATTCTGTTATCAAACATTCGAACATATTCGTGAAAATGTTATAAATAAATGTCTAACATTAAACCATTTAAAATCCATGTCTATCTGAATAAATTTATAATAATATTTAAAATAAGTAATTATCAAAAGTTTGTTCAAAACAACCAAAATATCTAGAAATGTTTATGATTCATAATCCAATTTGAAATGAATGAAAATCACACATTCCGGAATACTTCTCTGTAAACCACATTTATAGTCCTTTTAGATGGCCTCCCGTCTTGATCCAAACACAATATTTTTAAACCACTTCTGCTCGAAACTCTAGAAACTGCAACATAGAGTTGCCCATGCGTGAAGACCGGTTTGGGAAGATAGAGTCCAACTGTAGACAAAGACTGTCCCTGACTCTTATTTATTGTCATAGCAAAACAAAGAAGAACTGGAAACTGTCTTCTTGTAAAGTTCACAGGCATTGTGTGATCCGAATTAGTCAAATTCATTCTTGGAATGTAGACCTTGTTGCCAATATTTCTTCCCGAAATTATCTCAGCCTCGAACACATGACTTCCAAGCTTTGTTATTATCAACCTTGTCCCGTTGCACAATCCTGCCTTCTGATCAATATTTCGCAAGAGAACCACCGGCACACCTTCCTTTAGAATTAGTCGATGATTTACTGGCCGAATAATTTGTGCAAATGTCAAACTTGATTAAATAATATATGGCGAAATAAGAGGACCAAATTCGGAAAAACGATTGAATCACTAAAAAAATGTTTAAATCGGTCAATCTATTATATCCTATATTTTGTCCCATATTCATGGTAACTTAAATTGTAAACAGCGGGTCAAAAGGACTAAAATAGGAAATTCTATTTAATCACTAAGACTTTCTTGATTTTATTATTTTCGTCAATGAATTAATTCAAAAAATGAAAGTTAGTCTTTATCAATGAACCAATTCAAAAAAAGAAAGTTGACAAACTCAAATCAACAAATTGTGGATATTAATAATCTGATTAACACGTTTTCTAAATGGGTCTATATAATTTCCAAAATTAGTCCCCTAATTTTACTAATTCAACAATAATCACATTCATAATGAGTTCACAGATTTAGGGATTTATTTCCAAAATTAGTCCCTAATTTTACTAATTCAATAATAATCACACATTCATAATGAGTTGACAGATTTAGGGATTTAGTAATATTGTGACACCAATTAGATAATTTTTTTCACTAATTAATGTACTTGATGATATTAGATCCATTTTGCAGCGTAATGAACAGGAAAAATTTGTAGGACATCTAATTAATCATTTATTGGTTATATAAATGAATTTTACTAATTTTAGTCCTACTTTAAAGCAATTTATTGGTTATATAAATGAATTTTACTAATTTTAGTCCTACTTTAAAGCAAGTTACTACTTGCACAAAATTATTGATTGAAAAACTAACTTACTAAATCTTGCAATTTTCGTACTTACAAGATTAGTCCTATAATTTATTAAGACATCCAAATACAAATTAATGGGATCACGGCTTAAAGGACACAATAAAATAATCACCATAAATTACAAGTTTAGCAATCTAATTACACATTGACTGGTATTAATAAATTTTTCTAATATTAGACCTAATTTATGACAAGTTAAAAATACATAGTAATACTTTGTGGCAAGTTACGATTTACTCAAAATTTGTGATATAATTTATTTATTCTCGATGCCACACATTAATTAGCGATAAAAGAATTATACTAATTAAATACCAAGGAAATTAGCCATAATTTGCGACAAGTTAAAAATACATAGTCATACTCTGCGGCAAGTTATAAAGAAACAACACCTAATTTGTGGCAAGTTACTATTTACAAAACATTGTTGGATGAAAAACTAAACTACTCTTACTTGGCAAATTTCGAATTCACAAGATTAGTCCTCTAATTACACATTTATTGGTGATAAATGAATTTCACTCAATAATCAATTCAAAATAAATAAATTACGATTTCATAAAAAAAAAAAACTATTTTTTTTTATTGATAAGCCCGAAGAAAGAAAAGACTTTCCGGACAAGATTATTACATAGAAAGGAACGATCGACTAAAGAAACACTAATAAGTACTGAAATCAACAATCCTAACATTATATTTCTCCTTCAAATACTTGATTCCCCGATATGCAGCGTCATTTAAGGCCTCATCACTGCAAGCACAAAAATCACCACGAACAGCATGAACACCATCCTCCGTACGTAAATAAGCAGTTGTTTTAAAATATATATAAACGAATTAGAAGCAAAAATGAATTCATTTGATGAATTTAAAAAAAAAATGGGAGTCATTTTGGAATTATATAAAATTAAATGAATAACCGATCAAAAAAATGAATAAAAACGAATGAATTAATAATTTAGAATAGTCTAAAATATTAAATTTATAAAATTAATAAAAAAAAGTTAGTAAATATATATATATAAATGAATTAGAAACAAAAAGAAATTAATATGATGAATTTAAAAAAAAAAAATAGGAGCCAATTTGTATAAAACTAATATTACTATATCCAACAACTAATACGACAACATGTATTACGTACTATTGCATTTTACAGTATTATGAAATGTTAATATTCTGCAGTGAAGGTATATAACAATATAAATTTTAAACTGGTCCACCCAAGATTTTGTATCTATATTTATTGATTCCTCGTAATCAAGATCCGAAATCCTCTAAACTTGTCTAATAATTTTAAAGACAAAAAATAGAGTCCCACTAATATGGGGTGAATTAATTTGTTTGTCCTCTCAATTTTAGTCGTTTGAGGTTTTTATTTATGACACACTCTCATATGCATCTAGTGCACGGTGCACTCACTCAATAATTGAGATTGTTTATACTGAAAAGTGTTGTTAAATTACACAAAAAATATACACTAAAAATTGAGGTGGGTTGGTTATACTGAAAATTGTGGAAAAGTTTTCAATGTTATCCGTTTTCTGAGTAGTCAACCCACACTTTTCAGTCTAGTCAGCTCACACTTTTTAATATAAACAACATCAATTGTTGAGTGTGTACATTGTGCATTAAGTGCATATAAGACCTTGACCAGACGAAAAAGTAAATTCAAAATCAAGATTCAAATGGCAATTAAACAATAGCTTATACTACCAAATATTAGTAATTATTAGTTCTAGCAGCACTTTAATGCATGCTATGGACTTGTATTTTGAAAAAAGAAAATACCTCAAACAGAAATTAAGAATACCCCAAAAAATAATCAATAATACCTTAAAAATTAATTAATAATATCTCAAATTAAAAAAATTCATAGTGCGTAAAATGAAATAAAAAATTTAAAATCCAAATGTATGCGTGCAATTATTCAATAAGGAACTTAATTTGTTGGGCAAGATGGTCGTATGAAGTCGCTAAATTGGCAGCACGCTTCTTTGATTCAATCCTTGTGTGGGACCCAACCTCAGGCCAATCATCCCATGCTATCATGCAAAAAGGCTGCCTTGCGTTTATGTCTTCTTTGATACTTTCTTGATCAATTAGAGCTTCACGTAGTTCATTATAGTACGTACTCTTGGTATCAATAACAACCCTCTCAAGTGTTGGTGCACTTTCAATTAAGTAGCACAAAAACTCATCATCACTTGAGCATCCAATATACCCACATATTTCTATCAACTTGAGATTTCCATGCACAATTTTAACAGCGTCCGCACCACGTACATCAGGAAACGGAAACTCTTCTAGTACCTATTAGAGAAATTACATAAATAATTTAATTATATACCTGAAAGCATCGCCTCTGATACAATGAAAAAAAATCTGACTCATATAAAAGTTTGAACTTGTAGAGATGTGTGAAATTTATTCATTTACTTATTTTTCTTGACAATATATGTACAAATTCAAACTTTTAGACGATATGCATCAAAGCCAAAAAAACTTATAGGTTTGATTCTCACTTAAGGTAATTTCATCCCTATTAAATTGTCCACTCATATAAGTTGAGAATCTAACTCATGACACTACAAGAAAATAAAAAACTGTCTACGAGAAAAAATCCATACATAGTGATATTGACTACGGCTTGCCTACAAATTTTTTTAAATCATGTAGATACCTTCATTCCTCGATCTACAAACAATTTAATTTGCCTATGAAATCAATTTGTCTACGAAATGAATTTTCTAGGTATTAATTACTTACAAACAATTTTCCTACAAATTAAATATTTACCCACAAGAAATTTATCTACGAAAATTTCGTAGGTGAATTCTTTGTAGGTAAAGAATTAAAATATCTATATAATTAAAAAAAAAATTATAGGCAATCTCACTATGAAAAAAATTATTGAAAATTTAGTGTGAGTAAGGGGAAGTGTTGGGAAAATAATATAAATGAAATTAACTCAACATCTCTCTGCAAGTTTAAATTTTTAGATGAGGTTCAATTCTTTCATTTTAGGTATAGATTAATTGTGAATTTTGTTTTTTTTTTTTTTAAACACTAATTATGATGGAGTATAAACACTAGATCATGATATATATTAAAAATAAATGCACAAGGCAGGGGTTGCGTACCTTAGCATGCGGGTAAGCATCGAAACTTATCTGCGGGTATATGATCAAATATGCAAGTTATTAGTTTTGTTGCAAAATCAATATATATACATATATAAACTACTCCCTTCGATTCAAAATGTTTGATGTTTTAGGATTTGTTGTGAGAATTAAGAAGTGATGTATAATGATTATTATACCCTTATGATATATTGATTGAATAGAGATTGATGGAAGGTCAACTAGTTTATTTATGGTGTAAAATTATTAAAAGGTAAGGAGAAAATATGAGTGATATTTTAGGGGGATTTAAATAGGAGCATAATAGGAAAATAAGGTGTAAAATACCTTAAAACATCAAATATTTTGAAACAAAAAAAAAAACACTCTAAAACATCAAACATTTTGAATCGGATGGAGTATTATTTAAAATTTGTTTACCATATAAAACTGGATTGTACATTAATTCACTAATATCACTTACACACAAGCAAATTGAAGTGTGTGGGGTATTTTGTTTTTTAGAGCAACGATATTTGTAAATAAATGTAACAGTATTACTCCCTCTGTTCCGGAGTAAACTTCTCATAATTTTTTGTTATTTTGTTTAAAAAGTATATTTTTTTATTGATATATGGTGGGACATATGTTGCATTTTGGAGTAAAGTAATAAATATTACTGAAAAGTAAATGAAATAAGTGACATTTTTTTGTAATATTGTGTGAATTTGAAAGTTAAAGATGATATATAGTGAAGTGTTGTTTTTGCCGTTTATGGAATGTAAAACTTATTGTGGAACGATCCAGAAAAGAAAAGTGGGAAACTTACTCTGCATTGAGGAAGCATTAAATAAAGTCAAAGTCTCATATGCACATGGTGCACGGTGCACTCACTCAATGGGTTTAGATTGTTTACACCGAAAAGTATGAGCTGGTTACACTGCAAAGTGTGGGTTCAGTGTAATCAACTCATACTTTTTAGTATACACAACCCATACTTTTCAATGTAAACAGTCTCAACTATTGAATGGGTGCACCAAACATCAGGTTGCTTACTCTTAAATAAAAAAAAAACATTAAGATGAACAAATTTCCATTTGAGATTAATTACTTTGTTAATTAATTTACCTCAAGTCTAAACTCTTGTAAAAGAGGAGATGCCTTGATTAATGATGCAAAGAAGAAAAGGCCTCTTCCCACCGGAGAGAAAGCTTCCAATTCAAGGCGCCTTAGAGACCATAAATGAGGCAAATCAAGAGGAGTTTCAATGGATACTCCATCATGTATACTCTGCCAAAAAAACATTAATTAATTAGAATTGCAGAAATTGGTTATCATGTAATGCAAAAAAAAAAAATAATAATAAGTGTGATCACATCAAATTATATTATACTCCCTCCGGTTTTAAATAATTGTTCCTTTTTATTCAAAACTTTGTTTCAATCCAAAACCAATATATTTTTACTTTTTTTTTTTCCACAATATCCCTAATAAGTACACTTTTTATCCTAATAATAAGTGAGAAAAATGGTCGGTGGAATGAACAAAATGGGACAATGATTTTGAAATTGGTGAGTATATATTATAGAACACTAAAATGATGCAGGTGCAGGATGAACAACATGAAATCATTTGAGTCATCTTTAGTGTTCTACTTTATGTTCCATTCCTTGAATGTTTGCCATGTGGAATCTTTAAAACTATTCAACGGAACACCAAAATCATGAGTCCATGTTTTAAAGATCCAACATGTGGAATATAAAATGCATGTGACATGAAGAATTTAATTGGTGACGTACCACTTGTCGAATTTGCAGTCTAAGCTTCACCAACCGAGTGGCATAACTCGAGTGTAGATGGGGTTCAAAAATAAAGGAATCGGTGAGATACGTGTCGAGAGTTAGTTCCGACAAATTCGGACACTTATCGAAGATTGCCAAATCGACCACGTTGTCAGTCGTCAACGAGACAAGCTTAGGAGCGCGTAGTTCGAGCCTTTGCATATTCCAACACTCGGTGAATTCCAAAGTCTTCAAGTTTGGTATTGGATCACAAAACACAACATCTCTTGTAACCCTAGACCACCTAATGCACAAATCTTCAAGATGAGGGCATGACCCCAACAAATTAACCAAAACTTTATCCTTAATGTTCACTCCAATAAATCTTAGTGATGCCACAAACCGAAATGAGTCCCCCATTGGGGGAAGTTTATACTCTGTAAAATTTGAAACTTGCAATTCAAATCTTTTCACTTTCTTTTGCATGGCGAAAGATATCCAACGTTCAATCGAGCGGCTTTTCCGTTGTTCTATATTGAAATATCGAATAATTAAAGCATCGACTCGATTTTGTTGATGATCGAGGACGCCGTTCACCCAACATTTAAAAGTTTTTTTTCTCATGTAATTCTTCTCATTATTCGTACTGCTGATCAAATCACTGAATTCCAGAGTGGACCCGAGTGTGGACATCCATAAATATCTCCATCGTCGTGACAACACACTCGTCCGGCCCGCTTCCCTCATACTCATGAGAGATAGAATGTTGATAATGCAATCGTCGGGCAGATTTTCAATTTCGATACTACTCTTCTGATTCTGCAAGTTTATATAATGCAACTCAAATCATCATCTAAATCACCACCTTTTCACGAATTACAATTTGGTCTCAATGCTTATATTTTGGTAAATAAAACTTAATTTTAACAATCTTTTGTAATTCAAGTTGAAAATCTATATAACGTCATTTTGTGTTAAGTGGTTTCTGCTCATGAGCTCGGGATTATTAAAATTGAGTTTTATTTATCAACATTTAAAAAAAGATATTAGATTGTAATTTATGAAAAGGTAAAAAAAAAAATCAAGGGAATATATAGTTGTTACACATTTGATAGCTTCACCCCAGCTATCAACCCCAAATTAACAAATGCCCGTCAATCCAAAATTATTGAATTAATTATTTCAAAATATTAGCAACGAAACTTTTATTTTTTAAATATTGAAAATACAAGTTAAAAATTGAAAGTGTGTTAATTTTGTTATTTTGTCACGTAGAGATGTATAAATTATGATAAAAAAAAATGTGTGAAACCATTTCTTGGCATGAAACAACACAAATTAATACTAACCACTGTCGAAATGTTAATGTGTTAAACTCAAATTATATAGCATCCCAATAGACACGGTCTCACACAAGATCTACCATAAATTATTTATTTTGAATTTATTCTTATCAAATTGTTACTAGTATTTATGAATTTTTTTAAAAATATGTGTTACTGGTTTTTTTAAAATTCATGGGTTTTCATACATCACATAGATAATAAACATAAATATATATATAAGTATCCATGTTTTCAGAACAACTAACCTTCTGCCCTCGCTTTTGTTTTCTTGAAATTGCCGGAGAATAATTCCCATCCATACTTGATAACATAATTTGCCTGAAATAAATCAATTATATGATTTATGATGTTTTCCATTACATAATTATGAAATAAACTTGCGTAAGGTGGTTCCCAATATTTTTTTTGTCTTATTTAAAAGTACAAAAAAAGATACAAAATAATTTAATTACATGCAGTTACTATGAAAGAATTTTATCTCAATATTTCTCTAACACACATACTACTGCAATAATGTTTTAAGTTCTAAGTTTTAAATGAAATATGAATGGTGGAAGTTCCCTATTGTTGTAATAATGTTATTTTAAATGATGCAAGGTGTGAACCTATTTTTCATTAATACAAAATTTATATTCCCGTCAAAAATAAAATAAAAAATAAAAAATCTTTGTATAGGGGTCCTCCATGTAAATAAGAATTGTAAACAAAATTAAATTTCCACTACTAATCTTTAAATTGATATAATTAAGAATAAAATTCAAATTTATAGATGTCCAAGTCCGTGAATTACTCCATCTTACAAACTGGTAAAGTCAACTTTCAAAATATATAGTCTATGACAAAGTATTATATAAAAATAGTTCATGATAACTTTATCATAAAACAATTTTAAAATATGATTAATTTCATTATGGGTATCGTTAGTCTGAATTTTCTTGAACTCAAGCTAACATACCCCGACAGGCTGATACTCCTGATGAGATTAATGATACTCTAAAACTATTTCATGTTAAGCATATTATGAAGTGATTTCATATAAAACCTACTATCTACCAATATATTCAAATAAAATTATAATCTACTAAAATCTCAAACAAAATCAAATAATCTTCCTAATCAAGAAAATATGAGTAATCAAGTAACAGATGTTAGGATTTTATCTGCAGTTATAGAGAAATTGAAAAACGGAACAAACGATTTGGTTACCCAGTTCGTCTGTAAAGACTACGTCTGGGGGCACTACCAAGCTAGGAGATATACTATATTTTCGGTGATTCTATTACAATGAGTCATATGAGAATATATAAGAAACCTGGGCCAAAACCCTAAGCCCATCCAACCGAAAATTCTGCCTTTCGAAAAAGGCCCAAAATTTTTTTTCTCGGGAGCTCTGCCCCCGAACCCCCGCCAACTCTTCGGCGAGTTGGATCACCGAGAAGCTGGGACGTGAAGCAGTCGAGCAGGCTCCATAACTCAACAACAGACACTCAAGGAAATAATATTACGCAACCATTAATATCCTAATTAAATCACAATTAATAAAACAAAACAAAAAATCCCACACACCGCAATTTCTTTTCTGGAAATATTTACTTCTTAGAGATTGCTTTTCACAATGAATTTTTTTTTTCTTATTTAAAAGTCAAAAATTTAAAGACATGCAAAATAATTTTATTGCATGCAGTTCCCTCTCTCATAGGCTGGTACTATGAAAGAATGTTATCTCAATATTTCTCTAACACACATGCTAACAAAAATTAGAGCAGATCTTATATGAGACGGTCTCATATAAGTTTTTGCTCGAAAATTAACATCCATTTATTTTAAAGTGTTAATAAGTCATATTATATCTCGTTCTCACCCAAACCTATTCTAATCACATACCTTTGATGATTGATGTAGACAAACAATTGATCTTGTTAAAGAGGAGGGATGTTTAAGTGTATATATAGGTGGAGTAGGATTTGGGGGTTTTTTTTTTTTAAAGGAGGATTTAGTGTTTACGAATTAATAGATTAAGCGGATAAATACACATATTTATTTCTTTGAATGAATATTTTCTATATTCTTATCACAATAATTATAAATTGTGATATATATCTTCATATATAAAATATATATGAAGATATCTATAATTCTAAATACGTATAAATCTAAAGATTTAAAAACATAATAAATTAAAAATGCGTATAATAATTATAATTCTAAATACGTAATTTTTTTAAATATATATATATAAATATGTATAATAAATTAAAAATACGTATAATTATATGTTCGCCTTTTTGCTACAAGTTAAACATAAACCCTCCTTTTCAAAATACGTATAATTCTAAAGATTTTAAAATACATATAATTATATGTTCGCCTTTTTGCTAAAGTTAAACATAAACCCTCTTTTTCAAAATACGTATAATTCTAAAGATTTTTAATGTTATTGCTCACGAGTTAGCTTCTTTTAGTTTTTCTTGTTCGTCTCCTTTTGTTGGAGATTCTTTTCCTTTGAGTTGTACTCGACTGTTGGAAGCCGATTTGGCTAGTTGATTTATGAAGTTATGTTTTCCGTCAAAAAAAAAAAAAGATTTTATAATAAATTAAAAATCATAAAATTTTGACATACATATTTTCATATATATCATTAGAAGATTTTATAATATTCTAATAAATCCTAAAAGATCTATTATATCAATATTTATTTATCCTCTAAAACAAAACTTATTTTGAACGAAGGGAGTATATTTTAATAGAGTCTACACGCTAATCATGCCTCTAAATCCTCAAAATATACCAAAAATTTTAAAGATTGAAATAAACATATATTACATGATTAAATTATCTTTATATAATATGGGGTAAATTAATTTGTTTGACTTCTAAGTTTCAAAATAACACCTCTTAATTTGAATTGGCAGATTTTAATTTATTTTTTGGAAGTGGAAAAGTTACGGTAAAATCTAAAGAAGAGAAAAAGAAAACAAACTAAAATCTGAAGATTGTTTTTCTATAATTCAGCTAAATATTTAAATATTATATTAACTTAAATTTAAAAATCAATTTAAAAAAACTATAAAAATCTAAAAGACTGATAGAGAAATGTATAAATATATAGAATCAGTGTATTTATTTAATTTCCTTAACGAAGGTAAAGGAAGTCTTATATTGCAGCAATAGCCAGTCAAATTATGAAAATCAGAAAAATGGTAAACATAAAGGACAATTTAAAAAAAATAAAAAGAATGAAATTAAAATGACAAAATAATTAAGAAACAAAGTCTAGCCTATATATTGATATATATGGGCCTCGATGGGCTTTATATAGAGGCTTTATGTTTGGGCTTAAAGTGACTCAGTGAAAAAGATAGGGCCAGGGTCTTATCTTTTGTAAATACACCGCACCACAAAATGTTCGGAAAAAAATCCGAAAATTTAAAAAAAAAATTGGAAAAAAAATAAAAAATACAAAAAGAAAAATACTAAACATATGAATTTTCAAAAAAAATTCCGAAAATTGCTATATTTTTCGAAAAAAATCCGAATTTTTTTTGGGATGGGATGTATTTACAAAACATGAGACTATATTTAACCTGGGCTATTTGATAGTCTTTAGGCCCAAAATAAATATGTACTCTTGTTATAAAGTGTTTATTAAGCACTTATTAGTATTTCGTATCAAAATATTCAACTCTAAATTTCATGTTGTTTTTTTTTTTCAACTCTAAATTTTATGTTATTCAATCATCGCATATCTTCGTAATCATGGGTCATTTATTTATTGAGAATTAAAGTGCCTAAAAGTTGGAATACTTCTGTATCATATCACTCAACAAGCATATGTTCGGAAAATTCGGGGTTTATTTGGGATGAAATTTAAATACGAATTTAAATTCTAAATTAATTCATATAATAATTATGCCAACAACAAATCAATATGCATATGAATATAAATACGTAAAATTGCAGAAAAATTAAAAATTTCACGTTTAACGTACCTCTCGAAACAACGTCTAATCGAGATCCACGGGACAGGCGTAACGAACAAACAATTTTAAATAACAAGGAAGAAAGAAAATATTTATTGTTTTTTATTTTTCCAATTCATGGAATTGTGTATTTGGGGATGAAATAATCATCCCCTATTTATAATATAGGGGTGACCGAAATATTGGTGTCAAATATGGGAGATAAAATCTTTTTTCTTGGCCTCCAAGAAATCTTGAATATATCTCATATATTCTTTTCTACATAATAAAATATTTCACAAAAATTTCATCCTGATTATAAGCAATTTTCGAAAATTTCATGGATATGAATACAAGATTTGGATCTTCTTAAATTTATGAGATAATCTTGTATTCCAAAAATACATATCTTACAATATCTTTTCTTTCTATACATTAATATTTTCGAAAATAAAGGAAAAAATTCAGCAATTATATATTCTTTTACACTTTTTCAGAAATATCAATCGGTGTTTTTTGAAAAATATATTTTCATATACTGTATATTATTGTTCGGGATAAAATAAGATTTTTTTTAAATTCCTTAAAAAAAAAAAAAAATTAATTCGTGAATTCTATAAAAGTGAACATGGATTTAAAAACATCAATAAAATAAATCCAACATAACCGTCACAGTTAATAATGACAAAGTGTCGGTTGAACTGCCCAAAACGCATATAAGCTATTTTAATATACCAAAATTAATAATTGGGGTTTTTGTTTTTAGCACTAATTAATTATAAAGTGAATCTTTATACTAATTTAACAAAATAAAATATTATTTCATATAATGGTTCTTCCTAGTTCACATGGCTTCGACTTTCAATATACTAAAAGTTATCCCACATCCATTTTTAATGGCAAAGTTTGGACAAAAATTTGTACAAGTCAAAGTGAACTCGATTTCTTCTTTTTTTTTTTTATCGGCAATTTTATTTCAACCACAAAAGGATTACAAAGGCATGAGTAATACATTTTCAATGAGTTTACATCATTAATAACACAGCTTCTAAATACGGAGAAAAAAATGAAATTCAAACTCTCACTACTAATTTAGGATTTTCCGACCAAGTTTAAAAGTTAAAGTGTTTCCAACTGTAATCCTTTCACACGAACCAACTCCATGTACGTATTTTCAACTCGTCCAATAACTTTTCTAGTGAGCACTCCACTTGTTCAAAGACCTTCTTGTTTATCCCTTTCCAAATCAACCAAATGATATATTCCCATAAACTCACAGCAACCATTTTTCCTCTCCTCCCCTTAAGAAATCTACTAAAATGGAGTAAATTTCTTAGAGGATTTGAGGACAAGACGGTACTAACTCCCCACCAATTCATAACAGCCATCCATACCGAGTAAGAGAAATTGCATTCGAAAAAAACATGTTTTACCGTTTCATTTGCTTCCCCACAAAAAACGCAACTCTCACTTTCATTTGGCCCGATAATTCCTTTCTTTTTTAGCTTCTTCTTCATTGGTAGTCTTCTCCTAAGTACTCTCCAAGCGTGCACCCCAATTTTTTGCGGGACGAACTTGTTCCAAATCAACTTGAAGCCCTGCTCTTTCGCCTCGCCTCTCTGTTCACCGTTCTCCTCTTCTCGTAGCCACTCGTAAGCTTCACGAACCTTGAAAGTGTTGACTTTCCCTCTTTCCCAACTCCATTTATCATCAATTTCAGTCTTCGGAGTGTACCTGTTAATCACCGAAAAAAGATCATCAAGCATTAATTTTTCTCGATCGAAAAGTTCACGACGCCAAACTCGATTTCATCAAATAGTATGTTTATATATATACATTATCATTGTTATGTATAACTACTATCATTCTTATGTATATACACTTAAATTCACATAAGACCTATTTCAAAATTTTATATGAAAATAATTTGAAACTTTTTTAAATATCAAATATTTGATTGAAAGTATTAAAAATCATACTAGGAGTGTCAAAAATTGGAGTAAAAAGTATCAACAACAGTTAAACATTATACTCTTGATGAAATTCTTAATACCCTTGATCAACTATTGAAACTTTAAAACAGTTTTATGATAAGATTGTATGACCAATTCTCATAAAAACCTACTTTTTTTTAATTATCAACTCTCTCCCCATTTTCAATCATTCAATCACATTACTAAATTAATTTTTATAATACGGGAGTAATAATGAGTAAGCAGTAAATCAATTTCTCCTAACAATTCAAAATAGTATTAGCTATTTTATTATATAATATTATCATCAATTTAATAATACATGTTAATAAAATAATTGATACTGTTAAAAAAAATACAAAATACAACTAAATTTCACGCTGAATTACAATAATTTGCCAATAAATATACCATCGCCTACTCTTTTTTCTATCATATTCAATAAAATTCACACTTTTTTAAAAAATAAATAAAATTTAAATACATATTTTACTACTCATGTATAACTAATACGTACCATTCTTATGTATATACACTTAAGTTCACAGGAGACCTATTTCAAAATTTTATATGAAAATAATTTGAAACTTTTTTAAATATCAAATATTTAATTGAAAGTATTAAAAATCATACTAGGAGTGTCAAAAATTGGAGTAAAAAGTATCAACAACAATTAAACATTATACTATTGGTTCTAATTTTGATACTCTTGATGAAATTATTAATACCTTTGATTAACTATAGAAATTTTAAAACAGATTCATGATAAGATTATATGAATAATTTTCATAAAAACCTATTTTTTTTATTTTTTATTATCAACTCTCTCTCTATCCCCCATTTTTCAATCATCCATCCAATCACATAACTAAATTAATTTTTATAATATGGGAGTAATAATGAGTAAGTAGTAAATCAATTTCTTCGGACAATTTAAAATAATATTAATTATGTTATTATCAAATTAATATGTTTTAATAAAATAATTGATATTGTTAAAAAATATACCCAAAATAGAAATAATCACGCTAAAATACAATATAATTTGCCAATAATTATACCATCACCTACTTTTTTCTATCATATTCAATAAAATTCACACTTTTTCAAAAAATAAATAAAATTTAAATACATATTTTACTACTCATGAATTTGAAATACTCCCATAAAATATCAAATCAAAGCATGCACTGCCCCATATTAAGGTGGCCCCACAGTTGCTAAATCTTAATTCAAGAAATCTGTATGGACCGTATAGCCCACGAAATCTCAAAATGGGGCCCAACGTAATTAAATTTTAATTCGAGAAATCAATGTAGACCATATATTGCTGCCACATTTTCTTCATAGGTTAATGCGATAATTAATACTTGAATAATTGTGTATAAAGAGACAGTGTGGCTACCTGCCCATTCTTTATTTATTGACCAAGTTTGTTTAATAGGGGAATAAATAATGTAATTTAACTAAGTCGACTATCTAACCTTATTTCTTTAACTCCCTACTTTCCATATATAAATAAGTTTGGACATTTAGTACAACATCATTGAGAGATTTAAGTCTCATTTAATAGTTCGTGCGGAATCCACTTAATATAGGTTAGAATGACAAAATATTATATGAAATAGTTCATGAAAAGCTTGTTATGAAATAGTATTAAAGTATTATTAATTTCATCGAAATTACTATTAATCTGATGAGTATGTATAGAGTGAAATTGGTTTATATATGAATCACTGAAGGGTATTAATTGTTTTCGTTGAAAAATATTAGTTGTTTTTACTGAAAAGTATTACTAGTTTACACTGAAGAGTCTTAATTCATTTTCACTGAACAACTAAAACTCTTTAGTGTAAATCAGTAATACTTTTCAGTAAATACAACTTCTTTAGTGATTCAGGTATAAACCAGTTTCACTCTATACTTTGTATAATCTGATTATATTGTAATTATTGTACCTTTAATAAGATTCATGATACTTTAAAACTGTTTCATGATAAATTTATCACGAACCATTTTCATATTAATCTTACTTAGGTAGAATTGCTTTTAACTGAAACCGAATTCAAAATGTGCAGACATGAGAGTTTGATTATGATACTATAAAAAATGATATAGTCTTGTATACACCAAGTGCACCGTACAATTTAAGTGTACTTTTTAAATAAATTATCTCTATTATTATTAGAAAATTATCCTTGCTGCTGTTACTGAAAAAAAAACATCCAACAAGGGATATTTTTACAATAAAAACATAAATAGTTTTTCAATAAAAATGGATACAATTTTTTTAAAAATACACTTGAGTTGCACGGTGCATCGGGAGACTTACTCAAAAAAAAATCATTTCATTTAAAAACTCAAACTTATAAAAGAATGTGAAATTAATTCATTAATTTAATTCCCTAACAATCATGATTTTAGCTACCTATATACTATATCCGTGGACCTTTAGTGTGAGCATATACATTAATGTATGAATTAAATTGACAAATATTTATAATATACACATGAATGAACAAAGTTTTATATATATTCAGTCCATTAATTATATTTTTACAAAAAAAATCCTACTCGATGTTTTAAGATCAATCTCACTTATTTACCTATTTTCCTGAATTGTTGTTATATTATTTTATATTATATTATTATCATTGTCAAATGACATAAAATTATATTTTAGTAATATTGTAGTAAATAAAAGGAAATAATTTTTTTGGCATTTTGGTAATAAAATTGGCTATTTATACAAGGGATGATAAAAAAAATAAGATGGACCTTTAAAGTATCCATCAAGATTGAGATGGAGGGAGTAAATTACTTTTAAATTATTGCTAAATGGCAATTATTTGAGATAAATAAAAATCCAATGAACTGAGGGTGTATTAATTGTTATTGGTAACGTGTCATGCTTTTGTACCATGTATGTAGTTATTATTAAAAGAAAATTAATGCTAACAAAATATGTGATGGGAAGTGTTTGAAAACTAATTAATTAATAAGTTTGGCTTGACCAACTATAAACTGTATAGCCTAAATTTATGTACTGCTTAATTCAATGTTATTGGGTGTATCAGATGTCACCTGATCTTAAAAGTAATACCAAATTATTATTATAGTATTAGTTTTTTTAGGTTTTGGACAATTCTTAGCCATGTGTACAATATGAGTACCAATTTAAATGAATTTTTGAAAACCTACTCTTGTTATTATTATTGAAAATTCATTTTATTTGTATTGAATAGTTATCCTTTGTTATTCAAATAAAGTGATTTTTTAATAATAATATAAATAATTTTTTAAAAATACACTTGAATTGTACGATATATTTAGTTACAAGAGATTTATTCTGTCGCTTGGACATGTGATTTATTAGTTTACGACCTTAAAGTACACATACATATAAGTTTATAAAGTGAAATATGCGATAAAATGTGAAATGTAAAACCATATTACCTTAAGTTTTATATGAAAATAGTTCATAATAAGTTTATCATGAAACCGTTTTAAAGTATCAAATATTTGATTAGGAGTATCGATAATTTCACTAGGAGTATCATTAATCTAAGTTCAATTATTTTTACAACAATTACAATATAATATTACTGACCCAGATTAAGGATACTCTTGGTCAAATATTCGATATTTTGATATAATTTCATTATAAGCTTATAAGCTTATCATGAACTATGTTCATATAATATTTTACCTATTATGAAATATAATACTACTTGCATAACAAATGATTATATAAAAATAAAACCGCAATAATAATACATTCATAGATTATAAATTAATACAATAGGTTTTTATAGATTTTCTTACCAAAAAAGAATAGTTGAATCGAGTGATATATTATGAATTAATACAATAAGTTTTTTAGTATTTTTAATAAATAATTAATTAAATTGTGTGATCTAATGAATTAAACAACAGATCAACAACACAAATTCTAGCATATACTAAAAGACAAAGTATAGAGTGAAACTGGTTTATACATGAATTACTAAAGGGTATTAGTTATTTTCATTAAAGAGTATTAGTTGTACTTACTGAAGAGTATTACTGATTTACACTAAAGAGTCTTAGTTGTTCAGTGAAAATGAACTAAAACTCTTCAGTGTAAATCAGTAATACTCTTCAATAAAAACAACTAATACTCTTCAATGAAAATAACTAATACTCTTTAATGATTCATATATAAACCAATTTCACTCTATACATACTCATACTAAAAGGCATAACATTCACCTGAATTTTAAGTTCAATTTTGATTTTTTTTTTTCAAAATAAACACAAACACACCGAATTGTGTTTTTTTTTTTTCCAGTTGAGATATTACTGATTACCTCTTGGAGTATTACTAGATATTTCTTGGGGTATCACTGATTTCTGCATGATGTACTTTTTTCAAAATCCAAGTACATAAGTGTACATTAGAAGTACTCTTATAAAAAAAATCATGAAATTGATCATTTATTACACTAGAAATAATTATGAGTATGGTCCAAACATGTGATAAAATTTGCAATATCAAATTAGAATAAATAATTATTGTGATAAGGCGTAACATATTGCTCACACAATGATGTCCACGGCCCACAAACAAATAGTAGGGGCCGACTGCTTAGTCCGGCAGAAAATATCTACAATACATTAATATCGGTCCCACACTTTGTTTATGTTTGGCTTGAAAAATTGTAATATGGATAATAAATTGTATGTACTTAAATATTATAATAATTTACGTACTTTCAAACAAAAAATAAAATATATGATTCTAGCTTTAATTGTAGGACCATCTATTGCCACCACGTATATAGCCTTAATAGGTCGAGATATTATTGACTCGACTTAATAATTTCAAGGGAAAATAATTTTTTCCGTCCCGTAACTCTAGCTCATTTTGATTTTCATCCTGCAAACTTTCAAATTTTGATTTTAGTCCTGTAACTTTATCGCTTTTTGATTTTAGTCCTATAAAGTTTGGTAGGTTGAAGGACAATATATATATATATATATATATATATATATATATATATATATATATATATATATATATATATATATATATATATATATAAGTTACAGGACGAAAATCAAAATATGAAAGTCAACAGGACAAAAATAAAATAAAAAAGGTGAAGTTACAGGACTAAAATCAAAATTTAAAAGTCAGCAAGACGAAAATAAAAAAGTGGTAAAGTTATAGGACAAAAAAAAAAAATTTCCCTAACTTTAATGTGTGAGAAAGTGTATTCAACTCGTAAATGAGTTTAACGAGTCTGTCGAATCGAACTGAGCGAGCCCGAGTACTTGATGCTCGAGCTCGACTCGATAACCTTAATGTGTGAGAAAGTGAGTTCAACTCGACTTGTAAACAAGTTTAACGAGTGTAATTGAATTATAGCATAACGAGTCGAGCTTAAATCAGGTCGATAATAAATAGATTGTCTAAAGTGTTTGAGCTCGATTCGTTCAGATATACGGTTTGAGCCAGTGGCGGACCTATACGAGTGACATGGGGGTACAGTTGTACCCCCAATTCAATTTTTTTTAACTATATATACAATGTATACAAAAAAAAAAAAAAAACTGTAATCGTGCATTAATTCGGTTGGCGAAGGGAGTGGAAATTCACCAAATTCTCATCTATCCTAGTGCCTACAACTTTCCTATTTATCTAATAATATTTTATTTTAACTCAATTAAACTACTCACTCCGTCATCTAATAACTTTCACACATTCTTTTTTGGAACGTCCCACAATAACTTTCAAACTCAAAATATGAAAATAAACACTCTCACAATACCTACTTTAATTCAAAATATTCTTCATTCATTGGTTCAAAAAGTCAATAAAATATTTTTTCTTAAAATTTGTGTCACCCCAACTATGAAAGTTAAGGGGGGACGGAAGGAGTACAAGTTTGTCATTTACTTATTCATTACTAAGAAATAGAAAATAGTATCTTCTTGGATAATTTACATAATAATAGGTTGCAAAATAACACGTGAGAGAATTGTTTGTACAAATTCCTAATGATAATGTTAATTATAGATTGTTTTCACTACAAGAAAATATAGAACTGTTTATGAAAATTATTATTATAGCCACGATTTTTTTAATTATATAGACAATTTAATTCTTTACCTACAAAGACAAATTGATTACATAGTCAAATTGGTTGTAGGTTAAAGAACAAAGATGTCTACATAATTAGAATTTTTTTAGGCAAGTTGTAGGCAATTCTATTACAAGTTCTTTTAGTAGATGATTCTAATTTCGTAAACAATTCCTTATTTTCTTGTATAAGTTATAACTTGTAGTTATAATTTTTATTTGAATTTTATAGAAATATCTTATTAAGTTAATATTTATGTTCAAATATTCATAAATTATCTATCGATTGTACCCTCAGTTTTAAAATTCTGGGTCCGCCACTGGTTTGAGCCTTAACGTGCTAAGCTTTTGTACAATTCGATTTACATAACAACACTAGTTATGGGTACATTATTGAATAGCATCACCTGTCATTTACTTAGGAGCATCCAAGTTGATATGACTGCAGTGGCCCAGTATCACAAATTGAAAAATCAACAAATATGCGATACTATTAAATAATAACATCTCTTTTTCTTTTTTATATATATATATGTGTACACGTAAAGGGTATACACTACAAGAAAATTTAATATTACCTACGGAAATTGTCAATATAGATACGGAATTACCAACAAAAAAATTCGTAGGGGGGATTGCCTACGAATTGCCTACAAAAATCTCTAATTGTATAGGCATTTTCCTTCCCCACCTACACAATAATTTGCCTACGTCAATTCCGTAGGCAAATTGTGTTGTAGGAAAATTTTTGTAGACAAATGACTTGTAGGTAATTATACCTAGAGATTTTATTCCGTACGCAAATGAATTTCGTAGGCAAATTGTTTTAGGTTGAGAAATGTAAATGCTTTCATAATTAGAAAATTCTGTGGGCAAATCGTAGGCAATTTAATTTCGTAGACAAATCATTATTTTCTTGTAGTGGTATATCTCTTATGCATTATTTACATTGAAAAGTGTGGGTTGATTACACTAATAAAAATCTGAACTGTTGAGCCAAAGTATAAAGGTGCATATGAGACCTCCACATAATAACTGGACCATGTCTTATATAGATTGCATAGATTTAAGATTCGTATAATTAACGTACCCTTGCTCAGTACTCACCCCTTAAATTCATGACAAAGAATTATATGAAAATAGTTCATAATAAACTTATCAAGAAACAATATTAAAGTATCGAATATTTGACTATCGTTAATTTGGGTCTGTGTATTATATTGTAATTATTGTAAATTTTCTTGAATCCAAATTAATAATACTCCTAGTAAAATTATTGATACTTAAAAAAAAAATTATAATAAATTTAACATGAACCACTTTCATATAAAACTTATATTCTATTTACTAAAGAAAAACCATTGATTTTTTAATTTTTGTTTTCCTTTCACGTCTGTCCGTTCTTATGAAGCCCACCAACATTTGATTAAAATTTTGTGTATAAACCTTGGACGTGCGAGGCTTAACAATGGGGAACATATATCTAACACAAAAAAATAACAAATAAACAATTATCATTGTATATATATTAATTATACATTGAAATGACGTGTGATGCCTCTATGTCACAAGTATTGGTGCTACAAAAATAAATAAAATTGATTTGAAATCTAATGTTGAACTTATAAATAAAACCATCATTCTCATCATTACTCAACATTGTGTCATAAACATTTTTACCGTCAAATACATGAAAAAAATAAGAATATGTATAAAATGAAACTGGTTTATATATAAACCATTTTGCAATAAATTTTAGTGTAGTCAACTAATATCATTTAGTTAAATAATCAATACTCTTCGTACTTTTGAATTAATATTTTTCAATAAAAATAATTAATATTTTTTAATAAAAATAACTAATGTCTTTCAATTTTCAAATGGTTCATGTATGAACTATTTTCACTATATTTTGCCAAAAAATAAACATATAATTAATTTTAGTATTAAGTCAAGCATTTGATTATGACAAAGTATTATATGAAAGTAGTTTATAATAAGATTATCATGAAACTATATTAAAGTATCGAATATTTGACCAGGAGTATGTATAATCTCACCAGAAGTATCATTAACTTGGGTTGTTAAAAGAAAATTTACAACAATTACAATATAATACTACTCACCCAAATTAATGATATTTCTGGTGAGATTATTGATACTCTTGGTCAATTATCCGATACTTTAAATAGTTTTATGATAAACTTATTATGAACCATTTTCATATAAAACTTACCCTTTTGATTAATTATGATCACAATGTAATTAAGCTCCATAAAATAATATTTAATTGGTTTTATATCATTAATATACATATATGTATGTATGTATGTATATTAAGAAATATCATGATAACAAACTAGGTGGTAATACTATTTTCACATTGAGATTCATCATATTGTCATTATTTTTTTGCAGACAATATTCACTATTAACTACTCAAAAAAAAAAAAGTTGTCCACCACTAGTTAAGCAAGGCACGTATGCTTGTCTTGACTTAAATTTCACATCAAATTAACCTAAATTCCACTTAATTAACCATGGTTAATCAAGCTAACCAGCATGCTTAATTAACTTTGTTCATTCGTTATTCTCATGCTTGCTTTTGTTCCATCATATTTCTCTTACATTATTGCAACTTTGCATAAAAGACAAGCCTCTTTGAAATTTAATAATGCTTTCATACATAATTTTATAGGCACGTGAATATTTTGCTTTCGATAATGTTTTCGTAATTGCACTTTGACCCCTGTCTTTTTTAACTTTTGCTGGTTTATCACTTTTTATAAGACAAAGTATTATATGAACATAGTTTATGATAAGCTTATCATGAAATTATTTTAAAATACCGAATATTTAATCAGAAGTATCGATAATCTCATCAGGAGTATTATTAATTTTGGCCAGTGATCTTATATTGTAATTGTTGTAAATTTTCTTGAACCAAACAAACCTCTTTGAAATTTAATAATGCTTTCATAATTTTATAGGCACGTGAATATTTTGCTTTTTATTATGTTTTTGTAATTGCACTTTGACCCCTGTCTTTTTCAACTTTTGTTGTTTTATCATTTTTTTTTCTAAGATAAAGTATTATATGAACATAGTTCATGATAAACTTATCGTAAAATTATTTTAAAGTATCGAATATTCAATCATGAGTATCATTAATTTGAGTCAGTAGTATTATATTATAATTGTTATCAATTTTATTTTGTAATTGTTGTAAATTTTTTTAAACCCAAATTAATGATATTCCCGGTGAAATTATCGATATTACTGATCAAATATTTAATACTTTAAAATAGTTTCATAATCTTATCATAAACTATTTTTTTTATATAAAACTCACATTTTTTCTAATTAATGTCTTTATAGTGTCTAATTCTACGTTTACTTGAAAATTTTTGGTTTGTCGTTGGGCTGTGTCTTTTTTTTGACACCTAATATTTTCAATTTTCCAATAGGACAAATATAATCACCTATTTTAAAAGGTGCACTATTGGTCAATTATCACAAAGTTTAGGGACCATGTGAAAAGGTCACTAATTAAAGGTGGTGGATTGGACATATTTGTTTTTTCAACTCGATTTGACTTAAGTACTATTTTATTTTTCAACGACACACTAGGATGGTCGGGGGTGGTTGTTAAGAGCATCTCCAACCCTAAACTCTACCCTATCGCAGAGTTTCGCGATACACTGTCGCAAAGTTCGCGCTACATTAAATTTATCTCCAACCGTTCGCGCTACATTCTGCGCTACATATATTTTTTATTTTATTTTATTTTAGAGTTAAATTTATATAATTTTAAACATAATACTTACATAATTTTTTATTTTATTTTATATCAATTATCAACTAATATTAAATATTTTTTAATTTGAAAGAAATATATATCCAATTATATATATTTATATACGCACTAAAAAATATAGAAAAATATTAAATAAAATAACTTGATACAATCATATATATTAAATTTCATAATGCAATAATACAATCTTACATAATAAAAAAAAAAAAAACACATAATAAAACAAAACATAAACGAAATAAGCAAATTCATAACAACAATAGCAATCGTCTAGATCTCAGAATTAGAAAACTCCTCCCACAATATTTTTTAATTTTGAAAAAAATATATATCCAAGTATTATGAAAAGAACTGAAGAACGTCTACAACAACCACCACCAACAAATAATACATTTGGTATGTATGGTGGGTATTTTCAAAATCTCGGAGGATTGGGAAGCGATCTCGGAGACTATTAATTATTAGGGTATTTCAATTCAAGTATTTTAATTATTAGGACATTTACTTTCAAGTATTTTAGGACGTTTAATTTAAGTATTTAAATTACTAGGATGTTTAATTATTATGTTTATGTAATTTATGCATTTTAATGTGTTTTGTGTAATTTAAATATGATTTGAAATATTGTAGCATATTATTTATATTTAATTTTGATATTTTTTATATGTTCAAAAGATAAATATAATTTAAAATATTATAATATATATAAAATTAAACATTTAACAATAAAAAGAAAATAGAAAAAAAATGGGTAGCGTTGTGAACAGTGCAGTGCTCAATTGAGCGCTGACTGTTCACGGCAACAACTTGGCGCAGGTTTTTGGCGCAGCCTTGGAGGGACTTTCCAGCGCTGCCTTGGCGTTCTGCGTTGAGGTAAGTATGGATTGGAGATGGTCTAATCAATAAATTTTGAAGCTGAAACATTTGTTTTATAGATTTAATTGCAATTTCAACCACCATTTTTTTTAAATTTGTATTTTTGGATCTCGTTAAAGAAAATTTTAAATTTAATCTTTTAAAAAAAATCTGGGCATTTTATCACTTAATTGCGTGGATACCGTATTTTGCAATGATTGCTTGTAAACTCTACTTTGTAGGTATAATTTTTTTTTAAGTGTTTGCGGTCACTAATTTAAGAATTTAGAATGCATTTTGGAGAAGTAATTAAAATCTGCTTTTGAATTCTAAAATTTGAATTTTAAGGTGAGACTTATGAATAATTTTATATATTATTATTAATTAAGTGATTTTTTTTTTCAAACACTTTTCAATTTTGAAATCAATTTAATTCAAAATACTTCACACTTTTAATATTACTACCAAAGTTACTTAACATCACGGTTAATTTTGCAGTAGAGTTTCAAAACGTAGCCTTACTCAATAATGTAATATTATACGCAAGTGAAGTATTTATCTTATTCAAAATATAGCCTTATTTATATACACTATCACTATCTAGAAAATCAAGTAATTTTTTAAATAGTGCTACTTATATTTTTCCTTTTACATAAACTCGAATTCACAAGAGACCTATTCCATCTAAAAAAAATAAAAAATTAAAGCAAATTTTTTATAAGTTATGAATTGTGTTATTTGTTGTTCCAGATAGAAAGATTTGAGTACGTTTTATATGAAAAATGGTTTATGATAAACTTATTATGAAACCGTTCTAAAATATCAAATATTTAATCAAGAATATTGATAATCTCATCAGAGCTGTTATTAATCTAGATTCAAGAAAATTTACAATAATTACAATATAATACCACTGACCCAAATTAACGATACTCCTGATCAAGTTCGAGGCTCTAAAATAACTTTATGATAAGTTTATCATAAACTATTTTCATACAATACTTTGCCGATAGATTTTATGTGTTTAAATGGATAAAATTCCAATATTGGTAGGTAAAGTAGAGAGGCTAATATGTAAATACTCATAACTATAAGGCCATATATAGCAATAACCCTTAGTTCACAACACCATAATTAACTCGAACAATAAAATACTCCATTTCTACGTAAAAAGCTCAGAATCATCCATCTTCCAATCCATTCCAAATCTCCCAACAAAGAGTCCAAATCGTTCAACATCAATTATTCTCACTCCTCCGATTTTCTGCGCTCAAAATCGGCCACATTTTCCGCTCCATTTTGATACCAATTGATCGGAAATGGCAGCAGAATTCTCCAGAGCGGTCGAGCTCGGCCTCAAGCTATCCAAACGAATCTACTACGGCAAGCACGAGCCGGCGGTCGTCTCGGTCCCGCCGCGGCAGGCGTCGATGACGGCGGAGACGGAGAGCAATTACCTCCCGACGGCGCCGATGGTGTACGCGGAGATTAATCGGCCGGAGATTGTTGATAATCCCGACGTTCCGAGCTACCAGCCGTACGTTCACGGCAGGTGCGATCCGCCGGTGTTGATTCCCCTGCATATGCAGCGTGTGTCGATGGAGGTCGATTGTTATTTGGATACCGCGTTTGTAACCGTCAGCGGCGCGTGGAGAGTACACTGCGTCTCCGCGAGTAGGAGCTGTTTCTGCCGCATTGCTGTTCCGATGGGCGAACAGGTACGCTCCGAATATTTTTATGCTCTGCTTTTTCCCTTTTGGAAAAAGATGCGAAATACTACAATTTAAGGTCAATATGGCTTAATTGAGGATTTAATCTTCAAAGGATTTAGTTAAATTGGAGTATTATCCAACGTCGATGATATTTCCTAAAATATTTGGCTTCAATTGATCGTTCTTAACCCTAACAGTATTTGTGTTACTGAAAAAATGCATAAATATTTTTAAACTCTGGTTTACCTTTTCGGAAAAGATGCGAAAGTACATTTTACGGTAAATATGGTTTAATTAAGGATTTAATCTACAAGCTATTTAGTTAAATTTGGGGATTATCGAACCTCTATGATATTTTCAAATAGAGTTGGCTTTCAATTGATTGTTCTGTTCTTAACCCTATCAGTATACACATTACTCACTTCTTTCCTTTCTATACGTTCCATTTTATCCAAATAGTGTCCTTTATAAGTGTAACTCTACTAATACCAAAACAACTTGTACCTACTTTTTCCAATGTCCCTAATAAATACTACCTCCTTCTATAAAAAACAACAACTTTTACCTACTTTTTCCAATGTCCCTAATAAATACTACCTCCTTCTATAAAAAGAAATCTTTTTTTTTTTTACTTGGTGTAATGCGATATGTCGGAGGGTATTATATAATATTTTGAGGTCTGTTTTAGAATATAATGATCGTTTGTGGAAAGTATGCACAATATATTTTCAATAAATAATCATTTTATTAAAAAACGGATCTTACAATACCCCATAAAATTCCCTACCATATCGCATTAAACTACGTGCAAAAAAGAAAGACTATTTTTTGTGGACGTAGGGAGTAGTAATCATCATTGTAATAAATAGGAATAATAAGTAAGGGTGTAAATGTCTTTTAATGCCCTAAAAAAATTGATTTGTGTTAATGGATAATAAAATGACTAAATAAGACAGATAATAAGAGACGGTAGAGTACTAACATATGCACGAATTTTTTTTGGGAATTTGGTAATGGTTATATTGCAATGGTTATATTGGTTTTCATGTCTCTTAACCATTCATTCCTTTATAGTCATTTAACACTACTGTGAACCAAGATACCCCTAAAGTAAATTCTATTTCCGATGAACACTTAAGTGGAAGATGGAGTACATAGTTTCTTTCCAATACTTCATTTAAATGGATTCATGCTTGATTTCTACTTGGATTTGCTCATTCCATTCATAAAAAAAGAAAATGTCATTTGAGTTGAGGGTATTTCGCTTGTGAAAATGGCAAAAAAAAAAATTATGATAAGCAGACAAAAATAATATAGCTATCTTCAAATGACTTTTTTTTTTTCAATTTTCACAATATTTTTGCTGTAACTTTGATGTTTTTCACTTTTCATTGAGTATTATTTGGCTAACAGGGTTCAGTTCTAGGTGTAGAAGTTGAAAGTCCCTTGAAGTCATGCAGTACAGAATTGATTTCACTGGAAGACGCCTCAGATGCAGCCAAAGTAGCCATTAGTAAAGATGGGTTCCTGATAAAAGGCCAAATTTACACAGTAAAAGTTCCTCAGGTAACTGTCAGTTTAATTCAACCTTTTCAATTAATTTAAGTGAAAATGGCATATGATTTTGCATGGTTTTACATTCCAGGTTTGTGGAGGAACAGTTTTGTCAATCAAAGTCAGATGGTCCCAGAAATTGTTGTATCAAGATGGGCAATTTTGCCTCAATGTGCCTTTCTCTTTTCCTTCATATGTAAATCCCGTGGTAAAGAGCATAGTTAAATCTGAAAAGATTTTAGTGAATGTGAATTCTGGTGCTGGATCAGTGGTCTTTTTTCAAAGTACTTGTCATCCCCTGAAGGTATTCATATTTGGTTTTCTGTAATGAGGGTTAATTGTAACAAAACACTCTCGTGGTTTCGAAATGTTGCGTAAAATCTCTTCGTGATTTGAAAATCGCACGAAATTCCTCTATGAGTTGAACTATCGGGGGGTTTCGTGCAATTTCTATATCATGAGGGGATTTTGCGCAACATTCCGAACCATCTATAATGATGATAGTAATTTTCGAACAATTTGCTTATTATTTCTTTCTGTGATAGAGAATAGGAGAGGAAGCCACGAAAACAGGATTTTCTTGTGAGAGAGAGGTTCCTTCTTGGTCCAAGGACGACTTCAACTTTTCATACAATGTAAGTTTTCTATACTCGCCACTGTAATAAAAAAAATTGATCAGAAAAAGATTATATTATAAAGCAGCTTTACAATGTTCCTTTGCAATAACCAATCTACAAATACTTATACTAGTGATTAATTCTGCAGGTTTCTTCAAGTGAAACTGTTGGAGGATTATTGTTGCAGTCTCCATCTCTGCATGATTATGATCAGAGGGAGATGTTCTGCTTTTATCTATACCCTGGGACAGGGATTAGCAATAAGGTGAGAGAGCAGTCTCAATCGTCTGTAAATCTTTCCCTCTGTCATCTCTCTAATTACCACTATATATGTGTTCGGCTATTCTGATAGGTTTTCAGAAAAGAAGTAGTGTTTTTAGTTGATATAAGTGGTAGCATGCAAGGAACTCCACTTGAGAATGTTAAAGCAGCACTTTTTGCTGCTCTCTTAAAGCTCAATCCAGCAGATACTTTCAATGTCGTAGCTTTCAATGGAAGTACGTTACCATTTTCTTCGTCTTTGGAACCAGCAACTAAGGAGACGGTTGAAAAAGCTTCGGACTGGATTGAGATGAATTTTGTAGCTGAGGGTGGCACGAACATCTCAGATCCTTTAAACCAGGTTTTTCAAAAGAATGTTATCTAATCTAAATTTTCAATTCAATTGTGGTTTATCATTAATATTTATATATTGACAATCTTTTTCTTTCTTTTTTGGCTTATGTTAGGCAATCAACATGTTCTCAAAAACTGGCGATTCACTTTCCATAATTTTCCTCATTACCGATGGAGCCGTTGAAGATGAAAAGGACATTTGTGATACAATGAGAGGTCATCTCATGAAGGGAGATTTGGCTACTCCAAGAATTTGCACATTTGGCATAGGTTACTTTCTCTCCGTTATGTGTTCATTTCATACGACGTTGTCCTCTAGTTTTTCTACACAATATTGGAGTGTTGACATCATCGGTCTGCCTTGTGTTATCAGGTTCATATTGCAACCATTACTTTCTTCAAATGCTTGCTCAGATGGGAAGGGGCTACTATGATGCAGCTTTTGATTCAGGTTCGTCCTAATCTTCAATAACTCTGGTTTGTTCGTTTTTTGTTTCATTTTTTCAACCGTCTTTATACGTTTCATGTGTCTCTAGACTCAAATTTTTGTATCTCATTGTCTTCACCCAGGAGCAATCAACTCGCGCCTGGAAAGATTAATTAGTCATGCAACATCAGTCATTCTTGCAGATATAAAGATTGATGCTTTGAAGGATCTCGATTCCCTTGAGGTATGGTGAATTTCAACATAGGAGACGACAGATAATAATGAATTTTCTTCTCCTCATGGATCACCCTAAACATTTTCAATTAGTTGCAAGAGGGGACGATTGCATTCTATTTTAAGTGTCGACTACTAGAAATGATATGCATCTGATACTGCATAATGGTGTATGCATGTCTCATTTTTAATATACGTTCTTCACTGCAGATTCATCCCGTCCATATTCCAGATCTGTCATCCGGATGTCCTTTACTTATATCAGGGAGATATCACGGAGGCTTTCCTGATAATGTCGAAGTTTGTGGTACCTTGGCAGATAATAGCAATTTTGAGATAAATGTGAAAGTGCAAAATGCAAAAGATATCCCTGTTGACAAGGTAAGGCTTTCATCTTCTTTCCAAAAAGTTGCATTTTTACAGATAAATTTCCGGAGGCCATGAAATACATGTAAGTTGAGTTTAAATTACAAATCGTCCCATAACTTTCTGACAAAACAGAATTAGTCCCAAGATTTATTTTTTATCAGATTTAGTTCCAAATTCTCTAACAAAGTCCAATTTTGGTTCCAAATCTGCCGGAAAAGCCAATATGACATAGTTTTGAAGTCCAAGATTTGGGATTTATGGCAAGGGTGTTGATGTGGCGTTCATATATGCTAATTATATATTATTTTGTCATTTTCTTTTAGGATTTTTAAATATATATTATGTGTAATAAAATTATTAAAGAAAAGAAAAAAATCAAATATAAATAGTAGACATAAACGCCACATCAACACCCTTGCCGGAAATCACTAAATTCGGACTAAATCTGGGACCAAAATTGAGACTAAATCTGATAAAAAGTTAATTTTGGGACCAAATCTATTTTGTCAGAAAGTTATGGGACAATTTGTAATTTAAACTCCATTTAAGTTTTTGGTACCAAGTTCGTTGCACAGTTCCAAAGGCCTCCGAAACTACTAACCTTATTTTCATCGGCAGGTGTTTGCAAGGAGACAGATCAACGCTCTTACTGCCCATGCATGGTTTTCAGGAAGCAAACAAATAGAGGAAAAGGTCTGTCAACTTTTGCATCAAAGTTACAATCTTCTATGCCTCAATTTTGTTTCCTGAATGACACGAAATTGTTCTTTACATGCAGGCAACAAAGTTGAGTCTGCTTACAGGGGTGCCGTCCGAGTATAACAGTATGATTATTATAGAGATGGACAAAGGAAAGTTCGCTTTCAAGACAAAAACAGTCGAAGAAGAGGTAAGTAATGCTCTTTTGGTAGACTCTCTAATCATGCTTCTCTGCATATAGCAGTAATAATGGTGGAATAGGGGACTTTTTGAGAAGAATGTATCGACATAATTGATGATAAATAAGAAAAACGCGCTTAAGATGGTTTGAAGATGTACATAGATCTTAGATTAAGTAGTAGAGGATCGTTAGCGCAAATTAAAAAGGAAAGTGAAAGGCAAATAAAGATGGAAATACACTACTATTAGTGAGGGAGTAGCTCTCTTGTGCACTTGGTGCATAGTGCACTCGCTCAACAGTTAAGACTGTTTATATTGAAAAATATGATTTGACTACACTGAAAAGTGTGGTTAGATTACACTGAAAAATTTATACTGAAAATTGGTTTTCAATGTAATCTAACCACACTTTCCAGTGTAATCATCTTATACTTTTCAGTATAAACAACTTCAACTGTTGAGTGAGTGCACTGTACACTAGGTGATATGAGAATGTGTTTTTAGTAAAAATATGTTATATTAACGAGAATTGATATCTTGATCAAACACAATGACTAGATATAATCCATATCCAACCCCACAATAAACTGTCACATTACCTATTTTTCCACATTTCTTCCAAACTTAAACGATCAGGTATCCCTGAAAGTACTCTTATTTTTTCATTAAGGAGATAGAATGGTGTAGAGAGAGAGATTGATTGAGGGTAAATAAGACAAGATTTATTTTTCCTTAATTTCATGCAAATTCTCTAAAACAACAATTATTATGAAATGTATTTTCTATTTAAATTTCCAACTTATATAAACGAACATTCAGAAAACAAGCCACGTTGAAGAGAAGATCATATTCCTCCGTAATCTCGGCATCGGGTTTGGCAACATCGAGGCCACAGCCGAGAACAGGCTGCCCGAAGAAGCCGAGCCGAAGCTATACGAAAAATCGGAAATGATATTCAAAGCCGCGACCGATTGGTGCGGGAGGATGTGCGATTGTTGTTGCTGCATGTGTTTTATTCAGTGCTGTAATCGCATGAACGACCAATGCGCCATCGCTCTCACGCAGCTCTGCACGATTCTCGCGTGTTTCGAGTGCATCGATGTTTGTTGTGAGATCTGTTCTGGTGATTAGAGGTATGTATAGGTGTATGATAGAGGAACTCTTTCTCCTTGTTTCAAGATTGCATCAATGGCTGATTAGATGTAAATGTATGTGATCATGATGCAGTTTGATAGTATAATAGAGTTTGCAGGATAAATGGAATTTGTTCTGTTTGTGGAAAGTAATACTTTCTTTTCCACTTGTGTAATGATGCAGATTGGTAGTATAATACAGTAAGCAGAATAAATGAAATTTCTCGCATCAGTTTCCACACTTTGCCTTTTTGTTTGTTTCCACATTAGTTTGAACACCCCAAGAAAAGGTCACAACCTTACCCTCAAAATTCTCACGTATTAACCCATTATGTCATTACTTTTTTTATACAAATAACTCGAGTTTAAATTACAAATCGTCCCATAACTTTTTGACAAAATAAATTTAGTCCCAAAATTAACTTTTTATCAGATTTGGTCTCAAATCCTCTAAGAAAGTCCAGTTTTGGTCCCAAATTGGCCGGAAAAGTCAATACAACGTCGTTTTTAAGTTCAAAATTTGGGATTAATGGCAAGAGTGTTGGTGTGGTGTCCATATGTGCAAATTATATATGATTTTGTCATTTTCAATTATAGTTTTTAAATATAAATTATGTGTAATAAAATTGTAAAAGAAAAGAAAAAATCAAATACAAGTAGTACACACAAACGCCACATTATCCCCCTTACCGGAAATCTCCAAATTCGGGCTTTGAAGTCAGATTTGGGACCAAAATTGGATACTTTCAGAGAAATCGGGATTAAACCTGATAAAAAATTAATTTTAGGACCAAAGCTATTTTGTCAGAAAGTTATGAGACGATTTGTAATTTAAACTCCAAATAACTCGCAATCACACAATTAAACTTGATTTGATATAAACTCTCCACTTTATCACTTTAATGATATAAAATAATGATTTATCTTAATTTTCGTGCCCAAATTAGCGTGAAAACTGATCTGGGAGTGACTGGGACGGAGTGAGTACTTGTTCAATCCTTTCTAATCTCACATAGCAAACAGACCCTAAGAGTATAAATGGACTATTCCAAAATTTGATATCCCTTCTCATATACTCCCTCCGTCGCACATTTATCGATACACACCCCCAGAACTACTAGCATTTTTTTTATTCTAGACCCTTTACTTTTCCTTTTCTGACGGGAATGATTCGAAAATATGTTACAGAAAAAAGATCAATCTTTTGGAAAACTTTATTCGAAATATGAACATAATTTCGAAACTTTTTTTATCCGCAAACACTTGATAATTTCGGCATATTTTGTTCGAATATTGCAAAACTTTAAGCAAAACATGTGTAAATTTTTTTGATGGAGAATTTGAAAAAAAAAAAAAAAAACACAAATGACAAATCATATGACTTCCAACTTCGTTATATGCTCATAATACCAACATTTCGTGCAAAACACACACAATATAAACATTAAACAATATTTAACATTCAAAACTAGGGTTTATAAATCTATGAAATAAGGAATAAAAGTAAAACAAATATATGTGTTTTAAAACTCTTCTATTTTCTCCGGATTCTCGTTGAAAAATATAAATTAATCGTTGTGGTGTCGGCTGATCATGCTATGTTGGTGTCAATGTAAATCTGTATTTTTCATGATGAAGAATTGAAGATGATGAACATTGCAAAATATACGTGAACTGCGAAACATATGAGAGGGGCGTGTATGAAGTTTTAGTTGTTTTATTTTTTTAATTATCAGGTATACGTGTAATTTAATAATTCTAATAAAATAAAATAAAAATGAAGAAGGTGTGTATATAATGTTTAAGGAGGTATTTAACCGGGCCCTTTCTAAAAATCAGGATCCAAATTACCTGGGCCAATGGCTTTCTACAGAAAGCCCAAATAGGCCCAATATGCATTTGAGCCCATTCCAAAATCCAGGCAATTTTCAGTCTACATTTCGTCAACTGTGGGAGACTCTCTCTCTCTCTCTCTTGGCCGGACGAGGGCAAAAGCGGAATAGTGTTTCCCGCTCTCCCAATTTTCATTCCTTATTCATGGAAAAACTGTTTTATCCGTGTTAATCACCAAATACTTTGCGTGATTTTGCTTCCAGTTTGGCCAAATGGCGCATCGGTTTGCGGCTTTCTTCGAGAAGAACTGCCTTCTTCTTTGCCTTTTGGTTTTTACTCACGGGTGAGCAGAATTTGCTGAACTTAGGAGTTCCTGTGATTTAAAGTAGTTCTGCAACTACTTATGTGCTGATAATGTTGTTTATTTTGATTTATGAACGAAATCTCGTGTCGATTGCTTTTCTGGAACTCAGTTTAGGTCCGTGAATTGTTGTTTTTTGTTATTTTAATTTTGAAACTGCTGTTTCTGGTTGCTTTCGTTGATCCTATGATTATTGAAGGCTGAATCATTAGCTGAGCAGAATTTGCTGAACTTAGGTGTTCCTGTGATTTAAAGTAGTTCTGCAACTGCTTATGTGCTGATAATGTTATTCTATGAAGGTTTATTTTGATTTCTGAACGAAATCTCGTATCGATTGCTTTTCTGGTACTCAATTTAGGTCCGTGAATTGCTGTTTTTTGTTATTTTAATTTTGATACTGCTGTTTCTGGTTGCTTTCGTTGATCCTATAATTATTGATGGCTGAATCATTAGCTGAGCAGAATTTGCTGAACTTTGGTGTTCCTGTGATTTAAAGTAGTTCTGCAACTACTTGTGTGCTGATAATGATATTCTATGAAGGTTTATTTTGATTTCTGAACGAAATTTCGTATCGATTGCTTTTCTGGTACTCAATTTAGGTCCATGAATTGTTGTTTTTTGTTATTTTAATTTTGAAACTGCTGTTTCTGGTTGCTTTCGTTGATCCTATGATTATTGAAGGCTGAATCATTAGCTGAGCAGAATTTGCTGAACTTAGGTGTTCCTGTGATTTAAAGTAGTTCTGCAACTGCTTATGTGCTGATAATGTTATTCTATGAAGGTTTATTTTGATTTCTGAATGAAATTTTGTATCGATTGCTTTTCTGGAACTCAATTTAGGTCCGTGAATTGTTGTTTTTTGTTATTTTAATTTTGATACTGCTGTTTCTGTTTGCTTTCGTTGATCCTATAATTATTGAAGGTTGAGTCGTTAGCTGAGCTTTGATCTAAGTGTAGCTGAATTCACCGCTGTATTTGATTATAAACAAGGATTTATTGATTAGGTATATTTTATTTTGGCTGGATATATTTTATACTTAAGTTTTTTTTTTTTTTTTTTGGATTATAGAGCATTAGCTAATGTTGATGTATTAAAAGAGAAGACACTAGCAATGATAAAACCAGATGGAGTTGATGGTAGCTATGTTGACATTATAAAGAAAACCATCTTGGATTCAGGCTTCAGTATCACACAGGAGATTGAGCGTAAATTAGATGAGGATACGGTGAAAAGTTTTTACGCGGAGCATGCTTCGAAGAACTTCTTCTCGAACCTTGTTCGCTATATGACAAGGTATTCTGTCTTGACTCTAATGCATCATGAGATAAAGTATCATGTTAAGTTTTTCTTAGAAAATCGAAATATATGAACATTGCTGCTCAGATAAGCTGGTTTGGCCTGATAATAAAACAGACCCTTGTATCATATGATTCATATAGTTACATTTCAAGCATAATGTTTCAAATACTGTTGTGCACATGTGAAGTTCTTATGCTCGAGCTAAAGTAGATATCCCTATCAATGCTCTCCTCTATTTCAATAGATGAATATTGAAATATCATGAGATTGAGCGTAAATTAGATGAGGTTTCTGTGAAAAGTTTTTATGCGGAGCATGCTTCGAAGAACTTCTTCTCGAACCTTGTTCGTTATATGACAAGGTATTCTGCCTTGGCTCTAATTCATCATGAGATAAAGTATCATGTTAAGATTTTCTTAGAAAATCGAAATAATTGAATATTACTGCTCAGATAAGCTGGTTTGGCCTGATAAGCAACAGACATATGATTCATATAGTTAAATTTCAAGCAAATAATGTTGTGCGCGTGAGAAGTCCAAGTAGATATCCTTATCAATACTCTCCTCTATTTCATAAAGTTTCACTCATTGTAAGTGTTTCTTCTCATGATACTATGATAGTGACTCATTTAATGCCATTTAATAGTGGACCGGTGCTGATAATGGTTTTAGAAAAGGAAAATGCCATAGCTGATTGGCGTGCTATGATTGGACCTACGGATGCAAACAAAGCTAAGGTGACACATCCAAAAAGGTTTGTTGCTCCATGTAGTTATCACTATTCATTTTGCTGTTACGATCCCATATCGGTTCCACATGAAAGTGTGGAAGGGTATATAAGTGGGAGTCAATCCTTAACCTTTGACTATGGTTTTGGGTTAAGTTAGGGCTCCCTAGCTTATATTCCTAACATTCACTCTATCTTGTAATATCATATTTGGGCTTCAATTTTCTGTTTAAATCACACGTTTTCTTTTCAACCTAGTGTCCGAGCTTTGTGTGGGCTAAACTCAGAAAGAAACTGTGTTCACGGGTCAGATTCACCTGAATCTGCTGCCAGAGAGATATCCTTTTTCTTTAAGAAGTCATCTTCAGGTGATCCCATATTTAGTGTATTCACTTAGAATCATATGAGATGTGGATAAACACAAAATACCAGGATATGTACTTATGCATTTTGTGTCTCAGCATTGTTAGAAATAGCTATTATTTGTAATTCTTTGCATAGTTTTATTTTGAAGCATGTTCAGCAGTCTATCTGGAATTCTATTATATTGTACTTACAATAATCCAATTGGTTGTCCATATAAATGTGAAATATGATCCAATATAAGGAGCATGCAATATTCTTACTGAAAAGTATTTTCATGGAATTTTTCATTGATATATTTATAGGTTTCTTTGAATTTTTACCCTCAGAAATATCATGGTTGTAGTCTGCTTTTGGACCTCGGTGCCTTTAAATTATCTACAAAACCAAGTGGTTTCCATTAGTTTGACTCCCCTAAAACATAAATAAGTAAATATAGTTAAAGACATACTTAATTGCAATTTAAATCACGTCCTTTTCCAAAATTGCATTTTAAGCTAAACTTCTGGATCTTGTTAAAAATAAGTTTCAGTTTAACTTTTGGCAATTAAGATTTACAGGCAGATTTGCAAAGGTCTGTCGTTGACGTAGTTTCTACGTGGCAACGCCCCGCAAAAAACTTAAATTATGTGGCAAAAAACTATAAATTAAGTTTTGTGCCACCTAATTTAATTATTTAGTGGGCCATTGCCACGTATACGCCACGTCAGCGACGGACAGAGGCAAATCAACTCATAAGTCTTAATTGCCAAAAAAACGTTAAATTAAAAAAAAAAAATTAACAAGATCCAAAAGTTTAGCTTAAAATACAATTTTGGAAAAAGTCGTGATTTGAATTGCAATTAAGTCTTAAAGATATTTATACCTTCGAATTTTATTTTGTAAAGCATCAACTTTTGGTTTGCATCTTTTCTAATTGGCGCATTTTGCGAATTTCTGTAATGCCTAAAAACACAATGTAAGTTGCATCTAGTGATTTCTAACTGCAAAATCGTCATTTCTCCATATACGAACAATCTTTTGTTTGTTATTTGATTGTTTTATTTGTGTTTTTGGTTGCAGACTTTATTTCAAACCATGATGAGTTGTAAAGTTGCAAGTGCTGAAGGAAGTCATGCTCCAATCTGTATACTGGAACACTTTTTATTCACCAAATATACACCATTCTGGTGCGTCCTTTGGGTAATAGGAGCATGAGCACACCATTCTGGTGCGTCCTTTGGGTAATAGGAGCATGAGCACACCATTCTGGTGCGTCCTTTGGGTAATAGGAGCATGAGCACCGTTGGTAGGGTGTCTTATGCTCGGCTTTCCATATACTTATAATATTTCTTGTTGGTAGAATAATAAAATATATTCATGTGCTGGAATTGTGGACCTGTATGGATTGTCTATAACCTAATTGACTACAAATGGATTTACATGATTCATATTAATGGCTGAGAGTTTTCTTTCCCTTCAGTAAGTATTGATACATATGCTGAAATCATTATGTATAATTGTTACCAATATATATGCTTTTCAACACTTGAAGATGACTCAATATAGTATTTGTTGCAAATAATGTACAAGTTCTGTTACATGCTAATTAACTTAATGACCTTTTTCTACGTATGAACAAGTTAATATCTTGCTATATGAATTAAATATAGATATGATGCTCGTGGTTCTCGTTTGTTTATAGCTAACTTAGCATGTATAGGATTTACATGTGTTAGAAACTGCTCACCTCGTTGATGGTTTTACATATATGGGTTACATATATCATCCTATTTATCTGTGATGGAAAGTGTCAGTTACACACTGAAAATAGGTCTGTTTCCAGAATTCATTTTTTTTGTTTATTCAATTAAAAAACGCCTCTGGAAATGGTAATGCTATCTCACAATGTTGGGAAGATATGATAACCAGATACTGGAGTTACCAATCCATGACTACAGTTTTGCCGTTTTCAGGTATTGCTATGCATCAGTCACAGTTCTATAACCAGGCACGGAGCCACGTGAGGTAAGGGGGGAACTGGCCCCCTGAATTTTCACAAATATAACCTATACACACACTGTTTTTCATTTCATTTCTTAAAAGATATCTGTCCTAGTGGTTTAGCATTCCCTTGAAAGTGCTCAAATTGAACAACTAGGTTTCAATTCTGCTGAAATGCTTAGCTTTGCTTTCGTTTTTATTTTTTATTTTTTTTTGCTTTCGCGTCTATCAATTTTTGCCTTTATATAAATTCTAAATGTATTAACTTCTCTTGAAATTGTTAAATTTATTTTCTATATATTTTTATTAACTTTTGTAATATAATAAGTGTAATTTTAAATATATATCTATATTAACTAAGTAATTATCATACAATAATAAAAATATGATGAACTAAAAGCATACATATATACAGAACTGTTATTTCTTATGTTAGAGTCTTATGACTGGATGACATAAAATTTTATTAAAATATAGTGAAAGTAATTAATTTGATCAACTTTTATTAATATATAATATGTTTTAAAAATACTAATATGAGAAGAAATCGAAAATTCATATTTTTAATTGGGCCACTGAGCTGAATTTCTGGCTCTGTCACCGTCTATAACCACTTATTCAAATCTTTGTTGGTTAGTTCTTGTTTACATTTCTTCTGTTTGTGCATTTCTTCTGTTTGTGGATTGTGGTATAACTTTCCTTAGTATATGTACTTTGCATTCATCCTTTTTGTGTTTGTTTTAATAAAGAAAGAAAAATAATTTTCTTTGATCTAAACGACTCAAGCTGAATTCCATTGCCCTTTACTTGTCTACCATGCATGTGCCAGATTAAAATCACGTAGTTTTGTCTGAATATGATTTACTTTTTTGCTATTTTAGTCTCTTGAGGTATACATCTGAATCTTTTAGCTAGAACTATATATAGAAGATGAAGGATATGTTTCTTAGATTCTTTTTAGATTCATTCATCTATCGTTTATTGCCTAGATACATGAGTCTTTACCGCACACTCACACACATGTATGTATATATATATGCATATTTTATTCATGAGTAGTTCTAGTGTGCACTTGAGCGCATGGTATGCACTTGAATTTTGAAAAGAATATCTCAAGCAGAAATCAATATTATTCCAAGAAGTAATCACTAATACTCCAATTGCAAGAAAAACACATAGATCGGCGTGGTAGTGTGTGTTTTGAAAAAAACAAAATTGAAGTTAAAATTAAATTTAAAATTCAAGTGCATGTCATGCTAGAATTTGTGTTTATTCAAATATCACATATTCTAGCATGCACTTGGATTTTAAGCTCAATTTTGATTTTTTTTAAACACACACTAACATCCTGACCTATGTGTCTTTTTGCAATTGGACTACTGATTACTTCTTGGGGTGTTACAGACTACTTTTTGGGATATCGCTGATTACTTTTTGAGGTATTACTGATTTCTGTTTAGTGTATTTTTTTCAAAATTTAAGTGCACACCAGAACCCCCTTCAAATATATGCATGTATTAGGTTGATGGGTGAACTGTTAATGCATGTTACGAAGTAATTTGATTGATAAAAGTTGATTTAGCAGTACATTTTGTGCTCAAGATATTTTGAAATTCAAGATCCCATGAGATCTGTGAGAGTCAACTAGTGTGATGGAGGCCACTTTATGGAGGATAGTAGTCCACATCATTTAGAAACTTTTGTTTAATTGAGGCAAATTAAAGGTGCAAAATTTTCCTGATTTGGAAAGTTTTCGGGTTTCGATTGCACAAGTTATGGTAACGGGACTTGGATTTCTCAAACCCTAGGCATCTGCTAGTTGTATGCTCATTCCACATGGTTGCTATTCTTTTCTTCATGGATTGAATTTAATATATTCTTGGTTGGAGTGATTTTCTTGAGTTATCTTTTTTCACTTTGAATTTGTCTCTTTTTACATGCATGCATCTCGAGGGATATCTGGAAATTCTATGCACAAACTCAAGGAAGCTTGAAATAGACATGGTGACGAGTTGCATGACGTTTTAATTCTATGCCCTCAATGAGAGTTAGAGAGGTTTTGAATCATTTCTCCTTTAGCGTTTAATATTTTGCATTGTTAATTGGTGAGTTTTTTCTTATGCACATGTGTATTTGAGGGTGTTGTGTAATTCTAACGAATTAATTTCACACTTCTTTACACACTAGAACTTTTAGATGACATGTAATGTTTTAATGGTATTAGAGTCAAAAGACTATGTCCACTCAAAATATTTAGGTTCAATTCCGTATCATCATGAAATGAGATTTGACATTATGACTTATGAGATGAAATAAGATTGGAGGTTGAGATACAATAGAAGGTATATAATCAAATACATTTATTATAACAAATATAGATGGAGAGTGTTATGTTGAGCTCATAAGCTTTTTAAAACCATTTGTTTAAGAGTTTATAAACATTATCAATGTATTTAACAAAATAAATTATTTAATGGTTTATAAGATCATAAAATACACTCTTAGCAGTTAAGCCGTAAAAAATAGGTTGAGATTTCTCAACTTATTTTTCTAATTATTTCTACCCCGAACTACTCACTCACCCAGGAACCACACCATTCCTCTCTTGCGTTCATTCCCCTTTATCTCTACATAAAAATAAAAAGAATAATATTTTATATGAAAATTAAAATTTAACAATCTATAAAATATTAGCGCATATAATTTTTTTATTAGTCTAAGGGTTTTACTTCGGGAGTTCCCATAATGCAGTAACATGCCACAAAATAAATATTTATTTAATAATGAGCGGTATAAAAATAAAAAATAAATAAATGAAGTTACATTTCCTATAAATCATCAAATTTAATTATGTCTGTGACTCTTTGTGAGGCCACCAAATTTTTACACACCTTGATCTAAAAAAAGAGAAAGAACAGTTCTGTTTAATATTTGTAAGATAGCTTGAAATGGTCCAATGATGTTCAAGAGTTTAACCTCGACATGGATACGTTGGAAGTGGGAAACAAAAATATGAAAATTGGTAGTTAAAGTTAACTTAATATAGATGTGGTGCAAATATTGAGGACACTTGTCAGTTCTGGAATGAAGTACAATCTTAGAAAACTTCTGGAAATATAGTACAACTTTGATAGTCAACCCGACCCATAAATACACGTGTCGAGTGAACCTGCAGGAACTTCTTGTTTTTTTTTTTTTTAATTATCAATAAAGATTTTTTTTATTTATAAAATAAGTGGGCTATGACTTATGAGTAATACCCAGTAAAAAAAGAAAAATTCAAATGGAAGAGAATTAACAATTTATGTCTAAGTACTCCCTTTGTTCCGGTATTAACTTCTCGTTACTTTTGAACACAATATTTAAGAAGAGTAATTAATTATAAATATAGTACAGGTGATGTGATGGAGAGAGAAGAGAATAAAGTGTAATGTGTTTAAATGAGAGGGATATGAATAAAGCGTATAAATATAATATTATCAATTGATGTCAAAAAAAAAAAAAAGTTAATAGTGGGATAGACGAAAATGTCAAAATGAAATGTTGTTAAAAGGACAGGGGGAGTAGTGTTGTTATTCGAGCCGAGCTCGGCTAGGTAACATTAACGAGTAATAATTCGAGCTCGGCTCGGCTCGTATGGAGTGTAACGAGCCTATCGAGCCCATCGAGTCGAGCCGAGCCTATCGAGCCTAATGGAATTTTAAGAAAAATCTTAGTTATCGAGTCTAACGAGCCGAACTCGGTTGGGCTCGTTAAGAAATCAAGTATTTTTCGAGCTCGAGCTCGTTTAACCTAACGAGTCGAGCCGAGTTGAGCCTTAACTAGCCGAGCCGAGCTCACGAGCAGCTCGTTTCATGTAACAACTCTAAGAGGGAGTAACATTCTAGGAACATTTGAGTACTAGCTCCACGATGTATACGTCTATGACTAAGAAGTTATGAATTTAAGTCACAATTTTACCGATAAAAAAATTATTTGAATGGTTTGGTTTAAAATAAAAATATACCCCCTCTCCAATTTTAGAAGAAAAAAAAGTTTCACTCCTTAAAACTAACTATTTATAAGTATTTTTCTTTACATTTTATATCATCATATTTTTTAATATACTTTTAGACAATGAACTAAATATAGACTCTCAATTTTACATCTTTTAATACTAATAAATATTTTTTTCGTGGAAAATTGCACAATTTCTTTCAGCTATCTAAAATGGGATGGATGGAGTAATGAATAGTGAATATACATCCCATAGAATGCTATGTAATATATATAACGTGTATTCCCAATTTTCGACAAATTAAATCGTATCTTAATGTTATATATGAAATAAACACAAGTTTAGTGGTATACGTTATCGAGGAGTACTCAAATTCTTTGCTATTAAATAAAGTGTGAAAACTCGATGAAGTGAGGGTATAAATATAAAGAAAGATTGGAATAACTATCGAGAATGATATTATTATCGATATGGTCGATCTCCAATTTACCTCAACTTTTTTTTTTTTTTTTTTTTACATGCACTACGTAAACTTGATCATAAACTTTTGACAAATAATTTTACGTAAACTTAATCATATACTTTTGGCAAATAATTTTCATATAAACATGAATATTAGCCGTGCATTTACTTTGAATTGGAATTTGTAAATTTTGTGTTTGTGAAGGTACCGATTAATACTAACATTTGGTTTAAACCATCAAATAAATTAAAAGTTGTGATAATGAAGAGAAAAAAAACATTTGAAAGTGCCCTAAATTACGAGATCATTTTATCCTTTGTATCTCTTGATATATATAACTTTTATTTGAGTAGGTTTATATAAAAATGGTTTATGATAAGCTTATCATGAAATAGTTTTAAAGTATCATTAATCTCATCAGGAGTATAATTAATTTGAGTTCAAGAAAATTTACAACAATAATATAATATTATTGACTCAAATTAATGATACTCCTAATAAAATTAATGATACTTCTGATGTAATTAATGATAATTTAAAATTGTTTCATGATGAACAGGGCCGTCTCGGATATTTTTTGGGCCCTGAGCGAAAAAAAAAAATGAGGTATTTCATTAAACACATATTTTCAATATCTTAACAAAGAGAAAGAAGAAATGCTAACGGGAAGAAAGAAGTTGGAGAGGCACAATCTTTCTGTTATGGAGAATATCAACTGAAGAGACGCAATTCTGTTATGGAGAATATAAAATATTTATATCTATGGTAAAAAGTTTCACAACATACGAAAGTCACTCAGAAATAAATTCCCTATTGATTATGCTCCATAAAAAGAGTATGTTTTATACGAAAACGCTTCATAATAAGCTTAACATGAAATAGTTTTAGAGTATCATTAATTTCATCAGGAGTATCATTAAACCTGTCCGGAGTATCATTAGTCTGAGTTCAAGAAAATTTAACAATTTTCTTGAACTCAGACTAATGATACCCCTGATGAGATTAATGATACCCCCGATGAGATTAATGATACTTTAAAATTGTTTCATGATAAGCTTATCATGAACTATTTTCATATAATACTTTGCCCCATAAAAATACATATACATATATAAATGTAAATGATTATATATATATATATATTTTTTTTAAATACAAATATACAAAATAAACTAGACACTAAAAAATGGGGCCCTAAAAAATTGGGGGCCCTGTGCGAGAGCTCACCTTGCTTCCCCTAATAGCCTGCCCTGATGATGAATTTATCATAAACTACTTTTTATATAATATTTTACCTTTTTACTTTCACTATTTTAAGTGTCTTCTAGACATTGAACACAAGTCGAATCGGTTATAGATAAACCAAATAGATTCAAAATGAATTAATTAGTCCTTACTAGTTAGTTCTTTAAAAATAGACGGGTTTGGATAGGGTGTGAAGAAAAAGGGAAAAAAAAAAAAAGAGAATATTAATTTATACTTAGAGTAGATTTTATATGAAAATAATTCATGATAAACTTATCATAAATAGGTGGAGTAATATTTTTGCATATTAATATTATTGTAAAAATAATAATATATATGATTGGCTTCGAGGCATTTCTTGGTTGACTAGCTTCTCCCATCTTCATTCTAAATTTTGATTAGATATTTTAAAAAAAACTAGTGGTGTTTAAGCCTTAATCCAACGCGTAATTAGGATATAATCCTCGTGTCAAAATAGTGACCTTATGATGACAAACCCTCCTAATTTCGAGATCAACACTAATCTATGTATTACCTCAAGATTAACACTTAATTAATCTCTTGAATAGAGAAGGGCCACGAGTGTCAAAGTACCATTTTATTGCACATTATAAATATAATAATAACAACAAGAATAAAAAGGCTAATATATATATAGTGTGGGAATGTTCTATCATTTGCAGAAACATAGGTATATTTGATACTAGGTTGAGTTAAATTTTGCAAGAATTTTGAGGAGGGCTTTTTCGTAAATACCTTGAAACTTGAACCAATAGAAAAACTACTACATCTTGGCCATGGTTTTCATACCATACTAATGTTTATTTATTAGTCCCAAAGCTCATCCTCATTGGCTCCTAGGATCTACTTCTTCAAATCTTGCCTTTTTTCTCCCCAAACCCCACAAGAAATCATTTTTTTGGCAAGATGAAGGTGAGGGGTAGTGATGAGAAATATTGTGTCTAATTTTGTTTTGTGCCATTTATTTGGTGTTTCTAATGTTACAAACGATGTTTTCTTTTGCAGTTTTTCAATTGGGTGCAGAGTAAATTCAATGGAGATGCTAGACCTACTACTAGTAAGTGTCCTATTCTTTCTTACTTGATTATAATCGTCCCGATTCTTGTTATCGTTGCTTATACATCACGTTTTCCGAATCAAAAATTCGAATTCTAGAAATTTATTTAAGAGAAATTACGGTAAAAATCAAGAATGTTATAGTATCATGTTACCTGAATCATGAATTCGAATTCTTGAATTCATTCAAAGAGTAACTGTGGTAAAAATCAAGAATGTGATATTATCATATTTTCTGAATCATGAGTTCGAATTCTTGAATTCATTCAAAGAGACATTATGGTAAAATCAAGAACACGATATTATCATATTACTTGAATCATGAGTTCGAATTCTTGATTTCATTCAATGGACACTACAGTAAAAATCAAGAATGTGATATTATCATATTATCTGAATCAAGAATTCAAATTCTTGAATTCATTCAAGAAACATTACAGTAAAAATCAAGACTGTGATATTATTATATTATCTGAATCAAGAATTCGAATTCTTAAATTCATTCGAGAGACATTACGGTAAAAACCAAGAACGTGAGATTATCATATCATCTGAATAATGAGTTAACTAGTTACCCTAACAATTGTATTATGGTAAAAAAAAAAAAAAAAATCAAGAATGTATTATGTAATAACATGCTTTAAATTTGTGCAGATCATACAAAGAAAGAGCCACCAAAGGAAGAATTCAGTGATTGGCCACAAGGGCTCCTAACAATTGGCACATTTGGCAATAGAGACATGAGAGAAAACAACCAAGAAATCCAACCAATTGATCAAAATGTGGACAAAGAAGTAGCCCCACAAGAAGACCAATGCTCATCTCCTGATTTCTCAGAATTTACAAGTGAAGAAGTAGGCAAGTTACAAAAGGAGTTAACCAAACTTCTATCAAGAAAGCCAGCTCCTTTGAAGCAAGATGAACAACCACCAATTGTTGATCTCCCATTGGACAGATTCCTAAACTGCCCCTCGAGTTTGGAAGTCGACCGGACGGCCTCCAATAGGTTCAGCACCTATTCGGACGACAAGGACGAAGAGGAGATTGATCGGACGATCAGGATCATTCTCGGACGATGCAAAGATGTTTGTGAGAAAAAGAAGAACAAGACTATTGGGAAGAAGTCCTTGTCCTTTCTTTTCAAGAAAGTGTTCGCTTGCACCAGTGGATTCGACCCGACTCCTAGTTTACGCGACCCGTTTCAAGAATCAAGAATGGAGAAGGTAACAAAAAAAAAAAAATCCCATTTTATATTTTTAACAAAGACTCATTAGAATCAAATGAATCAAGATCAAAATAAGACCACTTTTGGACATATTTTTTCAAGAATCAAGAATGGAGAAGGTAAGAAAAGAAAAAAAATCCCATTTGATATTTTAATCAAAATTTCATTAGAATCAAATGAATCAAGATCAAAATAAGGCCACTTTTGGACATATTATTCACCTAAGTACATTTTTGCTTCATTATTTGCAGCTATTAAGGACAATGCTCACAAAGAAGATGTACCCTCAAAGATCTTCAAGAACATCAAAGAAATACTTAGAGGATTATAGGCCTACTTACGAGGCGGAGAAGGACGAAGAATCGCGCAATAAAAGTCGAGAGGGGGCTAAATGGGACAAGACTGATTCCGAGTGTAAGTTTAGTTTTCTCTTGTATGTATTACTCCCTCCGTTCCCTAATAACTTTCACACTTTCCTTTTTGGACCACAATAACTTTCACACCCCAAATATGGAAATAAAATACTCTCACAATACATACTTTAATTCAAAATACTCTTCATTCATTGATTGAAAAAGTCAATAAAGCACTTAAGAGGGGACGGAGAGAGTAGTACAAATGCAAACATTATTACATATGTATCATACTAACCATCTTGATTTTATTTGATTGCAGATATTGTTCTAGAGATTTAGATACCAAGATTTTGTAATTTTGGTTCAAGATTAAAGAGAGATGGCCAAATTTGATCACTTACTTAACATTAATCATTACAAGGTGGCATATGAAGAGACCATGCATTTTATTTTACAAGTGAACACATGTTCTTCTTGTTTGATGGGAAGGAAACTTTCCGTCCCTTTTTTTCATGGTTGTATTCATCATGCAGCACCATGTTATTGTAATAATCTCATTGGTTTTTCTGTACTTTTGTGCAGTCTCGATCTTCTGTTACACAATATTGTATGGATCAGGTTTTGTTACATGTATTGATTAAATGAATACGATATTATACAAAGTGAATAATAAGGATTTGATGTGAGTTTTGCAACATTTATGGAAGTTTTTGTTCTGTTTTACATAAATATTCATCTAAATTTATAAATTTAAAATTATGTGACATCTATCTTTGTTAAATTTAAAATTTAAGTGCATCGTCTATTTTGTGTTGATATATAATTCGCATACTGGCACACTACAACAACATAAAGATTCCCGTTAGTAGACGGTTCGATTAAACAAAGTATATAAACATACAACCCCTGATACTTTGATTTGTCTACAAAATTGTTGATTAAAAAAAAGGTCAAAATCTCAAAATTTCTAAATATATGACATTACTTTTAACTTATACTCCCTCCGTTCTCTCTTAATTTTTAGAGGTGAGTGAACACATTTTTTAAGAAAAATTGTTCTATTGGTTTTTTGACCAATGAATGAAGATTATTTTGACATAAAATAGTATTTAATGTGAGAGTGTTTTATTTCTATATTTAGAGTATGAAAATTATTGTGGGACGTGCAAAATAGAAAAGTGGAAAAATTAAATGAGGAAGGATGAAGTAATCAAATACCCAAATAATAAGGAAAAAAAATCGAACTTATTTAGAAAGAATCTAAAGTGTTGAAAAAATTCAAACTTGGTACTATTGTTGAAACTCTAATTGATAAAGAGGGGTCAGAATATGAATATTTAAAACACGAGGTCTCAATTCATACGAAGAAATTCCCTAATATTATGGAAAAAACCCCACAATTATACGAGAGAAAACCAAGCGCCAATTTGCTAATAATTCATCCACAAATTAATGATATTTGCGGTGTGCCTCTCCCCCAAAAACTTGGGGATAGGCCACGATTTATGATAAATTAGGGTTTTTTTTTTTTCTCTTCAGATCGGATCTTTAAAAGGAAATCAGCATAGTATCTCCCCTTTTTCACTCAATTTTTTGCAATTAGGGTTTTGCAGATTTATTAGGGAGGGGAATTTGAGTTGCCCATGCAATTTGTTTCTATCTGAATTCTGGGTTTCTTTTATTTTTTGGTAATATTGAAAAAGTTGGAATCTTGATTTGAGTTCATCAATGTCGTGGGCTGGCCCTGAAGATGTTTACCTCTCGACTTCTCTTGCTAGCTATCTTGACAGTAAGTGCTTTGTACTTGTGTTTTTACAGCTTTTTTTTGTTGATTATAATCTGGGGTTTTGAATATCAGTGGATTCTTGAGTTTCTTGATTTAAATTGAATTAAACGTTTAGGCTATGTTTGCTTTATAGGATGGGATGGGATTGATAACTATGGATAGGATTGTATCGGTAGGATTGTAATTCTTGGTATGTTTGGTTTGATGGATTGATTGTTTTTATATGATCTCGACAAGGATTAAGTAATTTCACCTACCCAGCCCGGATTATTTGTCCCCCGATAGCGGTATTACTTCGAAAAATAGTATCGGGCCAACCTTGAGTCCCGGGCCATAAACCTACAAACCAAACATTGGATTAAGTAGTATAAAATAATCAATCCAAGCTTATTCATCAAAGCAAACGAGGCCTTAGTGTTTTATTTTTCTTGATTGAATTGATAAGTTTGTGATGTGGGTCTCCACTGAAATCTGGATTTGGGAGTTCAATTTAGAAATTTGTTCCAATTTTTGTTTCCTCTGAGGTTTGTATTGGTGCTTGGGAAGTTGTTAAATTGTCTTGTGTTGGATCATCTCATATAAATTGTATGTCATGAGACGGTCTCACACAAGTTTTTGCCGTTACGTTTTATAGGGTTGAACCGGGAAATTTTTGTGTAGGAGTGATCTTCTATGAATGACGATGCTCTTATTTTGTACCTCATATTTTTATATGTGAATGAACAAAATAAGATATCTTATTCATGTGTAAAATTGCTTAGTTTAGTTTGGCAAACACTTTCTTTGGGTAGGTAAATTGCACTCTCTTCGTCCCCCAAAAGTATGGTCATTTGTTTTTTACAGGTTCTAAGAAAACGTAGATAAAGAAACACTATTTTAGTATATTGTGCGGTCCATTTATGAGTTATGTGGTTGCTTGTGAGTTTAAAGTCGATAACATGTCAAGTAATTAAGTGATGGTTGAATGGGGAAGAAAACAAAAATTGTTGAAAAATACAGAAAGTCGTACTTTTGAGGGACGGAGGTAGTAGTAATTTTGTTACTTCTTTTCGAAAATAATTAATTCACCCTGTGAACTTTATGTGGTTTGAGGTGGTTGCTTTTGTAAGTAAGATAAAATGAACTCATTATCAAGACAGGTAGCTCAGTGAAAAACTACTTTTTCCACAAAATCTGATGAATATTGCTAGTTGTTATTGGCTCTTTCAAGTGAAAATAATTGTTGTTGAAAAACTATTTTGGCATGCTTAGTTAGTAGAGGTGGAATAAGCAAAGTAGATTCCGTGTTGTTGCTTAGTCGAGTTCCAATGAAAATCACAATTAAATAAAGTAAATGCGAAAATTGGATATTTATAAGATCAATCAATTTGTTTATTCTAGACCATCTAGACCATAAGATTCGACCGACACTATGATAAATAAATAGGAATACGGAAGAAAAAAAAGAAAAAGGGGGGCAAGTAGAAAAAAGTTCAGATGGATTGTATCTTGTGTGGTATACCGAACATGTGCTTAGTATTTGGCAATAATTCGATTTTATATTTCCTGGTTTTCTTCTATTTTCATTGATGCCTTTCAACGAGTTTCTCAGTTCTTACCTTATGAGTTGAAATCTATTCTTTTGACAGAAAAACTTCTTGTATTACTTCGGGATGGGCGAAAACTATTAGGGCTTCTTCGTTCATTTGATCAGTTTGGTAAGCTCGTGGATAAGATTACTATCACATCCGCCAGTTAGTATTCATAATGAGTATGTATAGAGTGAAATTGGTTCATACATGAATCATTGAATTGTTTTTACTAAAGAGTATTAATAGTTTTCACTGTAGGGTATTAGTTGTTTTCACTGAAGAGTCTTAGTTTGTTTTCATTGAACATCTATGACTCTTCAGTGTAAATCAGTAATACTCTTCAGTGAAAACAACTAATACTCTTTAGTAAAAGTAACTAATACTCTTTAATGATTCATGTATAAACGATTTTCACTCTATACTTCGTCTTACATAATAATCGGCTTCTAAGAAGGATTGATGTATTCGTTGTAGCTAATGCTGTACTAGAAGGTGCGTGCGAACGTGTTATTGTGGGTGACCTCTATTGTGACATCCCATTGGGTCTATATATAATCCGTGGGGAAAATGTTGTCTTGATCGGGGAGCTGGTACACTTTCGTTTTGTTTTTTCGATAATTATTTTTGTAACTATCAACCTTTTCGTTTTTGGGCTTATGTAAGAAGTGATTTTGTTGATCAGGACTTGACTAAAGAGGAGCTTCCACCTCACATGACTCGTGTTTCGACTGCAGAGATAAGAAGGGTAAGCTCTCTCTTCGATCTTTACATAGATTTTTGGGAAAATTATATTTCTGGGATATTATCTTATGGGTGTTTGCAAAATTAGAACACTATCTTTACAGGTTTGTAAAATTGGGGCATTATCCTTACGCGCTTGCGAAATTAGGACACTGTCTTTACAAACTTGCAAAATCAGGATACTATCTTTTAATTTTGGCAAATTTAGGCAAAATTTTATAAAATTCAATCATAATCAGACTTTATTTGGCCGTATTTTGTAAATTTAGCCTAAATTTGTCCAACATAAAAGATATAGTGTCCTAGTTTTGCAAGCTCATAAAGATAGTGTCCTGATTTTGCAAGCCTGAAAAGATAGTGTTCTAATTTTGCAAACACCCATGAAATAGTGTCCTAAAAAAATAATTTTCCCGAGTAATTTTTTCCAGAAGGCTGTAATCAAACTGTATCGAGCTGAAATTTGGACGGTTTGAATTGCATTATTCCACAATATTTGCCTATTTTGCTCGTTCCATTATCGGGTTTTGTAGCGAGTAGAATTGTATTCCGTGTTTTGCAGGCACAAAAGGTAGAAATGGAAGAATCGGAGCTCAAGGGTACGATGAAGAAGAGGATGGATTTTCTTGACATGGATTGAGATGGTAGCCATCCAGTTCTTCGTTTTTGTTCAAGAGCGGGACGTGCTGTCTGCAAATATTATCGTGGATGTGGCCCGCTTGCTGGAAATACGACGACGTGATCTGGTAATTTGAATAGTTGAGAGACGCCATAGAAGCTGACCTTCTTCCATGGTATTTTGTTTCTGGAAGGATGTCTCTGTTTATTTCTTATTTTGTTGATTGATTTTGTATAGACAAATACATGGGGGTGTGGCATCTAATCCCTCTTTCTTTTGGAGTAAAATCTGTTCATTTCTAGTGCTTTCTGATCCGTCAGACAAAAACTTGTATGAGACCGTCCCATAGCATGAGACAACACAAATTAACACTCATTTCTACCAAAGTGTTAATGCATTCCACTGTCTCATAGCATGAGACGGTCTCACACAAGACATATTCTTAATCGTCTCAGATAACTGTAATGACTTTTTAATTTCATTTTTAAATGCAAACGATAGGAATACAACCTCTTCTCTTTGCTTTAGTAAGAACAAAATTACACAAATTCTAGCATGCATCTAGATTTTAAGCTCAATTTTAACTTCAATTTTGATTTTTTTCAGAACACAAACTAACATGTCAAACTATGTGTTATTTTTTTTACAATTCAGATATTACTGATTATTTCTTGAAATGTTACTGATTATTTTGGGTGTATTATTAATTTTTCTTTTTGGAGTTTTTTATTTTTTTTCAAAATTCAAGTACACAACACTAGAACTACGCACAAAATTATGTTAGAAAAGATTAGAGCAATCATAAGTTTTTTCCCAATACAATATATCTCACACCACAAAATTATGTTAGAAAAACTTAGAGCAATGATACTTTTTTCCAAATACAATAATATCTCACACGTTTTGATTTATATATATAGTTTTCAAATGATACCATCAAATCATATACTCTACAGTCAATTCCTCAAAATGGACCAAGTCAAATTTGGACCACTTGAAAGGAAAATCTGTCTTCATTACCTTGAAGGTTTGTTCATGATAAATGTTGAGTTTAAATTACAAATCGTCCCATAACTTTCTGACAAAACAGATTTGGTCCTAAAATTAATATTTTATCAGATATAGTCTCAATTTTTCTGATAGGGTCCAATTTTGGTCCCAAGTTTCACTTTGAAGTTCGAATTTCGGTGATTTCCGGCAAGAGTGTTGATGTGGCGTTTACGGCTACTATTTTGTATTTGATTTTTTCTTTTCTTTTACAATTTTATTGCACATTATATATATTTAAAAATTCTAAAAGAAATTGACAAAATAAAATATAATTAGCGCATATGGACGCCCCATCAACACCCTTGCCACATATCCTCAATTTCAGACTTTAAAACGATGTCGTATTGTCTTTTCCGGCCGATTTGGGACCAAAATTGGATTTTGTAGAGAATTTGGGACTAAATCTGATAAAAGGTTAATTTTGGGACTAAATCTGTTTTGTTATAAAGTTATGGGACGATTTGTAATTTAAACTCATAAATGTTTGCCAAGACTTAACACCTATTGATCAATTCATAAAGAAACTAATTTGATAAATTCATAGAAATAATCATAAAGCAACCATTTTTTTTTTCTCTTGAAAGGTAAATGTGGTTATACTCGAAACCCAAAAAGAACTACCGGTGAAAAAACAATCTAAAATTTTAACGGAATACAGTTCAGAGGAGACGATTCCCAGCTACGACGAGAGTTAAAAAAATAAAAGTTACGAGAAGCCGTTATCATTATATACATTCTCGTAACTTAAAACACCATTGTGTAACGAAAGATCTCGACACGTAAGAAACAATTTTTAACAACATTCAAATAAATTCATGACTGCTTTTTCAAGATCATCAGCTGAGTACCTGATATAATCCTGGGGATGCTTCCCACTCTCAATCAAATTCCTATGCCTCTCAAGAACAGGAATAAGCAGCTGCAGGATCGAAAATCGGAGCTCTTCTCTGAGCTCGACGTCGGGCACAGCCCAACCGGCCCAACCGGCCTGAGACGCGAGAGCGGCCTTCAGCTTGGCCGTGAAGGCACTGTACCTCCGCCGTAACACATACCTTAAAACAATTCCCGATAAAAGCCTTTTTTCGTTTCGCAGGCAGTCCGAGACCTTCTTCCACGACGATTTTAGGTAATTTCTAGCAGCTAAGTTGTATTCTGCGGTTAGCTTGTTGAGGTAATCGTCCCCGAGCATTTCCCTGAGCTTGATGTAGCCTGTGATCTTGCGAACGATGTAATGCACGTTGTTCATCATGAAGAGATGAGACAACGAGGCGTCCTTGTATCGCTTCGATTTCGCTTCTAGATTGTTCTTCAGGACATCGATTATCTAGGTGGAGCACCAACGGGGACGAATCCGAATCCGAATCCGAATCCGAATCCCCTTTGAGATCTGATGGATTTGCGACGATTAGTTCGACTAGTGTTTGCTTGTATTCCGCCATTGAATCGATGTAATTCATCACGCATTTCGTTAGGGGTGAATCGTGCCGCTGGACATTAAGGCTTTCGTCGGCTCTCTGATTATGGCTTTCTCGAATTCGGAGAGTAATTCTCTGACGGAATCGGATAATGTGAACAAAATCTCAACAGCTTTTTTCCGGATTAATTCGCCGGATTTGGAAGGGAAAATTTTCTCGATATCGGATAACGAATCGGAGAGTACTTTGTACAGATCTAGAATTCTGAACAGTTTTTCTGGAGATTTCCTGGTGGTGCTAATCGATTGGGCGAAATTGAAGAACAATAGAGCATGATCCTTTACCGTTTCCATGAAACAATCGTCGTCGATTCGATTCCCCAATCCGTTGAATATCTGCTGCGATAATCGCCTCTCGTTCCGAAACAGCACACGGAAGCAGATCTTCGCGTTCCGGATCCACCGCCGGATCTTCTCCTTCTGGATCCGCCATTCCAGCCTCTGCACACTCTTCGAGCTCAGATCCTCGATTCCGAGCCGTCTGAAACTGTTCTCCATGTGCGCCTTCCGTACGGCGGCGTATACCTTAACACACTCTCGCGAGTGGCCGGATCGGATAATCCGATCCGCGATTCGCCGGAGCTCGCGGATCGCTTCGTCGGTGATGAATTTCGCCTCCGATTTACTGGTAATCCCTTCCGTCAAGTACGAGCTGTACTCTGAATCGGAAAACGTGCTGGAGGAATGGCCTCTGAGGGAACCGATTTTGACCGCGGGAGTGATGGAGAGAAGAATCGCTCCGAAATCGTCCTTCAGGCCAGCCATGGAGGCGGCGCCGCCGCCGGTGGAGTTTTGACGGTCGTTGACGGCGTCTACTACACTGTACTTCACTCCGTGAAGTAAATTTTCCGGCGCACTCGAATTCCGTCGAACGATTTTAGTTTTCGGAGGGTTAATTCCGGCGGAGATGTCGCTTGCCACCGGCGGCTCCATGGCGGCAATGGGTGGCCGGAGTAGTTAGAGGTTAATTTTTCGCGCTCTTTTTCTCGATTACGAATGGATGGTTTTGGAAAATAGTAGTAACAATTTAATTTATTTTGATTTATGAAAATTTTAATTTATATGCAGAAATTTCTTTTAGATAAGAGTCCTGGTACTCTAATTGACTTGTAAGTTTACCGTGACGTATATAATAGAGTATGTATAGAGTGAAATTGGTTTATATATAAATCATTGAAGGGTATTAGTTGTTTTCACTAAAGAGTATTACTAGTTTACACTGAAGAGTTTTAGTTCATTTTTACTGAACATCTAAGACTCTTTAGTATAAATCAGTAATACTCTTCAGTAAAAACAACTAATACTCTTCAGTGAAAACAACTAATACCCTTCAATAATTCATATATAAACTAATTTCACTCTATACATACTCAAAATAATATATAATAATATAATGGATATGATATGGTCTCGTTTAAATTATTATCATTATTAAAAATTCAATTTCAAATAAAATTTTAATATTCGATATTATGGTAACGTAGCTCAAATCATTGATTTATGTGCATGGTGAAGTGTAAGAGTATCAATGAATGTAGCTTGAATTCGATTTTGGATAAGGAGTAGCAAGACATTTGTCATACTTCGTAGTAAATCAGTAATACACTTCAGTGTAAGACTTTTTAATGTAAATTAGTAATACTCTTCAATAAATACAATTAATACTCTTCAATAGAAACAATCAATACCCTTCGATGATTTATGTATAAACCAATTTCACCCTATACTTTATCATAAATAAAATAAAGTTAATTTAAATTTGTACTTTTGTATATGGGGAGATATGAAGTCTCGAGCACCTATGTAAAGTCGTGATTTTTTGTTGTGTGGAAGAAGAAGAAGAAAAGATTGGAATGTCAAATTAAATTTTAGTAATCAGTCAAACGAGTGTTCAATTCTTAGACACGCGTATATCATTTATTTGGTCCTCTTTTTAGATTTGAATTTTTCATGATGTTCTTTTTTTTTTTCTTTTTTTCTTTATTGCACTTACGTTTTGCAACTTATTATTTAGCATGGGAGCTTGCTTCAAATTATTAGCATGGGAGCTTGCTTCAAATTATTTAATGAGAAATGGAGGATGGTAATGTAAATTATCAAATTGTAAAATTATAATAAAAATGATTATTACATTAATCTCATCGGGAGTATCAATAATTTCATTAGGGGTATCATTAGTCTAAGTTCAAGAAAATTTTAAAAAAAATCTTGAACTCAGACTAATGATACCCCTGGCAAGTTTAATGATACTCCTGATGAGATTAATGATACTCTAAAATTATTTCGTGTTAAGCTTATTATAAAGTGTTTTCATATAAAACCTACTCAATTATTGAACAAGGGTGGAATGAGTCTCTATGCCGTATACTTTAGAGAATTGTTTATTAATGATACTTTAAAGAATTGTTTTCATATAAACAATTGATAGAAAAAAAAAAAAGAGTAGAGATAAACAATTGTATGAGTGAAGATAATTAATTAAAATTAAATAATAATTAGGGATTATATATTTGTAGGTCCAGTAACTTAGCCCAACTTTGAAATTGGTCCACAACGAATACACGTTTTGAAATTGGTCCCGTAAGTTTGGATTTTTTTTGAAATTGGTCCTTTGACCTGGTATAGCAGGTTACCCATCCGGTCACTGTCACGCTGGATTTTTCTTTTTGTTTTCCTTTTTTTATAAAGTGTCACGCAGATTAATTTTAATATATGTTATTATTAGTTGGTGATGGTATTATTTGTGTCCATGGATTATTCCGAATGGGTCTCGTTCGGGGAAAGAAACGGGTCAGGATAAAATACGAGCCAGACATCAGAAGTCTCAAGTTATCTAATTTTCGGCGCCAGACTCACATCCCTCCTCCGCCGCGCCTCCTCCTTTTCCGCCGGAGACATCCACGGCTCTCTTCATCCAAACAACCGTCTCCATCCTCAATTCCCTCGTCGACAACCCGACCCGCACCGCACCGGCCCAGATCACGTCACCACTATCACCTTTTTTCCCTCCCTCACATCCCACATCCCCCTCCCTCTGCCGCCGGCCGCCACCGTCTCCACCCACCTCCTGGGCTGGGTTCTCGCACGACCAAAATTCACTCCACAAGGCGCACAACCAACTTTCCAAAATTTGGGGGAAATTACGAATTTTGAACTCCACAGGGCGCACAACCAACTCTCCAAAATTCCGGCCCAATTTTTTCACCCATACCCACCGTCGCCGGAATATGGTGTAGTCGTATGCCCCTGTTTGGTTACGGAATCAGTGTAGTCGTATGCCTCTGGTTTTTTTTTTTTTATAAGAATTTGAATTAAATTTCAAATTTCTTTGGTGCAGTCCGATAATGGTGTTGCGTGGAGAGTTTCTGGGTTTTCTCCTTCAGGTTGGGGTGGAGTCGTAGTCTCGTAGATAATAGAGAAGATAATGAATAGTTACCTTTTCTGTATTTTTTTAATGAAATATATAATTTATGGTGGTTTCCTTATTAACTTTTATTGATACTGTAATTCTTAATTAGAGATTAACTATACCTTTTAAAAAATAGAGATTAACTATAAAGAAATCTGAAAATATTCACAGTATTCATTGCACAACTTTTATTTGTATTTATTGAGTAGGTGTTGTGTGACATTGTCTAATGTAATGAGAATGTGAGATGAAATATAAATTGAACATGTTGCATTAACATTTTAGTAGAAATGTATATTAATATTAATTTGTGTTAATTTTAATAGGAAGAATGTTAATTTCTATTATTTCGTACTATGAGACGGTTTTACGCAAGTTTTTTACCTTGTTGAAATATTTAAAAAATTAAAAAGAATAGGAAATTATTTTCTTTGTATTTGTAAATAAAGTAATTTGAAAATATACTGAGTTTTTTTCTTGTTGGTAATTTTAATATTCTTTTACAAATTTAATGAATATATTAAAATATATAATCCCCAATAAAAATATATTAAAATATTATGACTTGACATTAAAAAATAAAGAAAAATGAAAATTAATATCCACGTGGCAATGTAACCTGCTATACCAGGTCAAAGGACCAATTTCAAAAAAAATCCAAACTTACGGGACCAATTTCAAAACGTGTATTCGTTGTGGACCAATTTCAAAGTTGGGCTAAGTTACTGGACCTACAAATATATAATCCCTAATAATTAACTTGTTTTGAATCTCACTATGCCGCATAAAATATGATAAAAGTGAACTCAACGCACATGTATTGTTTTCATCACAAATTCTCCAATAGATAAATTTCCATAGTGTGTAATGTATATTATTACATGCATTTAGTAATATCATTAGATTTATAAATTAAATTTATCATTAAAATATAATAACAACAATAAATGTATGTAATGATATTAGTGTCTGGCAAATTTTACCTAAACCTCCGCTATTTTTATTAACCACCACAACTATTATTCTATTAAGGGGGAGAATGTGATGGGGATGAGAGATTGAAAAAAGGTCCAAGCTAAATACTCCTCCAACTAATAGATATACACCTCCATCAATATTTTAATATTTTAGTAAAATTATAAAATTGCATATATAACCTTAATATTTAAACAAAAAGAAAATCTAATGCATTCATCATCTCATTATTACGCTGAAGACGTTCGAAGGAAAAAAATTGATTTTGTTACTATCATAATACGATCAGAGGACACAACAACGATTAATTCATGTTTTTAAACTAGATTAAGGTGAAAATGGGAGCACTTCAACCCTCCTATGTATATTTTTTTATGTGTCCCTTATTCTATATGTTTCTCTTTAATGTATAAACCCTAGTTTAAAATGAGAGGACGGTCGAATCTCTCTTTTTCAACGAATAGACTTAAAGAGAGGGTTTGTGAAGGAGTTTGTAATTAACCGGTTTATTTAGGGAGGACGACCGAATCACCCTGCTTGAATTAGAGTCTCATTAATTAAGCACAACCTATATAATTTGATTAATGGATTAACGAGGTTAAGAATAGTATGACTTGAGTATTGGAGAGTGCTTTAGGGAGTTAGTCTTGGAGTTAATATCCGAGCTTTTTGCTTTTACATTTCTTAAATGGGAATTGAGAAAATTGATTGCCTAGTTTTAAACACACTTAGTGTCAATAGACTAGCAGAAGTGTGAGTAGTACAGCTACTATGGCTAGAGCGATGATCACGCCAATCGCACGATCATGCTCCAGCGGCGGTGGTGGCGGCGGCAGCGGAGGCAACAACGACCATGCTAGCGAGGGAGACAGCATCGGAAACGGCAACGGAGATGGGGGCGGAAACCAGGGCCTCAGATCACAACTCTGAGGGCAAATGCCCATGCATAGGGCTGCGCAGATGCGTTTCGGGTTAGTCGGTGAGTCACATTTCTCCCAGCACCACCGAATGTATTTCTCAATGAGAGTTTCGTGATGGACGGCCATGGATGGGGGGTTGGGAATAGGTAGAGATTAAGGTATCATTTCCAATAGGCAGGTGGTGGGATGAGGGGTGCAGGGCTTTAAAGTGAGGATTTGGTTCACTACTCACATTTATATGTAAAATTTTTTAATTTAGGGAAAATTAGAATAGGATTTGTGAAATTGGGGACGTTCGGAAACTTGTTACGGATATAAAGGTGCTCGCTCTCGTGGGAGGCGATCAAGAAGGTTGATCGCGCCTCCCAGAGGCGAGCTACCTTTTTTTTTTCTTTTTTTTTTTTTTTGGTAATGATTATGAAATCATTTTAAATTATATTTTCGAATTTTTTTTGTTTATCAATTATTGTGTAATGATTTTGTAATTATGTAATTATTTTTAAAATTTAATTATTGTGTAATGATTGTTAAATGATATATGAAATATAATTGTGTATTGATTGATAATCTACATTTTTATCAATTTCAAATAAATATTATTTTGTGTAATTATATTTATACAAATATTTTATAAAAATAGATTTTGTTGGTTCAATAGAAACTATAACATACTTTATACAGAATTGAAAAAAAAATCAAAGACTAAATAATATTATTTAATTAATAAATGCAAAATGCTAAAAAATGATATTTATACATAATAGTATCATAAATTAGCGATGATCGCCCAAATGACCACCCGTGCCACATTGTGGCGGACGTCTATCACGATTTCCACGACGAGGTTGTTGTTGATTTTGTCTTGGTCTAGGGCTTGGTCTAGGGCTTGCACTTGTGCCCTCAAACGGTATAGGCGTTGAACTGTAAACTGGGCGTTGTGCAAATTGAGGTTGAGGTTGATAATAGGTCTCCATATTAATACCCGTGTTTAAAATATCAGTAATTGAACCAGGCCATGATGTAAGAGGATCTGTCACAGATTTAGTGAATTTAGATCAATAATATATATTAAAGTATATACTATTTATAAGTTGATATTACATACCTAGTTCATTATAAGATGTTTGAAAACTGGTTTGAGGTACCTCCTGCTGGAACATCGATGTAGAAGCAGGCTGAGGTACCCCCACAGTGCTATCCCAACCAACTATCAAATTAACAATAATATATTATAAATAAATAAATAAACATAATCTTTAAAAATATTATTTATTAAAGTAATTTGAAGGTTTAGTAACTTGCATACCATTTCCAGTAGGTTGTGGGTAAGTTCCAAGTCCAAATGAGGATAACCCAAAACTTGTGTGAGGCGTAGGCTGAGGCGCCCCTTGCCAAGCATCTATCAAATTAATAGAAATATACATATATTATAAATAAGTAAATATAATTTCTTAAATAATTTTAATTTATTATTGTAACTTTGATAATATTTAATTACATACCGTATGCAGTTGGTTGAGATCCAGACGGAGGTGCTCCATATTGTTGGTCCATCGATGTAGAAGCATCTGTCACATGTTATAAAAATATATAATAATTAAATAAATATAAACCCAAGGAATATCATATTTACAAGTATAATTCCATAAATTGCATACCATGTTGTGTGCGGGGCGCAGACAGAGGTACCCGAAATCGCACACCTTGTCGGGGAAAAGGAGAATCTGATGGCTCTGCAGAGGAATGTCTTCTTCGACTCGTAGACGTTGAAGGACCTCCAACGTCACGTTCTACAGACCTCCTTCTTGTTTGTCCTGATCTACGTTCCCCAATTTCGACGTTTTGAACTGGCTCTGGCTCTGGTGGATGTTCAAGATAAGGAGGTGATTCCAGTATTGGTTCCACTTCTGTGACGTATCTGTCAGCGGTTTCGAAAAACTCCTCTACTGATGCTCTATCATTAATGTTAGCCCCTCTTAAACTAACTTTCAGCTTTCGAAACCAGCTAACCTGCACCCCAAAAAATAAAAGAAATGTTGTTCATATTTCAAATTTCAAACATCAGAAAGCAATATATAATAAAAATTGTGATATATATTTTACCAAAACATCTCGTGTAGACGTTCTTGGTGGTTGGAACCCTCGAACCGCTTCTGTAGTATACTCAACAGGTGAAATCAATCGCCGTGTAATCAGATGGTACCACGGCATATAGTCGTTCGTGACTGGATCACCCCCGTTGATAAGCCTGCAAGGCATGAATGGTTGCCTGTTCCTCCAATATACAATCCACCTGTCGTGCTTAGTGGGCCAATCGTAGCCAGATTTTCCATGACGATTAAGTTCATGCAGGTTTTCGTATCTTTTTTCTACATCACTCGGAATGTTTTGGACCATTCCAAATTGTCTGAGCACCCTATTTGGATAGTGAAGCTCCACTATCCAAACATTGATCAATGGACATTGTGACCTCGAAGATTCAAGACCATGAGCATCACGCTCATCATAGGGTTGCCAAATAAACTGTAAAGACACAAAAAATTAATAATCTCTAAAAACAATTTGTATTTGTCCGAATCATTATAATAATAACTTACTTGATCATTAGACAAACGATCAAATATATCGCGATATACACGAATAGCGTTGGTCGCGCTTTCAATATGACTGTGACAATATATCCACCTATAATTTGAGTAGGTACCAAAGTAAGTATGCATAGCCAAACGAATGTTATGCGATTTATAGATAAATGTCTTATAGATAAATACCTAGCCCCATACGGTGGAAGCCCCAAATCGCGACCATCTACACTTATGCTCCCTCCTTCGAGAAATGGATGCACGTTCAATGGTTGTATCGGTGTTATCCTTGACCATGCCCATATCTGTTGTTCAATGATAAATTTATTTCAACGTACTATTATTCAATGACATATTTAAAAGTATTTTAAATTAACCAAGAATTACCTGCAACAAGCATAGTGGTCCAGCGATGACCTTGTGGTTAGCGTCGCAAGCCATACAGAGTTCGCGATATAAAGTCGCTAATACAGCACTTCCCCAACTGTACTAAAATCCCTGCTTCTTTAGCACGTTCCATAAATGCGTTTTTGGATCGTGTGAAAGTTGCACTGACGATAGCTGTAATTGGGAGGCGTCGTGCACCCTTAAGAACACCATTGATGCATTCAGAGATGTTAGTTGTCATAACACCGAAACGGTGACCTCCATCATGGCAAAATGTCCACTTGGTAGGATCGATGTTTCGTAGATAAACATGAGCTTCTTCGCTTATAACTCGAATTTCGTTCATCTTTATCTCAAAATGTCTTACAGACAGTGCTGATCCCGCATTATAACACAAGTCCTTCAGCTTTTGACTCTTGAACTGAGTATTGAAATTTGAAGCAACATGCCTTAAGCAATAACGGTGCACTCCTCTTGGTGGTGAAAATGCAGGGACTTCTTCCACTGCTTTCAGTATACCCTTATGCCTATCAGAAATAAGGCATACTCTCTCTATATCACCGACAACATGTGTAGCTAGCATGGTAAGAAACCATTTCCAAGACTTATAGCTTTCATCATCAACAATGGCATATGCTACTGAAACGATCTTCTGATTGGCATCAAGGGTGTTAGCAATCAGCAATTTGTGTTTATACTTAGTGTAAAGGTGAGTACCATCTACACAAAGTATTTTGCGACAATGCATGAATGCTTCAATGCATGGCTTGAATGCCCAGAAGACATATCCCAACGTGTAAACATTCCACTCAACCGTATCCTTGTGTTTCCACTCCACAATGGTCCCTGGATTGTATGTCTGCAATGCCCTCATATACTTGGGCAAATACTGACATGAACTCTCCCAAGTTCCGAACACATTCTCCCTAGCACGTTTCAATGCTTGCCATGCCTTTTGATATGAAATAGTGTAATTAAATTTCTTATCTGCATGCTCCACGACACATTTGACGTCGTATGCTGGTTCAACTTGTATGAGACTCTCCAAGTCAGCTGCAAGCAAGTTTTTACAGAGATTTGAATGACTGCGTGATTCAATATCCATCAGACACGTATGTGGCGGCCCCAACCTAGTGATTTCCCAATAATCGTATCTTTTACGGTATGATGCGCGCAAATACCACTCACAATGTTGCGAAGTCGAACAATTGTCATTTTCACTGGCATAGTTCTGCTTACACACCAACTTCATTGTCTTCGAGTTGCTCTCTTCGACTCTGTACTCACGTCTTGCATGTCGGACGGAGTAATCTTTCACGACATTGATCACAGTATCTTTGTCTTTGAAAATCATCCTTGACCTCAAAACTCCTTCATCCGCATCATAGCTTAGATCACCGCTTGGAACGCCTACTGAATCGACAGGTACATCATCACATGACCTATCAAAAAATGGCACTCCTACCAAATTTGGATGGGGTCTCACTCTTGGCATTAGAGAATTTGGTACAGGAACACTTGGCATCCAAGGATTGTTAGTGGTACCATCCTCATCAGACGACCCCTCGTCCTCAGAACCATTATCGCTTGGTTCAGAATTACAAGTAAAGTCTGGATATAGATCACCATCTACATCAACTATGGAGGTACCGACAGGGGCCATCTCAGTGATACCAGAAGGTCCAATATTAGGATCTGAACCACCGGCATGACTAGACCCTAAATGTTGGTATTGCTCATACTCCCAAGCACCCCACTCATTATGGCTCACTTGCAGGGCCTCATATTCAAAGTCGGAAGGTCTATCCATGTTGGCACCGCCACGGCCTGACCGTTCAGAAGGATAGTACTGGTTCCCCCACTGATCATGGGATGCTGGGTACTGCACCTTCATTTCAACCTCCACTAATAGCTCAACTTCATTGAGCCCGGCATGTGGATGGAAGAAAAATCGAAGGTCGTTGTTGTTCCTAATAGGATAACTAGACGGGGCATTTCCATTATTTATTATGCAAGAGACATTCAACGAATACACTCGTAAATCTAATCCCGTGATCTCAGATAACACGCGTAATAGATCGTAAAAATCAAGCATACGATCAACTCTTCTTCTTCCAATAACAGCTCCAGAAGAGCGTACAAGAATTCCAATATCGCGAGAGTTTGACATATCTTCAACAACACAACGCACCTATAAATTTCTGAACTTAATTAAATTTGTCCATACTTCCAATTTCTTTTAATTTTATTTGTACGTTTCTTAATCTTAAATTACAATTTTTATCATTTATAATTTTAAATTATTCGCTTCTCCTTTTTAAATATATCTATAGATAGCTTTCAGAAAGAGTCCCACTATTCAAAAAATAGATAGCTTTCAGAAAGAGTCCCACTATTCAAAAAAATATAAATATTAAAAAAAAATTAAATTCAAAAAAATTAATTAAAAATTTAAATCTGTAAAAATAGATAATTTTGAAAATATTTAAGAAAATAAAAATTAATCTTCAAAAAATCAAATAAAAGTAAAAATAGATAATTTCAAAAGAAAAAATTAATTCATTTTTATGTAGTTCTAAAGGTTTTTGTAATTTAGTTATTTCAAAAAATTTAGTTGATTTTCTAATTTTTTTTTTTTAATTGGGTTTAATTTTTAATTGAATTTTCGAATATTTTTTAAAATTATTTTGGCCTATTTTTAAAAAATATTTTTCAAATTTTAATTCTTAATTTTTTAGATATTTCGAATATTTAAACGTAAGTATAAAATTGATCAATTTAAACTTAATGTATTAATTTGAAGTTAAATAACTTAAAAAATTAAGTCAAAGTTATTATTGTCTTTAAAATTATAGGGTTTGTTTAGAGGATTTTGGGGTTTGAGCAGTGAGACTCTTTCAGAAAATTTGAATTTTATGGTAATCCCATTTACAAATTACCCTAAATAAAAAAAAATTCTAAAGATACTGTCTTTTGTAATAATTATTATTAATTTCTTTTATTTTATTATAATATAAAGGTATGTATTTACTTATGAGAGATAGTTGAGATTTTTTCTAAGCAAATATCATAGATAATATCACATAATTACCTCAATTAATAAAAGGGTTAATATCACATAATATAAGGTTTAACATAATTAAAAACCTGCAGAAAATGTATATAACATAATATATACATTTCTCCCAGTCAAAAGTTTTTCATATTAAAATTTGTCTCATACCCCTAAAGTTCTATATAAGCATTATGAAACCCGATTTCTTGCACTATAACACCCGATTTTCATATTAAAATTAGTCTCATAATATTTCTTGTACGTATTACAAATAATGCATGTATATAATTTTCGTAAAAGTCAATTTCTATGAAATTAAAACCAATATATACAACACCTAAAGTTCTATATAAGCACTATGAAACCCGATTTCTCGATTTCTTGCACTATAACACCCGATTTTCATATTAAAATTTGTCTCATAATATTTCTTGTATGTATTACAAATAATGCATGTATATAATTTTCGTAAAAGTCAATTTCTATGAAATTAAAACCAATATATACAACATATATACACTATATATACAATAAATATACATAATAATATTGTGTCTAAAAATATATGCATACAAAATAATTACAAGAAGATTGAAAAAATTCAAAAAAAATTACCTCTTGATAGTAGTGTCTGTACTCCTCAGGTAGATAGTAAAATACCAAAATTTATAACAAATATTACAACAAAATTGAAATAAAAGAGGGAGGGAAGAATAAGTTTTTTTTTTTTTTTTTTTTTGCTCTGGTTTACGTAGAGGAGGAAGTAGAATATGAAGAAGGAAGGAGAGGGAGATTTTATATAGGTGGGGAGAGATTCGACGTTAACCAGAAACAGACAAAAGGCCTGGGTATGCGCGCCTTCCTCGCGCCCGTCAGAGGCGAGGTAGCGCTAGCGACAAAATAACGGCCCTTCCTCGCCTTCCAGAGTCGCGAGTAAGCCAGAATCCTCGAGGATCGCGCGGTGCGCGTGCTGGGTGTCAGAAGTTGTCGTTGCTCGCCTTTCAGAAGCGCGAGCAACTCTATATTCGTAAATCACCGAAAACCATCACTATTTTCACCATCCATTTACCAAATATCAACATATTAAAAAATTTGCCCATTTATATTCTAAAATGAAAAAGTAGACCCCTTTGAAAGAGCAGTAAACAACTAAAAATAGTAAATCATTATATTGTATGTACACATAAAAATATGAAAAAGGTATAGAATAAGCCATGAAATAAATCTAACAAATAACAATATTGATAGTTTTTAAATTTGTATTTTCATTAATCTAAAATAATTTATAATGATAATAATTTTAGAAATACTGGTAATAACAAATTTTGTGTTGCACATTTTTATTTTTATATTTCACATGTAATAATTATGCATAGATATTATAATAGTTTATAGTAATAATAATTTTAGAAATAAATAAAAGTGTGTTGCATATTCTTTTTTAAGTTTCATATGTAATCATTATACATAGGAATAATAATTTAAAAAATGTATAATTTTTTTGCACGATCCATACATGCACATTCCGTGCAATCTTTGTGCACGGTCTGTACATGCACATTCTGTGCTTACTTTGTGCACGATCTGTATATGCACATTCTGTGCAAACTTTGTGCACGATCTGTATATGCACATTCGATGCAAATTTCATGAATGATCCTTATATGCATGTTTTGTTTAATTAGTGGTAGAATTTATGATTTAAACTTTATTAGTAAGAAATAATATATATATTTTTCAAATGTATATATAACATTCTAATCAAATTATTAGCATGGGAGCTTGCTTCAAATTATTTAATGAGAAATGGAGGATGGTAATGGAAATTAATCAATTTTCAAATTGTAAAATTATAATAAAAATGATTATCACATTGTTAATAATGTTTGAAGATAATTATTGAACAAGAAAGGGTGGAATGAGTAGAGATAAACAATTGATAGAAAAAAAAAGAGCAGAGATAAACAATTGTATGAGTGAAGATAATTAATTAAAACTAAATAATAATTAACTTGTTTTGAATCTCATTATGCCACATAAAATATGATAACAGTCAACTCAACGTACATGTATTATTTTCATCACAAATTTTCCAATAGATAAATTTTCATAGTATTATTTTCATCGCAAGCTTTGAGCACGATCTGTATATGCACATTCTGTGCAAACTTCATGAATGATCCGTATATGCATATTTTATTTAATTAGTGGTAGAATTTATGATTTAAACTTTATTAGTGAGAAATAATATATATATATATATATTATATCTATATATATATGTGTGTGTGTGTGTGTATATTATATCTATATAAATAATAGTAGGCCCCCGATTTAGTGTCAAACCACAATTTAATAGTGGTCAGTATATCAACCACATATCAAATGATAGGAGGGTAATTGTGTGTTCCAAATATACCATCTAACGTGGTAGCTACACATCCTAAATTTTCTTTTCTACTATCCCCAGAGTCTACGTCTAAAGAACCCACAACACAAAATTTAACTATATCCCCCATCATGAACAAATCCTTCGATCCAAAGGTCTCTAATAAAATCCCCAACAAATGTTGCTCAACTACATAACCTATCAATTGTCTAATTAAATACCTAGCATCATCTTTCATGTAACGACTTATTGCCTCCTCTTTTCTATGATGACACTTGGATATGAAGATTCGACAATCAAATATAGCCAGGTAAACCCAAGGGAGATGCATATGAATCAAATTCTTTAGTTGGTCTTTCATAAATCATATTGCCGTTGTTATGGTCAACAAATTTATCCTAAAGTTAGTTTGGATGGTTGGAGTTAAAATAATGTTTTTTTTAAACGGTCGCGCCTCCTCAGTTCATACCAGGCTGTAATCTCTCCCCCACTCCTCTGTTGTAAACACTCAACTAGCCATTAATTTTTATTTTATTTTTTGTTTGCAAAGTGGACACCAAAATCATGATTGAGTCGAAGATCGATGTCTATTAGAATTTCTAATTGTATATTGGAAATTTGGGAAAGAGGCAGATTTTTTTTTTTTTTTGTTCTATTGTTGTTTAGGTCCTAAGGAAAGAGGCAAATCTATTTTTATTTTTCTTCATTGTTCAAATCCTACAAAAAGAGAGACATCTATTTTTCTTATTATTTTTTGTTCTTCAATGTTGTTTAAAATCCTACAGAAAGGGGTCAGTGTGTTCTTTTTGTTTATATTAATTTTTTAGAACTAATTTTAATCTTAATTTTGTGGAATTAAAGCATAATGAAATAAATTTTGATTAGAAAAATAATAAGAAAAAAAATTGAATCGAATACTCGAATAGTATTGAATAGTTTGAATACCTATTTGGAACCGAATACGAATTAATACTAACATATGAAAATTAATTGAATACGAATACGAATATTCAAATAATTTTACGAATACGAATTGAATACAATGGTATTCGCTTCAATTCGTTTATAACTCGATCTTTAGCTAGCACACAGAAATTCTCATTATGCGGTTAAGATAAAGTGCTACTATCTTGTGTTTAGTACGCTTTTACAAAATATTTTAGGTTGTTTGGTTGATGTGAAAAACATGATATAATTTTCATAACTTTGTTTAATATGTTAGATAAACTCTAGCGATTATATCAGAGAAGACTAAAATATCCTTGACTAAACTGCATAACATACTCTACTCTTCTCGATTGTTCCATTCTCACTCATTCTCGTCTAGGGTTTTTCCGCTCTTCTCTGTCTTGTGGAGAACACCACACAGTTGCAGAGGTCATCTTCGCCGTCAATAACGGTCATCTTCCGGTGAATCAGGCAATAAATGTTGTTTATTTGACAACCAACCTCAGAGCTGCCCTTGGAACTGTATATTAAACTCTACAAACTGTCCAAAACACGAGTCTGTGAAACGTTATTTGTTGTGGGAATCCAATGTATCCACGATGGCTGTTAATATGTTTAAATCCACACGAGAGTTGATCCTTGTAGGTAAATGTTCATCTACCGGGACCATAGTCATTTAACAACACGAAAATAAAGGAAATATCATTTACAAATGGTTGAGAATAGGTACAAGCATAGGAGTAGCAAAAACACAAATTTAAATTACTTCACCCCATGCCTATTAAACAAATCTCTCACAATAATATTCATCAATCTGTCTACTACTTGGTAAATTAAATTACTTCATCCCATGCCTAATTTTGGCTCTTCTTTGTTAGAATAAAAACTTACGAAACCACAATATAACCCAAATTGCAGCATAAAAATTAATAAGAACTTTGGTAATCCATATTTACGAATGTCAATCCTCTCCCATGAATGTGCAATCAAGAATAGAGTGCATACCTTGTGTGAACCATTTGTAGTCATAGACTTAAACCCTTAAACAGTGCACCGTCCACGAACCTGAATTGTGTATCGTTCTCAACCCTGAATCGTGCATCGTCAACGTCTATAAACCGTGCGTCGAAATAACCCTTCTGTTGCCTGAGTGTATCGAAGAACAGATGCAGGACTTGGCGTACCAGCCAAGAGGGATTTTTTTTGCCACACTTTGAGAATATCCCACTGTATTTTAGTGGGAAATCAACAAAATTAAGGCGGGAGCAATTTTTTTGGGCCACATTTGAGAAATCCATTGATGAGGCCCACATGTCATAATTTTGAATGGTTTTCGAGTTTCCGAAATCTGGTTAATTTTTTGGAAACATTTTGCCGAAACATTGTTAATTTTGGGAACAGTTTGTCGAATACTACTTATTATAAAAAAAAATTATTAATAAGAGTATAAATGGTAGTATAAGGATTGTATATCTACTAATACCAATTAAAATGAGTATGTGAATTTAGACGGAGGTGTATCTTCACTGGTTGAAGGGGTATTTATCCTGTGCCTTGAAAAAAAATGACCAATTCATGTTTAGAATCCAAAATCATTGAAGGCCCAATTAAAAAATAAAGAGCTTAACAAAATAAAGGCCCAAATATTGAGGTTGGCCCGAGTAGTACAAGGCCCAATTACATAATTGAACTATTTGACTTATTAGATCAGACAACTCTTCTAGTCTTTTGCTTTATTTGACTTTTGACTGCTCGACTTGAAATTGTCCGGTAAAAACAAGTTCCAACTTCCAATTTGATTTCATAAAAATATTGCGTAAGCTTGAGCATTTTTCAAATTTGATATAATTCAAAACTCAGTTAATCACTTCATGTTTGGTCAGATTATAAATTATTAGAACTTGACTCGATTAATAATCAAACAAACTCGAGCAAAATTTAATTCTTGTATGCACTTAAGAGCATAGCTTTCAATTGAGTTTTGAGTCTTGTTTTAATTTTAACTTTTCAAAATCCAATTTACTTAATGCACTCCCAATGCATCAGGTGCATGGTACACTCACTCAACAATTCAATTTTTTACACTGAAAAGTGTAGACGCATTACACTGAAAAGTATTCAGGTTACAATAAAAAATTTACACATAAATTTGATTTTCAGAGTAAATTTTTCAATGTAATCTAACCACACTTATCAGTGGAATTAAATCATATTTTTCTTGATTGAATGCACTATACATCAAATACACAAGAAAGTTATTATTTATTTAATAGGTTTTGGACAGTCAAAATCATGCACTTGGAGGATACAAGAATTTGTGACTAAAAAAATAATATATAATTTATTTAAAAAAAAAAAAAAACAACCGACGATATTGTTGATAATTAACATTATCGATCCAACCAACCTCCAAAAGGTCCAAAAGAAAAAAAGGCTAAACACAGAATCTTTGTCAGGTTGGGAGGAGGACTATTATTACAAAATAATGAAACATTAACTAATTCAAAAGGGGATAATAATAGTAACGCAATTATTTTAATATTTAAGTATTTTGACTACTCTATTTTCTCAATCACGCAAGAATTGGCAACGAAGTTTCTAATCACGAAGAAGTCACAACGAAGACGGAACCTGATAATAATAATTCTACAATTTAGCGTCTCTTAAGGAAAAGTAGATAAAGTTGGGAATCATATATACATATATCTTCTAGAATAGTGAAATAAAATATAAGAAATTAATATAATTAAAAAAAGAAAGGCTGATGAAACATCGTTATCAAATTGACTTTAGAATAAATGAAGCTACTTCCCATGGTTTGACAAACCATTGCCTATATTCTCTCAAATTCCAAACCAAATACTATCGAAAAACGACTGTCGAAACCAGAAAATTTGGACTAGAACCAAATTTTTTGGATCGAATTATACACGAGATAGTCGTTCTAATCTATCCAGGGTCATAGTCCCGTGCAATCACTAAATTTAAACACGAGATTACCTGGGATTATAAAGACAATCCCTCAAACCAAACGACCCCTAAAGATAATAGTAGTTCTTAATCTATCCATGTGTAGGAAGATCACCAAAGCAATAAAAAAAATGGCAAGTGTTAAAATGAACCAAATACTTAGAAGTTCGAACTCGACTCAAGCCTTTATTGAGCCGAGCTTGAACTCGCTCGATTACACTATCAAGCTGAAAATGAAGTTCGACTCAATTTACTAGCAAACTTAACGAGTCGAGCTCTCGTTAGTAAATCGAGCTCGGACTTTCAAGCTGCTCGATTCGAATGACAGCCGTAAACAAGGGGTATTGGGGTGGGGGGTTGGTGCTTCAGCTTATATCAGCATCCAAGTATTGTTGACTGAGAATAGTCCTCTTTTGTTTTGAACAAAGAAAAGTCCATTGGGTCTTTCAGGTCAATCTTGGGGTATTGGACCACAATTAATGAACAAAACTTCAAAGATGTAGCTTCCAAATGCAAATTTAATGATCTACATGCTAATTTATCATAGGTCCAAAATGACTGTTACATTTACATGCCACACCATCTAATTAGGACGTGTTATCTATACTCCCTCCGTCCCTTAAAATTGGTCCTACTTTTTTTCGCATGGTTCAATGCAATATGTCAAAGGGTCTTACGGGGTTTTTTGAGGTCCGTTTGTTAATAAAATGATCGTTTATGGAAAGTATGCGAAACGAACTTTCCATTAACAATCATTTTATTCAAAAAACAAACCTTAAAAAACCCCGTAATACCCTCCGACATATCGTATTAAACCACGTGAAAAAAAAAAAAAACAAGACCAATTTTCAGAGACGGATGTAGTACTTAATTACGCAAGAAAAAGGATAGGTCTCAAATTGAAAGAGGAAAAAGCAACTACAAATGGAAACAAGATGACTAAATGTGGAGGCCATAATAGACATTTACTACATCAACTAAATTTGCCAGATAATAGATAGATTATGCAAAAAAAAGGAGCTGTTGAAATTCTTAATAAGTGGAACCAAAAATAGAATTCTAGATTTATATATGGCACTCAAATCAAGACCACCCTATTTGAGAACTACTTCAAGTCTTAAACTAACATATCAGTATCTATAATCCTAAGCTCTTATATTAAGGTAAATGCACTAGAAAAGAAACAAACCAAAAGGGCATAAACTGAAATATCAGAGACGCAGCATTAAATTAATGATGTTACAAGGCAGATATAGAAAATTGTTTAGTCAGGCATCCATATTTATCATAAAAACAATCCCATTAACCCTTGAAATTAACTAGCTTTTTGTGTCACTAGATGCATGATTATTTTCTTCAAATGGAAGTATTTCAAGCACAACATTGCACCATTCGAAAATAACCATTCTTATCTAAGTTTATCTTCAGGTCAGATGTGTCAAACGCAAACTTTCTTTACTGACCATAATAATTGCATGTAAAGATTCATAAAGTACAACAAACAACAGCAATTCCCATATAAACAAAAATCGAAACAAAATCTAAAAGCTGAGAAAGTACAAACACATGCTTACAGGGCAGAAGCATTTGAGAAGAGGCAATGGCATATTTTGTAGCTTGATCGCATCCAATATCCGCAGAATAAATATGGCCCTCCTTTCTAAGAGACTGCAGGTACGATTAGCTGATCAACTGGAACCTCATCCCGGAACACTCCACAAAAGAATTCAAAGAATGGTGTCCTACATTCTACGTGGCAAAACTCAATCCCACTTAGGTCACTGAGATCTCTTCCGCAAATGCTGGGACACCGGGTACCCCTCGAAGAAGTCCAACACTGAGTTTTCAAGGTCCTCGACGGAGTACTTGATGTAATTCTCGGGGTGTCTCCCACTCTCTATATGACTTCTGAATCTCCCGAGAAACGATCTGTAGGCCGGGATGAGCTTCTCCGAGATGGAAATTCGCAGCTCCTCACGAAGCTGAGTATCGGGTATCAACCATGTTGCCTGAGTTCTATGCACCTCTTCAAACATAGCATTGAAAGACTTAAACCGGTCCCTCAAAGCACTTTTCGACACGCCAGATGAAAAGCTCCCACTTACGTGCAAACCCTCGTCTCTTAAGCAGTGCAACACTCTCACCCATGTTGCCCTCTGGTAATTCGTTGCAGAAAACCGGAACTTCCCTGTTAACTTTCGCAGATAAGTATCCCCTATCATCTCCCTCAACTCCGGGGACCCTTTGATCTTTTGCACAATATAATGAACATTATTCATCATAAACAAATGAACCAAGGAATTATCCTTGTAATGCTTAGATTTACCATCCAAATTGAACTGCAAGATTACAATAATCCAGATCAAATGAAGCGCCAATGTGGAAGCTTCATCTTCATACTCTGATAAATCCATATCCGGAACATTTGGATCATTGGAATATCTAGGCCCAGTCGAAGGCTTTGACACAATCAATTCAATCAAAGTCTGCTTATAATCCGAAATCAAACTGATATAATTCATCACATATCTGGTCAAGGGATGAATTGTACCTCCAGGAACCGGAACTCTAGAAGGTTCACGAAGCACAGCACTCTCAAATTCTGATAATATCCCTCTCGCTGCCTCTGCTAACCTAGACAGTATCTCAACAGCCTGTGTTCTAATCGTTTCGCTTGATTTTGATTCGAAAACAGACTCAATATCAGGCAATAAATCAGATAAAGCATCGTGTAAATCCAATATCTTGAACAATTTCTCAGGTGATCGCTTGCTAATACTAATCGCTTCAGCAAAATTAAACAACTGAATAGCAGGTCCTTTAATGGTTTCCATAAAACAAGCATCATCGGCACAATTTCCCAAACCTTCGAATACCTGCTCGCAAAGCCTCCTTTCGCTTGAGAAGAGCACGCGAATGCAAATCCTCGCGGCGCGAATCCATCGCCGGATCTTCGTCTCCAGCGTCTCCCACTCGAGCCTCTGGATATCGCCGATGCTCAATTTCTCGACATTCAGCTTCTTCAGGCTCGCGTCCACGGCAGACTTGCGTACGCTCGCGTACACCTGAATACACTCGCGCAAGTACCCAGCGGCAATCATCCGCTCCGCGATACAGCGGAGGTCGTAAACGGCGTCGTTCGGGATAAGATCTACTTCTCGGATACTGCTCGTCGACTTGTAACAGCTGCTGGTGGTGCTGCTGTTGCTCTCCTGATGCTCGAACTGTTTCTCGAAGCTGCTCTCCCCGATCTCCTCCTTCAATTCGAATTCCTGCGATGACTCGGAGTGAGTCAACTCGGTGAGCGACTCAGCCTCGATTGGCGAAGTGTGGGAGAGGAGGATGCTGCGGAACTCATCCTCGAGGCGAGCCATGGCGATCTGGAGAGTGGAGGAAGATGAGTCCGATAGCGAGGCGGCGGACATGGATTTCTGGAGCTCATCGACGGCGTCGAGGTAGACGTCGACTTCGAGACGGTCGCCGGTGAAGATCATCTTGTCGCGGGCGTCCTCGGAGGCGGTGGAGTCCCAGCGGAGGATTACCTTTTCGGCGGCGGAGGAAGGGCGAGATTCCGGCGGTTCCATAGAAGGGTAAATAGTGGAAAGATATTTTTTGTTGGGGAGGAAAAAAGGAGGAGTGAGGATGATGATGATTGATGGTGGTGAAAGAAAAAAATGAAGAGAGAGAAAGGGAGAGAGAGAGAGAGACTCTGGTCATAAACTGCGGGCTTCAATTCGGGCTTTGCCTTTAAACATTTCGTTGTCATTTTTTATGCGAATTATCTACCCTCTCATATTTAATTATTTTTTTAATTTAATTAAGATTTTAAATCGAAGTTTTAATTGGATAATGAAAATGAGTTATCAACCCTACCAAAAGAGTATGTATAGAAGAGTATGTATAGAGTGAAATTGGTTTATATATAAATTATTGAAAAGTATTAATTATTTTTACTGAAGAGTATTAGTTGTTTTTATTGAAGAGTATTACTGGTTTACACTGAAGAGTCTTAGTTTATTTTAACCGAACAACTAAGACTCTTTAGTGCAAATCAGTAATACTCTTCAGTAAAAACAGTTAATACTCTTCAGTGAAAATAACTAATACCCTTCATGAATTTATGTATAAACTAGTTTCACTCTATCAACCCTACCAAAATTGACAAAGTATCGAGTGAAACTAGTTTATACATAAATCCACGAAGGGTATTAATTGTTTCCACTGAAAAGTATTAGTTGTTTTACTGAAAATTATTACTGATTTACACTAAAGAGTCTTAGTTGTTCGGTGAAAATGAACTAAAACTCTTCAGTGTAAACTAGTAATACTCTTCAGTGTAAACCAGTAATACTTTTCAGTGAAAACAACTAATACTCTTTATTGATTCATATATAAACCAATTTCACTCTATACATACTCACCAAAATATTATAGGGTTAATCGTAAATAAAATTACAACTTTTTGGCAAATTGCAATTTAATCTAAACTTTTGAATCTTTGCAAACAAAGCTCTAACTTAACATTTAGTTGCAATTTTAACCAAAACGTAGATTTCAATCAACCCAAAAATGATAATAAATTATGTGTTGTCATCCGAACCAATATAAACATGTTAATAATATTAATTATTCATTATCAAGTAAGTGAAACATCATTTTCGAACAACAAAAAATTTATTTGTTGGTTCGAATTGCAAACAAATACTAAATTGAGGTTTTGTTTGTCAAGATTCAAAAGTTTAGATTATATTACAATTTGCGAAAAGGTTGTGATTTAATTTGCAATTAGCCTAATATTATATAACATAGTTTTACAATAAGCTTATTATGAATTTTTTTTATTAGGGATATCACTAATTTCATTAATTTGGGTCAGTGGTATTTTTTTGTAATTGTTGTAAATTTTCTTGAACTCAAATTAATGATACTCTTGATGAGATTAATGATATTTTAAAATTATTTCATGATAAATTTATAATGAACTATTTTTATATAAAACTGAACTATTTTTATATAAAACTTACTCCCCTGGCTATTGTTTTGTACACTATTTCAAACAATTGTCTTTGTTTGAATTATTACAAAGTCGAATATTGTTCGGTTTAAACATTTTTGTAGGAGGTGTGAATTGAATAATACGGTGAACAATTTAATTATGGGGTAAATAGATATGTGGACTGAATGAGAATATAAAATGAGAATTTTGGGCTTTCAATAATTAAAACAAATTATTTCTCAATATTTTGAGTTAAATTATTATGCATTATTAAATATTCAAAGGTTATTACATTATGACTATCTTCAACATATATTCATGGTATATGTTATATTTAAAAAAAAAATTAAAATAATATGTGTAAGTATAACTATTACAAGTTGTAATAAAACAAATATTTATGAAATGTTTACAATTGATTAATATTGACTTTGTGGTCTTTTCTTTGTTCAAGAATGTGGTGGTCTTCTCGTTGAACATTACGGAGCAAATGACTCTTCGATTTTCTAGAAATATAGATGTAAAAAGAAGAAATAAATTGGAAAAATGAAATGAACAAATTTGGAAAAATATTATTTGGTTTACTACAATATACAGTCTCCATTTGTGAAAAACGATTATATTTCTTTTCCAATTTCTTTTATATGTCAAGGAAATTATCAGGTGATTGTTTTATAAATAATATGTTTATAAAGTGATTGTTTATAAATAATATGTATGACATATTAATTAATTTATTTATTTTAAAATATTAATTATTTTATTATATATTATATTGCAAATTAATTGGTAGATTAAAACTATTTTACATAAGATTAATTTCATATAGGTAGTTTGATTTTGAAGAAATAAAAAATATATCAATTCAAAAAATAATTAGTTAGTAGGAGTATAATGGTAAATGAAAATTTAAAACAACTAAAAAAAAATCGTATGAGACAATGTCATTCAAAAAAATTATATTTTTATAAAAAAATTAATATTTAAATTTAAAAATAATTATAAAAATTTGCAAATATATAGTAAAGAAACTGAACTGAATTGCTAATTGTAATTGGATTACAAGAGGGTTTTGATATTAAATCCAAATTAAAAGAATATACGTTTATTCTTGTGTAATCATTATTGAAAAAGGCAAATGAAAGTTGAAAAGGTTTTATCTTTTAACCGCAACGAGAAATTATGTTCGAAATGATATCACATGTTAAAAGTTTATCATTTCATTTTATAATATATTTTTTTACCAAAACCTTCATCAACAATTGCAATTTTCAAAAAAAAAAAAAAAAAAACACAAATATTAAGAATGATATTATAAATCTTATTATTTTCCACTAACAGTTCATGTTTTTGTAATCAACTTTAGATAAAATATTATATGAAAATAGTTCATGATAAATTTATCATGAAACAGTTTTAAAATATCGAATATTTGACTAAAAGTATCGATAATCTCATCTCAAAAGTATCATTAATTTTGGTCAGTAGTATTATATTGTGATTGTTGTAAATTTTCTTAAACCCAAATTAATAATACTCCTGATGAAATTATCGGTACTCATAGTCAGATATTTAATACTTTAAAACAATTTCATGGTGAGTTTATCTAAATCATTTTCATATAATTTTATTTTTTTTTTGTATTAATCAGCATGTGTGCAGCTAATTAAGAGGACTCATTTGATATCAATTGTATCGAGAACCTTCCAATATTCCTCATTTTTCTTTTCTTTTATTATATGATATTGTCCTATTTGTTTGACTTAATTTATCTTATTCGGGAAAATATCAAAACTAGTCCTGTAACTTAGCTTGATTCCAATTTAAACCCCGTAACTTTTCATTTTCTCAATTTTAGTTCTGGAGTTGTCAATTTTAGTCATGTAACTTTTTATTTTCTCAATTTTAGTCCTAGAGTTATCAATTTAAGTCTTTTTTTATATAAAAATTCAAATACTCACCAGAAAAATTGGGGTTTTTTTCCCAGTAAATTGTACACGTGGACTACCCCATAATCAAAAAATTAATCGGTCATCTAATTATAATCGGCCTGTTTGGAAAAAAAAATGGCCTCGACCCAAATCAGTGAGTTTTTTTAATTTTGAGGCAATATAAGGACTAAAATTGACAACTTCAGGATTAAAATTGAGAAAATAAAAAATTACAGGATTAAATTGAGAAAATGAAAAGTTACATAACTAAAATTGAAAAAATGAAAAATTATAGGACTAAAATTGGAATGGACATAAGTTGCAGGACTAATTTTAATATTTTCTCTATCTTATTCTGCACTTTGGTACTTTTATTAATTTCTGATAATTTCTTTAATTTACCTGATTTAATTAATGGATTTGATTTGAAAAAAGAAACGTTTCTAGAAGCTTCATCTCCTGATTGAACTATCACAGGATATAAGAGGAAAAAAGTTAGATAATTGAGTTAGGTAAGCCATTTCTAACAAATAGCATTAACTTATGTATAGAATATTGTATAACTTGATTAAATGTCAAATTCATTGATTAGTAATTTTAAGTATTTTTTTAAGACTGTACTTACTAAACAAGCCAAATTTATATCATAATCACCCACTTTTAATATGGAGTACATTTTTTAGGGAAACTATATATAGTATCCATTATCTCTTTTACATATAACAATGTATTTGATTTAGTATCTTCAAGGTTTGATAGGACCATACATAATTTTAATATAATAAATCAAGCCTTTTAATATTACTTTTTACATTACATAATTATTACTCACCCCGTCCCAAATCAGTTTTCACATTTTTCCTTTTTATCCGTTCCACGTTAGTTTTCACACCCTAAAAAGGAAAGTTTTCTTAAAACTTATTTACTCATATGTCATTATTTTTCTCACACAAATAAAACCACAACCACACAATTAAAGTTGATTTGACATAATGTTTCTACTTTATCACTTTAACTATATAAAATAATAAATTTTTTTAATTATCGTGCCCAAATTTGTGTGAAAACTGATTTGGGACGGAGGGAGCATCAGGTAGTATTTATTTCAAATAATTGTCATTTTAACAATTTTATATATTTCTTTACCCCTATATATTCCTAAAAGATTTCATATTTAATAAAAGATATAAATTTCTTTATTATATATTTAATTCTTTAATTCACTCTCCTTATTTGAGGTCTAATTGCACTATATCCCAAACTATCGATAATTGTGCACTTAAACTACTATTTTTCTTTTTACATTGGTATATACAGAAACTATTAAAATTTGGCACATAAACCACTTAACTTAATTTTCGACAATTTTATCTGATTTTAATATATGAGGAATATTTTTATATAAAAAAAATATCAATTGGAACGCAAGGAGGTGGACGTACGGGACGAAGAACGACGTCAAGTGGAGACGAGCGAGGTGGTGTACGGCGGCACAAAGACAAAAGGATGTAAACAACGGAGGCGATGAAGAGTTTTGATATAAATATCATTTTCTAAGACACGTGAGTGACAATATATTTTTTCGGAGGAAAAACTAATAAAAAAATTATATTTAATGATTCATGTGTCAAAATTTAATAGTTTGTATATTTTTTTAATATTTGTCTATTTTAGATCTATTTTATATGTGAAATATTTCACAAGAGAGTTTCTCAAATTTCAATAAATGATTTACCTTTCCTAAAAAATACTCCCTCCGTTTTTTTATAAATGTACTTTGGATTTTTAACTTTTTTTTTTTTTTAATATATGTCATTCTGATGTATTTTACCCCAAATATTTCAATTCTACCCTGTTAATATCTAGATAAAAATACATCCTCCCACAAATCTAAGGATTCATTTTAATTTAAAAATTAAGGGCATTATTGGCAAAATTTATAATCTTAATTTGTAAGAAAAAAACCAAAGTGACATTTAATAAAAAAAGAGTATGTATAGAGTGAAATTGGTTTATACATGAATTATTGAAAGGTATTAATCGTTTTCACTAAAGAGCACCGAAGGGTATTAGTTATCTTCACTGAAGAGTTTTAGTTTGTTTTCAGTATACAACTAAGACGTTTCAGTGAAAACAACTAATACTCTTCATTGAAAACAACTAATATTTTTTTGTGAAAATAAATGATACCCTTTAATGATTTATGTATAAACCATTTTCACTCTATACTTTGTCATAAAAAAATGGGGGAGTATATATTTACCAAAATCTATTTGATGAAAAATAATTAAACAACCATTAGATCAATTTAATGAAGTCAACTTAAGAAGCGATTAGAGGCCGACACTGACACGTGCAAATATGCCCGCACGTACACAAAATGATATCCATATAATATTATTTGAAATAATTAGAGGGGAAAGAATCTTAAATTTGTGCCAAAATTTTCCATTTGTTGTTAGTATTAATGAGAAGATAGGCTGTAAGATTGGTAACGTATATTGTAATAATATAAGTCTGAAACAAGATATTACATGTTCGGTGCATTAATTAAATGTGCGGAGTTATATCAATTTAGAGCTTAAAAGATTGTAAAACTATTAATTTAAGGCCTGAAAGTTTTTTCCTATCGATCATGGGCCTGAAAGATTGAAAACTATCGATTCAAGACCTGAAATATAATTATATTAATTTAGAACTCACTCATTTTAAGACCGCGTCTGATCTCTAATAATTTCTTGTTATCCGATAATATTTTTATAAATCATAATTCCAAAAATATAAAAAATATATTAATTATAATAATATAATATATATAAATAAAATAATAATGTATATAAATAAAATAAGAATCTAAATTATAATATGTCAAACATGGTCTTTGTTGACAGCGATTTATAACGGATTTCGCTGCCGGGTTCCTAGCGGGTAGGATTTGATATTAATGTTGACAAAGAGTAATAAATGTGAGAGTAAATGAGCTCTCAAGTATGTATTTGCAATAAATGTGATGTGTGCTACAAATGGGCATTGAAAGCCCTATTTATAGTGTACGAGGTGGGGGTTCCCCATGCTTGGTAGGTAGACCGGTGGGTCCCCCCTACTCCTAGCTGGAAGGTAATAAGTGGCTACAGCCTCCCCTACGGGCCAATGAGGAGACGTCACGTGGTGCTGTCACCCCTGAGGTGATTGGACTTGGCCCCAACTGCCCTCTTTGACCCTGTCACATCCTCTGGATTGATGGCACTCGACGTCCTCTCACAGCTGGCGCGGTCTGCGGGTCGGGCAGACGGGTACTCGGGTACCGGGGAGCGAGCCGGATGAAAATGCCCCGGTTGACCATTCGCGGGTAGGCGGGTAGAGCTCCTGCACAGGGGCTCGTCGCTGGTCGCCCGATATCCAGGCCTGTGGACTATAAGTACCCTTCCCGGCAGATCCCAGAGGCTCGCGTCGGGCATCGTCTGGGTCCCCGTCCGTCTGTCTGACCGGTCGGAGGACTGCTCTCATCCGAGCCCGCTACAGTAGTGGGCCTGTAACCGATACCCGATGAGTCGGGTAGTAAAATATCGGGTGTAACAATTGCCCCACCAGCCCGACATCGGGGGGCCGCAGTCGTCGGGTGGCGGGCTGGTCGTTCTGCAGACCATTTTGATTTCGAATTTGAATTTTGGGGGTGACGTTTCGGTTTCCAAGACGACGCCTCGTCTGCCGCGCCTGCTGACGTCACGGGATGGCGTGACAGATGCGCAGAAGTCCAGGGGTCACGTCCGCCGAACCTGCTCCCCAACCGTTGCGTGCGTGACCCCCACGCGCCCCCCCCCTGAACTTTGTTTTATTCCATTTTTTGACCCCGTTTTTTACAGTTTAGTCCCTCCTACTTCTTCTATAAATAGGGGCTTCCAGCCCATTTTCTCATTTTCACTCCCTTGCAAACTCGTGCCCCCCTTAAGAGGATTCAAATTTTCCGGCGAATTTCCCAGATTCCGGCGAGCCTTCTCGAACTCCGAGGTAATTTTCTTGTTTTCTTCTTCGAAATTCTCCTTTCTACATTTCCCTCATCATGAGCGACTCCGCCGAAAGCGTTGGGGCCGCCGACGTTTATCACTTCCGCCGCCGTGCCGCCGCCGATGCCGAGAGGCCCTTTCAACCGGCCGGGGAGGGAACGTCCCGCGCCGCCGTCGCCAGAGAGGGCGAGGGCAATTCCACGGATGTGGATGCCTTCGCGGAGGATTTGGAGGGGATGAGCCCCCAACGAGAGGGGGAAGCCCTAAGCGTTTCCCCGGTCTCCGCCTACCCGCCCAGGGCCGAAGATTTTTTGTTCGAGCGGGAAGCTGTGCCGACCAAATAAACTACGCGGACAGCCGGCTAATCGGGTTCGACTACTCGAAATATATGAGCCGGTTCATGCGAAAGCGCCCTCCCCGCGCATATCTCGAGGCCCGGGACACCGACTTTGGGGCCTCTCGCCGCCCCAGCTGCCTTCCCCCGGACGCCGACGTAAAGGAGTTGTATTGGACATTCCAGACGCCCTCCGACGTCTTATTTTACGCTCCCCGGGAGAATGAACGGGCTGACCAACCTCCGGAAGGCCTAATCGCCATTAACTCGGACACACTTCATGCCGGGCTCCGCTTCCCGCTTCACCCGGCGATCTCCAAGTTGCTCGCGGCATGGAACCTGTCGATCACCCAGATCACTCCGAATGGGTGGAGCTACATTCTGGGGGCAATGGTTGCGCTCGGTCGGCGCGGGTTGCATCGTATGCCCACTCCGTCCGAGATCAACTATCTTTATTACACCGTGGCATCGGTCGGGCGGATGAACCACGGGTATTACTCCGTGAAGCCCCGGGGCGGGGATGCCATTGTCTTCGGCATCTCGACGAAGGTGACGCACTGGCAGGAGAAATGGTGGTGGGTCGGCGGCGCCTGGGAGAGCGTTGGTGTCGACGGGCACACCATCCCGGTTCCCCGAGAGTATCGGGAGCGCGACCGTCGAGGTAGATACTGAATTTTTTCTCATCTCTTAGTACTGATCTAATTCTTCCTTCATTGTGCAGGCTGCGCGGTCCCAAACCAGGCCGACCTGACCGACGACTTCAGGCAGGCGCTTGCCCTGGTGAGATCCGAGAGCGTGGACAATCGCGACGTCGATCTTCTCAACGACGACGAGTATAGAAGGCTCTCCGGACTTCAGACCTTCCCGCGCCATTTAGATTTCGGTGGTAAGTCTCTTTCCTGCCCGACCCTTCTTATCCTCGTTCTCGCTCTTCGATTTTTAACCTTGCCACTCCTCTTGCAGCGCAACATTTCCCGGCCGAATCCTCCACGCCATCATCTTCCCCGGAAACCTTCCCGAGGGCCGCACCTGAGGCCGGCCAGGCAGCCATCCCGGTCGTCAACGTGGAATCATCCGAGGAGACCGTCGACATGGCTCCCAAGAGGAATGCCCTGGCAAAGCTGGCGAAGCGGGGAGCTGTCCGCGCCACTGGGGTGACGATCCGCGGTCCTCCTGCGATCCTGGTGCCCCCGACATCCTCCTCCCCGGCGGACGGGCAGCGTCCATCGAAGCAGGCCCGGGTTGAAGGCCAGACATCCGTCGAGCCGGCCATGGTGACGGTCAACCTGAACCCGGCGACAGGCAGGCTTGTGGCCGGCACCGTCGAGGCGACTATAGGGAGCCCGGCCTCCCCTGCTCGCGATCGCAGCGACTTCTCCTTCCTGGGGTGGGGCAATCACCTCACGTAAGTATTTCGTTTTCCTTTTCCAAGTTTCCTGCTCGATTTTGCAATGTAGACTTTTTAACACAACTTTTCTCCCCGTGGTTTTGCAGGCCTGATCCTCTGCCCCCGCCCGAGGTCCTTCAATTCCTGCGCTCGCAGGATCCTCCGTACACGGAGGCCGTGCCCGAGTCCTGGCCCGAGGACCTCCGTCGCGCCGTCCTGAACCTGCCCCGGTCCTGGACACTCAACTGCCAGAAGGCCACGCGGACCGTCTCGCTAACCGACCGGATGAGGGCGGCGGCCATCCGCTCCTCCCGCAATACTATTGCCATGGAGGGCATCATGCTCGAGTTCGAGCGGGAGATGCGGACTGCCTCCTCCTACAAGGCAGCCTTCCAGACGAAGAAGGACGAAGCTACCCGCCTGGAAGGGGAGAACAAAAAGCTCCGGGAGGAGTTGGAGGCCGGACGAGCGAGTCGGGCTGAACTAGAGGGGTTCCTCGAGGAGGAGAGGAGGGCGCGCGCCGAGGCCGAGGACGGCTGAAGAAGTCCGCCAAGCCAAGGAGGCTCTCGCGGCGGAGACGGAAACGCGCCTGGAGTCCGAGCGTGCCCGATTGGCCGCTGAGAACGAGTCGGCTGGGTTCATGGTGTACATTAATGCTTACGCCGACTCGATTCGCTCCCTACTCCGTCAGAATCCCGAAGCCGACTACTCTGGGCCTCTGGCAGATCTGAGGAGTTATGTCGAGTCCAATCCTCCCTCCCCGGATTATGATATTACACTGAAGGACTTGGTCGATCGCGGGCTGGATCTATCGTTTCTTGGCGACCCGGCGACCTTCATCTATCCGCTAGCCGACGAGGAGGCGAATGAGGACCCGGGAGTGGTGGATGAGGCGCACCCGTGATTTTTCTTTTCCTTTGTTGTTTTGCTTAAGTTTGTTGGCCGCCGGCCGTTTGTACTTTTCTCTTTCCCGGACATCCTTAATGAAATTACTTTTGCTCTTTATTTCGCTTTGTCTCCTTGAACTTTTAGTTTATCGGTCGGGTTAATAACGTAATCGGATAATAAATAATAAATGATTAAGTGTTCTAGCCGAATGTCGGGTAGTGACTTAACAACCGCTTAAAGAATTGACCAACAGATTAATTAATGAAGTGCTATAGCCGAATGTCGGGCAGCGACTTCACGAAGATGGGATTGATTTAACAACCGCTTAAAGAATTAACCAACAGATTAATTAATGAAGTGCTATAGCCGAATGTCGGGCAGCAACTTCACGAAGATGGGATTGATTTAACAACCGCTTATTTATTACTCATCAAATTTGCGCTTCGAGTAGCGATTACAATGAGCCCCTACTGGTAGTATTTTTTTAGTAGGGAGGCGTTCCAAGGGTATTGGGCCGGGTTGCCCTCAAGGCTTTCTAGCTCGTAGGCACCGTTGGCTAGGCGCTTAGATATCCTCAGGGGTCCCTCCCAACTTGGGCCAAATGCCCCTTTGGGTTGTCCGACCGTCCGTCGAAGCACTAGTTCCCCGGCTTCGAATTCCCTGACTTTGATTTTCGTATTGAAGTACTTTTCAGCCCGACGTTTGTAAGCAATGTTTCTTTGCTCGGCGGACAGCCTTCTCTCCTCCAGCAGGTCCAGCTCGTTTAGCATGGCTTGGTCGTTCTCGGTCCCCACGGGCTGTGAGGTGCGGAGGCTTGGGATAATGACCTCGGCCGGGATGACTGCCTCCGTCCCGAAGGCTAGGGCAAAAGGAGTCTCCCCGGTTGTGGTGCGACAGGTTGTTCTGTAGGACCATAAAACTTCGGGTAGCTTGCTTGCCCATGTTCCCTTGCTCTCCTCCAACCTTGTCTTCAACGTGTGTTTGATTATCCTGTTTACTGCCTCGACCTGCCCGTTCGACTGGGGGTGGTAGGGCGACGAGAATAGCCTCTTGATCTTGTGCTTCAGGCAGAATCTTTCCATCTCTAGTCCGTCGAATTGTTTCCCGTTGTCCGAAATGATTATCTGTGGGAGGCCGAATCGATAGATTATGTTGCGCCAGATGAACCTGATAACCTGTTCCTGATCGATCGTTTTCAGTGATTCCGCCTCCGCCCATTTGGTGAAGTAATCCACGGCGACAATTGCGTACTTGACGCTGCCCGGGGCTGTAGGTAAAGGGCCAATGAGATCGATCCCCCATTTTGCGAACGGCCATGGGCTCAGGATCGAGGTGAGCTCGGTTGGAGCTCGGTGGATTGCCGGTGAATAGACTTGACACTTGTGGCATGCCTGTGCGTAGTTGATTGCGTCCCTCTTTAGGGTGGGCCAGAAGTATCCTTGTCGGATAACCTTCTGGGCGAGCACCTGGCCGCCGGCGTGGTTCCCGCAGCGTCCATCGTGGACTTCTACCAAGATCTTCCTTCCCTGCCCCTGCGTTACGCATTTTAGGAGGGGCAGGGCGAAGCCTCGTTTATACAACTGGTCCCCGATGATCGTGTACCGGGCCGCCCGGAGCTGCAACTGTCTTGCCGCTACCCGGTCGACTGGGAGTTGACCGTCACGGAGGTATTCCAGGATGGGGGTCATCCAGCTGTCCTCCGCCTGCCCCAGGCTACTCACCCGCTGGTTCGAACTCGTAGGGGCGGTCAGGTAAGTAACTGTGACCTGGGACATGTCGGCTGCCCCTTCGGATGTTGCGAGGCAGGCAAGTGCGTCTGCTTGAGTATTGTCGAGTCGGGGTACCACCTCTATGCATACTTGATCGATCTTTTCGAGCAGGTTCTTAGCTAATCCCTGGTAGGCCAACATCCTATCGCTGCGTGCCTCGTATTCTCCTGAGATTTGACATGTAACAAGCTGTGAGTCGCTGTAGACCTAGAGTCTCTTCACTCCCATGGCCATGGCCATTTCCAGGCCATTAATTAATGCTTCGTACTCGGCCTCATTGTTGGTCGCGTGGAAACCGAATCTTATGGCTGTCGTGAACGACTGTCCGGACGGGCTGAGAAGGACAATTCCCGCGCCTGCCCGCGTAGTTGTGGAGGATCCGTCAACGTACATTTTCCATTGTGGCTGCTCGATCTTGGACATCGCCTCCGGGTAAGTGAGCTCGACTATGAAGTCGGCCATAGCTTGGCCTTTGATGGATGTTCGGGGAGCGTACGTGACTCCGAATTGCCCGATCTCGACAGCCCACTTGAGGCATCTGCCCGCCGTGTCTGGCCGATGTAGTACTTGGCGAAGTGGCATTGTTGTTAGCACCTCTACTTGGTGATCGAAAAAGTATGGTCGTAACTTGCGTACGCTCATTACTAGAGCGTATGCTAATTTTTCCAAGGGTGGGTACCGTAGCTCGGCATCGTGAAGTGTCTGGCTGACATAGTAGATTGGCAGATGTGCCTGCCCCTCAGCCCGCACTAACACGGCGCTAAGAGCTGAGTCTGAAGCCGCCAAGTATAGGAAAAGCTTTTCGCCGGGGACGGGTTTGGCCAGTACCTGGGCGTTTGACAGGTATGCTTTCAAGTTATCGAAAGCGAGCTGACTCTGGGGAGTCCAGTTTAGTTTCCCCTTCCGCATGCTGTCGAATAAAGGCTTGCATCGGTCCCCCATGCGGGAGATGAAACGGCTGAGAGCGGCCAGGCTGCCCGTCACCCTCTGCACCTCCTTCACCGTGCGGGGAGGGCTCATGTCGAGGATCGCCTGTACCTTGGTCGGGTTTGCCTCGATTCCTCGCCGGCTAACCATGTGCCCCAAGAACTTGCCCTACTCGACGCCGAAACTGCATTTTTTCGGGTTGAGTCTCATCCGATACTTTCTTAAGATCTCGAACGTTTCAGCTAGGTGTGTGAGGTGATCTTCTTTCTTCTCGCTTTTAACGACGATGTCGTCGATATATACCTCCATGGTCGCCCCGATCTGATCGTGAAACATGTGGTTGACCAGCCTTTGGTAGGTTGCCCCTGCGTTCATGAGCCCGAATGGCATCCGCTTCCAGAAGTACATGTTTTTCTCGGTAAGGAAGGTGGTGTGCTTCTGGTCGTCTGCGGCCATCGGGATCTGGTGGTAGCCGGCAAATGCGTCCATGAAAGTAAGCATCTCGTGCCCGACCGTGCTGTCCACCAGGTGGTCGATGTGTGGCATCGGGAAGTGGTCTTTTGGGCAAGCCTTGTTCAGGTCTGTGAAGTCGATGCATAGCCGCCAGGTGTTGTTGCTCTTTTTGACGAGTACAGCGTTGGATACCCATTGAGGCTTGTCATCGGGGTTGACCATTCCGATGAGTTTGTTGTCGAGCAGTTTTTTGACCTCGGTGGCAATGACCGCGTATTTGTCTGGGCCGAATTTCCTTCTTTTCTGTGAGATCGGCTTGCGGGATGGATCAATGTGCAATTGGTGTGAACATACGGCTGGATCGATCCCGACCATGTCTTCGTGGGACCAGGCGAATACGTCTAAGTTCTCTTCTAAAAATGCGGTTATGCCCGCATCTCGCCGGACATTGACGAACCGAGTTGGACACTTACTTTCGGCCGATTCCTCATTGTGACCGAAATTAATTCTTCGATCGGACTGGCTCCCCGCTCGCCGTAGCGTGGTGTTGGGAAAATATATATAGGGGTGCCCGGAATCTATTCGGGATGAATTTTAAATACGAATTTAAATACAATTATTACTATCATGAATTAATCCTAATTAATTCAAATAATAATTCCAACAACTAATTATCATCATGCATGCTAAATTAATTTCACATATTTAACTAGGCGGAATTAAACAAGTAAATATGTGATTAACGTACCTTTCGTAGTAATGGCCTTTGGATATACGGGACACTTGAAATCACGTTCTATCAACCCAAAGCCTTCTCAAGTATTTCCCTTTTCACCTTACTTGATCGCCGGTGGGAGACGCTTTCAAGCAATTTAATAACTAAGGAAAAAGAAAAATATATATGCTTCTTGATTTTTCCAACACATGGAATTATGTACTTGGGGAATCATCCCCTATTTATAGATGGAGGTGGCCGAAAATCTTAGGGAATATGGGCTTGGAAAAAATCTTTTCTTAGTCTCTAAGAAATCTTGAATATATCTCATATATTCTTTTCTCCAAGATAAAATATTCCACAAAAATCTCACCCTCCACTATTGGTGTAATTTTCGAAAATATCATAGGTGAAATCCAAGATTTGGATCTTCTTGAATATATGAGATATTCTTGTATTCCTAGAATACATATCTTCCATAATATCTTTCCAAGAAAATCAACAAAATCTTATTTCCCCTAATCATTAAATTTTCGAAATTAATAAAGAAAAATCAGCATATTTATTTTCTTTTTATTTTAATCACCTTATCATTATTGGGCTACTTAATTGGGCTACTTGAGGGGCCTTAAGGAGAATTAAGATTGGACCTCCTAATGGACTTCTGAATTTCAATATTGAGCCCCAATATAATTCAGCCCATTAATATTAATTATTACCACTAATAAATTAATATTGCACTATCCATCTTAATCCATATTACGATAATATGGGCTCCCGGTTATTATTTCCCGCGTTTAAGATTATCAAGTCCATTAATTAATTGAGCTTCTGAATAGCTCTAAATTAATTAATATATTTCACCTTGGAGTAAAGACAGCTCAACATTATTATTCGTACCGAAGAAACTAATTCTTCACTTGCAAGATTTGGTACAATAAAACTTCTGAGCCCACCAAGGGGACTAATCACACGAGCCGTACTCGCACGCGTTTCTCCGTATTAAATCTTAGCAACCGTCGTATGATTAATATTACTGCCCAAGACACAAAGTTCGAAGTCACAATGATTCTCACCCAACATGAATCAAAGCAGTAACTACTAAGCACACACGGTCCTATTTAAGTGACGGAGATTAAGAAATCAACAACCACTGAGGTCTAATTCTTCACCTTTCAGAACAGAAGAATTTCTCCTCGCTGTAGGACCTCTTCAACACATACTAAATGTGCTAGTGCAATCTCTTAGTCAAGACAGACCAATCTGAGCCTTACACATCGACCTTTCACGGCGGATTGTTCAATTCCACCTGGGTCGTGAATTGTACATTTAGTTACAAGTAAACTGTTAATGTCGTCTTCCGTGATCGGGTATCACCACATTAACTACAATGTAACACGTACTATATATTGAACGGTTTGCAATAAATATTCAACATTCAATCATATCTAAAGCAAATGTGATAAAAGAATTATTCTCATAAAACGAGTGTTTGATACACGAGTTATACAAAGTAAAAGCATACTTTCACGTATAACTCCAACACGTGGATCGTCGATCTGCCCTGTTAGGGTTTTGTCAATCTCCATGGGTTCGTACCCGAGCCTTGGCTCCAGGTCGACTTGGATGTTCTCAAAAGTTTGCGAATCTTCTTCCATTGTGTGGGCAGCGGGTGGGATTTCTTCGTCTATTTCCATGTCTCCCTCCCCGATTGTGCAGACATAATCTAGATTTGCAAAATTTGAAATAACATCGATATACGCCAAACATCCGCGTGCCATTTTCTGATTTCCCTTAAGAGTCCCAACCTTCCCGGGGGGGGGGGGGGGTTGGGAACTTGATACAATAATAGAATGCTGAGGCGGCGGCTTCGAACTCGTGCTCGAATGGCCTGCCGAGAAACCCGTTATAGGTTGACGGCTGGTCGACAATGATAAAGTCGAGCTGTTTCGAAGCCTTAACCTCAGCGTCTATACTAGAAACTAATTCTACGGCTAGCCTAACTATCCCGTAGGGTTTCACTGTGGCGTCGCCGAAACCTTTGATAACCTGGTCGCATGGCTCCACATACTTCTCAAAGGAGCTGTCCAGCTGGTCGAATGCGGCTTTGAAGAGGATGTTGCAGTAGGCCCCGTTGTCGACGAGCATGCGATGGACGGTGATGCCCATGATATTGACGGATACGACTAGGGCGTCGTGGTTCGGGTAGATGACCCCGGTGCGATCCTCCTCCTTGAAGGCGAGGAGGTTCGATTCCTTTGCCGTCGTGTTGATCGGCAGGGCGATTTGATGGACATTGTTCATCGCTCGCAGCTCGCTCTTCTGTCTGCGGTTGGAGAGCGAGGTGGTAGGTGCGGAGCCTCCCACCGGGGAGAGCATGTTGACCGCCCGCCGGGCCTGATGTTCCGGCATTGGTGGGCATATGAGGGCCGCCTCCCGGTTTGGCTCCACGGGGTGGGCAGCGGCCTGCGCCTCCGGCCTAGCTGCCGGCCTCTTCACGAACTCCTCCAGCCTCCCCTCCTCGAAGAGTCGCCAGAGTTGCTTCAGGAGGTCGCGACACTCACTAGTGTTGTGCCCGACGGTTTGATGGTAGTGGCAGTACTTGTTGGGGTTGAGCTGCATCCCCGACTTGTGGACCCATGGCCGCGCCTTAGGCATCATATTTTTGTTCCGGATCTGCACATAGACGTACTCCGGGGTGGCCGACAATTTTTCGGCTAGCTTCACCTCGACGGAATTGAAGGGCTTGAAAGGCTGGGGAGCCCGGTAGGAAAAGTTCCTCCGGCTTGATGTGGTGCCTGCCGAGGCGCGTGGTTTCTCCTTCTCGGCAGGGGTGCTCTCGCCCAGCCGCTGTGCCAGGATGTCCGCATTGTAGATAATTTTTCCGGCTCGCTGCCGGAACTCCGCATAGGACTTGGGGTAGTCCTTGTTCATCGACTTCCATAGTTTGGTTCTTAGGCGGAGCCCGCCTATGATCCCGACGAGCTTGACCTCGTCCCCGATGGGCTCGCCCTCCATAATGATGCGATCTACCCGGTCGATGTACGCCCGGTCGGTCTCGTCTTTCCCTTGGGCCAAGTTGGCCATGCGGTTGGCGCCGGCCATTCGTGGTGCCATCGAGGAGAAGTGCTCCAAGAACAGTTCCCCTAGCTGGTGGAATGAAACCACCTTCCCCGCGGGAAGCGAGGAGTACCATCGGTGAGCCCTGTCCCCCAAGGTTAACGAGAACATCCTGCATTGGGTGGCATCCGTTGCCCCCATGGAGATCATGTAGGTGGAGTATTTGCTGAGATGGGTGACGGGGTCTGTCTCCCCGTCATATTGGCCCACGGCGGCCACGTTGATTTTTGGTTGGGCCGGGGCCCGCACCAAGATGTCTGCGAGGGGCGAGTTGGGCATGTAGGGGCCATGATGTTGCCCGTCCCGCCTCTCGAGCTTGGCCTCAAGGTCCGAGACCTTCCTCAAGATGGCGGCCATGGCGTTGTCCGCCGCGGGGGGAGAACGGGGACGAGGGTTGTCCCCCAAGCGGTCACGGACCGACGGCCTTGGGGCCGCGTCGTTGTGATGCCTGGGAGATCGTGCCTGTTCTCGCTCCCGGGGCCTGGAGCTGGCGTTGGACTCACAAGGTCGGGCAGCTCCCCGAGCCTGGGATCCTAACCGGGAAAAAACCGATCCCGCAGGTCGGCGAGAAACCCGCTGCGAGTCGGCCTCCTCGTCGAGGCGCCTCTTTAGATTCTGAGGCCGGGGGTTGCTGGCGGCCCTCCTTGCCGCCTCTTGCTCCTGCCGGGGCTGGCAGGTGGCCCTGCTCCGGGCTGGCTCCTTTCCAGGTCGGTGAGTGCGGATAGGAGCGGCGTCGATCTCGGCCTGACGGCATTCGATCATGGCCCTTGCGGCCTGGAGGTCCTCCGGAGTTCTTATGGCCGACAAGAACTCGAAAGGACCCTGAAGGGTTTCCGCCGTGGCCGGAGCCGTAGTGGCGGTTTCGCCGATGTCCTCGACTTGCTGCTGGGTTCGTGTGGCCTTCGAAGTGGTCATTTTTTGAATGAAAGTGGATGGGATTTCGTTCGGGGTGACTAGATAAATGAAACCGAGTGTACTTCGATATTAGTCACCCTCCTTCTAGCGCCAAAATGTTGACAGCGATTTATAACGGATTTCGCTGCCGGGTTCCTAGCGGGTAGGATTTAATATTAATGTTGACAAAGAGTAATAAATGTGAGAGTAAATGAGCTCTCAAGTATGTATTTGCAATAAATGTGATGTGTGCTACAAATGGGCATTGAAAGCCCTATTTATAGTGTACGAGGTGGGGGTTCCCCATGCTTGGTAGGTAGACCGGTGGGTCCCCCCTACTCCTAGCTGGAAGGTAATAAGTGGCTACAGCCTCCCCTACGGGCCAATGAGGAGACGCCACGTGGCGCTGTCACCCCTGAGGTGATTGGACTTGGCCCCAACTGCCCTCTTTGACCCTGTCACATCCTCTGGATTGATGGCACTCGACGTCCTCTCACAGCTGGCGCGGTCTGCGGGTCGGGCAGACGGGTACTCGGGTACCGGGGAGCGAGCCGGATGAAAATGCCCCGGTTGACCATTCGCGGGTAGGCGGGTAGAGCTCCTGCACAGGGGCTCGTCGCTGGTCGCCCGATATCCAGGCCTGTGGACTATAAGTATCCTTCCCGGCAGATCCCAGATGCTCGCGTCGGGCATCGTCTGGGTCCCCGCCCGTCTGTCTGACCGGTCGGAGGACTGCTCTCATCCGAGCCCGCTACAGTAGTGGGCCTGTATCCGATACCCGATGGGTCGGGTAGTAAAAAATCGGGTGTAACAGTCTTAATATTTTTTAACTCTTAAGTTGATAGGTTCTATCTTTTAGGTTGTGAACTGATAGTTTTCTATCTTTCAGACCCTGAATCGATAGGAAAAATCTTTTAAGTCTTAAATTGATTGTTTTATCATCTTTGAGACTCTGAATTAACATTATTCCTAAATGTGCATTAGGGGAATTTGTGGGTTAAACAAAAAGTTGCTATGTATCAATTCTATCCCCTAAAAGTATTTAAGTTTTTTTTTTCTTTTATATTATTTAATGTTTTTGGAGTGGTAAGGATCTTATGTGTTTACAACAAACTATAGTTATATTTTGAGTTAAGAATGGGGTTCCTTTGATTGGAGAACCTAAGTTTCATGAATAGGAAAAATTTCATATTAAGACCCAAATTTTAGATTATGTCTCAATTTAGGTACTCATTTTAAAAGTGTCTCAATTTAAGTCTCAATTTTTACTTTTTTCTCAATTTAAGATTTGTTTTAAATTCTTGTGTCTCAATTCAAAATCCAACAAACAATTATTATTTTAAATTAAATTCATACAATATGATTTTTTTTAAAGAAATTCGTTATAAAAAATCATTTATTTTAAAAAAATATTAACTTTTTTTTATTAATATAACATATATTCCTAATTTTATCATCATGTATTAATTTAGTATTTTAAAAAATATGGCAACTAACATTTTAAAATTAAAACTAGCATTTATCCATATAATTTCCATCGTATATGATAAAATATTAGTTTTAATTTAATTTCAAAATGCTAGTTATCATTTTTTTTTGTAAACAATAAATTAAATTTTCAAACTAAATTAATGCACAATGATGAAAATAAAAATTTGAAATATACCTTATATTATTAAAAAAAATTAATTAATTAATAAAGTTATTTTTATTTATGACGGACGAATGTCTCTATTTTTTTTTCATAATGTATGAATTTAATTTGAAAAATAATTATTGGTTGGGTCTTGAATTGAGACAGAAAAAATTAAAACAAACCTTAAATTGAGAAAAAAGAAAAAATTGAGACACTTTTAAAATGAATACTTATATTGAGACATAACCTAAAATTTGGGTCTTGAAATGAAATTCTTCCTTTATGAATATATTGATTTAATGTTTAATAAAAACGTTATTTCACAAAAAATGGAAGAACTACAACAATTGTCATGAATTTTCCAACATTTCTACTTGTTATCATTTTTTTATTTTTGATGTGGAGTTTTGTTCGATAATTAACTTATATACCCGAAGATCAGTCAAATTCCCTCCAAAACCGCTTCCATTCTCAATCATAGGCGAATTTGGACAACCTCTGGACTCTGCAATTAGGTTTACGAAATCGAAAATGTGATTTTAAAAAAAAAAAAAAAAATCTAGTAGAAGAATTTGATATCCTAAAATTATCCTATCTGCAAATTGTTGTAAAATAAACACTTCTGAGATTTTCGAATGTCTGCCTCTTTGATTTTTCCTTAATTTCTTACTATCTCACAAGGTTGAATTACATAAAAAAAAAAAAAAAAAAAAACTAAAAAAGGTTTGATAAGAGTATGGGTGAGCACTAATCGGTTAAATCCGAATTAACCGACCGAATCGAACCGAGATTTACTATTCGGTTATTTGGTTCGGTTACGGTTTTTAAAATTTTAAAATTTCGGTATTTCGGTTCGGTTTTGGTTTTTGTATGAAAATAACCGAAATAACCGAAAACCGAATTTAATTAATAATTAATATAACAACATATTTAATAATTAAAATAAGTATTATCAAGTCAATCTATCAATCACATATTAATCTATTTTGGAGTATGGACACTGGACTATTATGTTATTTTAGTATTTGACTAATTCTTGGATGTTATTTTTAATTTTTGTATGGACTTTTAGTTTATTGGGATGTTAATATACTTTTGTAAATGATTTATGAATAGTTAATGTCGTTTTATGGACATTTATCAATTTTTTTTATTATTATTTGGGCAAAAAATGTCTAAAAAATCCAAAAAATTAGTACATATAATATTTCGGTTAATAATCGAACCAAACCGAAATATTTCGGTTCAGTTGAAATTCGATTTTAATGCTATTCGGTTTGGTTTTGGTTATCACTAAGGGCTTTTCGGTTAATTCAGTTTTTACTATTCGGTTTGGTTCGGTGACCGAATAACCGAATGCTCACCCCTAGATAAGAGTACATGTTGCCCAATTATTTGATTATTAGATATGTAGGTGATATAATGTGATAAATAGAAAACCAAATTGAAATATTATCAAGAAAATAACTAATATAAAGGTCAAAGTGTTGTTGTGTCTTGAATTGCACAACTATCACGACTAATATGGTTAATTTTCATCTTGAAATTCGTATTTTCTTTAAAAAAAAATTAGATGGTGATGTCATGAACTAAATCGAATTATTTTTTTATGTAGTTCGTGATTAGTATGATAATTGTTTGAAATTTATGTGTATAAATTATTTAATTCGATATGATTTCATATTGAGTAATTGCACTTTACATGGAGAAAGATGTTTTTCTTTTTTGTTTTTGGTTTTTTTTTTTAAGGAATAACAATTACTTTCGAAGTAAAGCACGAGCATATTATTTATTGAAGTCGGTGGAAGAAGTGAATAGAAAGAAAATTAAAATTAAATGGTGGGATGAGTTTAACTATTGAGGAAAACAATCCTTTTGTCGGGCCATTTCTGCAAACTGAAAATGTGAGAAATGGAAGCCCAAGAATTTCGGCCCATTAGCAAATTTTTTTAAGGCCCAAATATCACAAATGCAAAGGGCCACGGTTATTAGCACTAGCCTCTTGGTTAAAGACACTACTATATCATAACACTTATACAAAATGTCAATAATGCCCTTCAATGAATTCCCTCCAAAATTTAATGTAGTAAATACACTTCTCATTTTTTCTACAATTTTGTCGAAAAGCACTCAAATTTTCGACAAACACAAATGAAACTTTGAACTCCATGAATTTGTTGAACCATAAACGAAAATTTGTGTATTGTATGGTTTGTTGAACGCCTATGTACACATCAAGATGGTGAATACCCCAAGCCCTAATCACACATATGTAAGTATTCATAAATTTTTTTGTAAAGTTAGGTTTTTAAAATCTTGAATATGATGATGTTTATTGTATTTGAAATATTTTTATGCATTTATTTGTTGTTTGAGAATTGTTAAATTGAATGGGTGTGATAATGTTGTTGTTGGTTGATAATATTGAGTGTTAAATTTTCGAAAAATCGCGACTTCGATTTTCATGAATGGTTTGCCGAAACTGATACACAATTTCGGAAAAAAAATTGAAATTTATGAAAAAATTCGGCAAAAAAATGAGAAATTTGTACAATTTTCGAAAATTCCAGCCGAAACTCCGTTTAATTTTCGGAAAATTTTACCGAACACGAATTTCAGCAAAAAATTTCAAAATTTAGACAATATTTTGACATAAATTTTCGAAAAACAGCAATCGATTTTTTTTTTCATCAAATCGAAAAACAAGATGTGAATCATACACAATCATACATAGTTGCGGGTAGCCCTTGCTTTTTCGTTCTTTATTTCCGAAATTATGTGTTGATTTTAGGTAGTGTATAGATATCAAAAGGATATTTTGGAATAAAAGGGTAGTGTATTTCTCCAAGAGTTAGTGTATTAATCTGGGTAGGATATATAACCCAAAGGCTAGTGCAAATAACCTGGGCCTATGCAAAGATAGCAAATTTTTTAAGGCCCAAATATCACGAATGCAAGGAGGGTATTTGGTTGTGCATTTACTTGAAGTTAAACGGTTAGTTACGGTTTTAAGTGGTTTTTAAAAATTGGGTTTTGAAAATCGCTGATTTTTGTAATTTATGGGGTTTTTTTAAATTTGTGTTCTTTTTTAGTTTTGAATAGGATAAATTTTAACTTTATCATGTAAAAATAAATGAGTGTTGTATATGTTATTTATAGGGTTGCAGAATTAGGATTTCAAAAACCTAATTTTAAAACCCAAATTAAAATGAGTTTTAAATTCCAAAATTCAAGATTTTAAAACCCAAAAAAGCCATATCTAAAATTAAGAAGCTACTCAAATTCTAATGGGATTTTGCAAAGGAAATTGGCAAAAGCATTAAAGTAGAGCCACATGAGAAAATGAAGAAATAAGTTGCTGCAAGTCATGGGCCCCACACCCATTACTTTAATCAAGTTGACCACACTTGATTAAGCAATTAATAGGAGTTGCAATGAGGATAATTTAAAAAAGAAAATATTGAGAAAAAAGACTACCCCAATTTTATGAGGTAGAACCCCTCTCCCACCCCACTACACATATTTGTTAGTTTTTTTTTTTTTTTGTTTTTTTTTTTAAGTCTTGTATTTTTTTAGTTAGAAAATTCTCGCACTTTTTTTTTAAATCAGGATTAATGGTTTATGTGCTTTCTAATGTTAATCCTTGCATAGTTTTAAATTCTAAAAACAACTTGATCGTCATTATAATATCATATTGCTACATAGATTTAGGATTCCACCACACTTCCAAATCCTTTGAGTTCAATAATTACTTGGTCTAAGTCTACTTTTATTACTACATCAGTCTTGTACTCTTGCAAGGGAGTTGCAAAATATTTTATGAAAACTATGACCAAGTAAACTGCAAATTCAAATTCATTAAGAGCATCTATGATATCAAGAAACAAAAATAGTAGTTATATTAAAATATTGAATATTTTACGGTGGACTTTCAAATTATGTCAAAAAATATAAGTAAGTTATCTCCCAATTTTTTTAAAAACATATGCATCGGTTTGGAAATCTCACTTATTCCAATCTTGTTTTAATTTCATGCTTCTTGTATGGTGATGTTGATTTAGTTATTTACATGTTCCAAATTGACGTTCTATTTCACCGGTGCATGTTGTTGATAGCAATTTCCGGGTAGAAATTGCTGAAAAATCCTAACCGGGAAGGAATGCTAAGAGTGATAAAAGATGTAACAAATGCAGCGGTGTTTAATGCTCTTAAGTGGAGTTTTTTCTCATTAATGTGTTGTGTCCTTACAAATGGGGCATTAATGCCCTATTTATAGTTACAAATTTGGGGTGCCCACTTGGCCTGACCTCCTCGCGGGCCCCGCATAATACTAGGTACTAAAAAATGATTTGTTATGACCCCTCTTACGGGGCAATTAGGGTGTGTCAAGTGTCCCTGTTGACTTCAGCTGACTAGATCCCACCTTCTGGTCCTACTCTACTCCTGTCACGTCCACACATTCGATGGGACAACACGGACCTAGTGGCTGATTTTTGCACTGACACCTGCAGAAAAAATGGGGATCGACCTGACCCAGAAGTCCCCCGGTCAAGTTACTCCCGGGGAGCGAGCGGGGAGAGCTCCCTCACGGAACCTTCCCGCAGGCCGCTTCCCGGAGGGTAGTTTCTCCCGTCCGGTATGTTACACATTTGCGTTGGGTTTGTGGTCGGTACCCGCTAGCCGATACTCTTCCTGCCGGATCTACTGACCGTAGGCCGCTCCCTACCCTCGTCGCATCTCATAGTACACGTGACCGCTGCTCGTCTGGCCGCGTGACCTCCATTATTACCGGGTGTAACACATGTTATGTGTATAAACATGCATGGTGTCATACAATATAATCGCATGCACGGATAAAATAAAATATAAAACAAAAATATATATACATATTAAGAATATTCATCTAACACTCTCTTTTAACAAAACTATCTCAACTAAGCACTAGCAATATACACATACAAGAGATGATGACCTCGGTTACAATCAAGAAACTTGAAAAACATAACTCTTATGCCCTGATTGTTGGCCAATGCTCTCTTCCCTTCTCATCGAATGAGCGTTCAACGAATCAGCATACCCATCTCTCGAAGATGGCAAAATGTAAAACGTTTTCGTTTCTTGATCGCTTCTATTGACGTCGTTTATCTTATTAACAACTTCTCTAAGACCTAAACGCTTATCCGGCTCATCTTCCGTACAAGCTGCACCAATGTGGAGAAACCGTTTTATTTCTTGCACACAATCCGCCGAGCTTGTTAAATCTGGATCAAGCAACTCAGCCTCTCTCCCCTCAGCAATGGCTGATCTTATCCACTGGACTAAATCAGTACCACCTTGTTCATTGTGGAGATACTGAGATGGGAATTTTCTTGTGAGAATTTCAAGAATGATGATTCCTAGAAAGTATACATCACATTTTGGTGAAATTTTGTTATGGAGGATAGATTCAGGGGACTTATATGCCAGTTGGGATTGTCTAGCTTGGCTTTCATTCATAAAGGAACAAAATCCAAAATCCGAGAGCAACGGCTCATAATCTTCAGACAAAAGAACATTGCTCGATTTTAGATCACCGTGCGGAAGTTGCAACGAAGATAGTTCCGTTTGAATAAAGTTTAGTCCTCTAACTATCCCTTTAATGATCTTCAATCTCACAGGCCAGTTTAGCTCACCTGGAGAAATTCTGCGATCACCTAGAGAAGTTAAAATGAGTTAGAATAATAGAATGGGAAAGAGGGTTTGGGAAAATGATCTTTTTCGTCCTATAACTTTACTATTTTTTTATTTTCGTCCTGCTGACTTTCAAATTTTGATTTTAGTCATGTAACTTTACCCTCTTTTTTATTTTCGTCCTGTTGACTTTCAAATTTTGATTTTAGTCCTGTAACTTTACCTCTCTTTGATTTTCGTCCTGTAAGAGTTGGTAGGTTGTAGGACCAAAATAAAAAAAAATATGTAAGTTACAGGACCAAAATCAAAATTTGAAAGTCAGCAGGACGAAAATCAAAATTTGAAAGTCAGCAGGACGAAAATCAAACTGAGGTAAAGTTACAGGACAAAAAAAAAAAAAAATTTCCCAAGAGGGTTTTGTGTAAGACATTTTCTAAGGAAAAATTGCACTTTTAGTCCCAAGATAATGAGTGTAAAACACTTTTGGTACCTACGTGTGAAAATGATCATTTTTCTGCAGTTTCGTTCCCATTCGTGAATTTTCAGGACCAAAACTGCAAATTTGTCATATTCTCTTGGGACCGAAAGTGCAATATATCCTATTCTCTTGGGACAAAAAGTGTAAAAAAAAAAAACTACAGGACTACAAGTGCTGAAAAAAATGACCATTTTGAAATGAACACATTCTTTTGGGACCAAAAGTACAATTAACCCCATTTTCGTACATAAGACGAATCTCTGCTATAGTATGTGAGTCATATTTTCCTTCAGGACAAGATTGGATTGAGCCACAAATCATGTATGAAATCTGTCTCATACTAATGAATTTGGATTGTCTATTGATTCATACCATACCATACCATACCATACCATGTAATAAAAACAGTAAACTGCCTTTGTGTTGATATTCGTGTACTATAAGCTTCTCTTCTTTTCGATAATAATAAGCAATAGGAGGTAACACATTCTTGTGCTTTAAACTTCCAAGTCTTCTCATCTCCACATCAAACTCTTCTTTTTCCATCCTATTCATCTCTTTCACCCTCTTCACCACCACCGTCAATCCACCATCCATCGTGGCTTTAAACGACGACCCCAGCGTCCCGTTTCCAAGCACTTCAGCTGCTGCTTTAAGCAAATCATTCATTCCAAAGAACCCCTTCTCATCATTTATAATTGTTAAATCATTAGCCCCTCTTGATCCCTTCCGGCTTGGCCCTACCCGATGGTTACCAGACCCAGATCCTTTACGGGTAGAACTAACATCCTTATTTATCGAACTACTATCACTTGCAATTGGATCACTTATATCCTGGTGTACTTGTTCGTCGTCTCTAGCATTTGTCACAATCTTTCTTCGGTGTCTCATCACGCACACCAAACATACTACCATCGAAAGTAGTACTGCTAATGACATTACAAACCAAAAAATGATCGTCAATCTCTTGTCTTTATCAGGAGTCTCTGATGGAACACTGGACGCGTCACAGGCCCGGCCCGTGTTTCCACCACAAAGCCCGGGATTACCTGCAAACACGTTGGCACTAAACCTCGACATGCTTGAAGGGATTTCGCCTTCCAAATTATTATTCGAGACGTTAATTGCAACCAAACCTGGCTGCTCAAAAGACGGAATTGCCCCTGAAAACTTGTTGTTCTCAAGATGCAGCTCCATCAGTTGAGACAACCGGGCCAGTGAAGAAGGAACCTGGCCCGAAAAGTTGTTCCCGGATAACCAAACTTTCTTCAACCCCTTCATTTTTGAAAAGAAATCCGATGGAATCTCACCTGAAAATTGATTATCAGAAATGTACAATCCCTTCAAAGCTCCCAGTTTATAAAAATCTGGAATTGTGCCGGAGAAAGCGTTTAACTTGAAAACAACACTTCTGAGGCCCGAAAGATGTGTCAATGCATCAGCGTCTATCTTCCCCGATAGGCCCATTTTTGTGAGACGAAGCCCGGAAACAAGCCCGTTTTCACACAGTACACCTACCCACCCTGCACACGGCTCTGTTTCGGGCTTCCATGAATCGAGAGAATTTGCATTTGTGAACGATTCCTTGAGCTTCAAAAGAGCCTCTGATTCGGAATTCGAACTTGTTACCAAAACAATCATTTGAAATGTACACAAGAAGATGGATATGGCATGGATATGAATAATAGCCATATGATTTAATAGGGGAAATAATGATGATTTTTCTTCAAAAAAATCATGATTTCTTTTTTGTTTTTATTTATCCAAACTGTGATGATGGTTTTCTTGCTCATGTTTTGATGAAGGAGTGGAGAGAGAGTGGAAATTGTGAGTGAGAGAGAATGGATTCTTACTAATTTAGCAGCGGAAAACCGTTATTACCGTGGTGAATTTTATCTTTCTTGTTCTAAATTTAGAAGTTGCAACTGTAATAACTACTTTTCTCATGTTGCTTTTGAGACTTTTTCTCATTATTATTTTCCTTTTATATTTTCTTCTTCTTTGGTATTAAATTGCAAATCGAATTATAAGATGAGATATTAAATTTACGAAAATATTATTGTTGCTGCATTAACTTATTTTGAGTCCATCTAATAAATTACTCAGAATTAATCTCGTGAAGAATATTTATGATTTTGAATAATTGATTAAAGAACAGATGCTCATAGAGATATGACAAAGTATAGAGTGAAACTGATTTATACATGAATCACTAAAGGGTATTAGTTGTTTTCAATGAAGAGTATTAGTTGTATTTACTGAAAAATATTATTGATTTACACTAAAGAGTCTTAGTTTTTCAGTGAAAATAAACTAAGACTCTTCAGTGTAAACCAGTAATACTTTTCAATGAAAACAACTAATACCCATTAATGATTTATATATAAACCAATTTCACTCCATACATACTCTATACGAACCCATAAAAAAAAAAAAAACACTCGTGTAAAATGGTGTTTTTTTAAACACAACCCCACAATTGCTTAAAGGGAAAAAATTGGATTGATCACCTCATAAATAAAAATTGGTATTAGTTTGCATCAGTAGGACAATTTGAATTGCTAACAGATATAAAATGGGCACCACAACCATAAATAATTTCCTAAAATTTATTTTATCAAAATTATTAGTTACCCAATTCGAGAAAAAAAAAAAGAAGAAAGAAATTGGTACTAAATTAATGTTGGGCCATGGTTACTTGCACTTACTTTTTTATTAAATACACTACCATCGACCTTTTTTTCCGAAAATTTGTAAAATTTTCGAAAAGAAAATCCGATTTTTTTTTCAATTTCACTATGTTCAATTTTTTTTCAAACACTAAGTAGTGTATTCATCCTAAAAGTGTATTTAACAGAGAGGCTAGTACAAATAACCTGTGCCTAAATGTTACTCCCTCCGTCCCGCTATAATGTTCTCCTTTTGCCATTTTGGTCCGTCCCACTATAAACTTCCTATACCTTATTTGGAAATCAAATAATATTATTATATTCATCTACTTTATTCATATCCACTCATTTAACCTCATTCCACTTTATTCTCTTCTCTCTCCATCACATCATTTGTACTATATCTATATTTTATTATTTATCTTAAATCTTGTGCCAAAAAGTAACAGGAACGTTATACCGGGACGGAGGGAGTATTGATTTATGGCGCAGGTTATTTGCACTAGCCCCTTTGTTAAAAACACTACCGGATGAATACACTATTTTTTTTCGAACTTTTTTTTCGAATTTTTTTCATTTTTTCGAACTTTTTTTTCGAAAATAACTAAATTCACAATATTTCGGGAAAAAAATCGAATTTTATATTTATTTTCGGAATTTTTTGTCGAAAATAAAAAATTGATAGTGTATTCATCCGGGTAGGGTATTTAACAAAGAGGCTAGTGCTAATAACCGTGGTCTTGATTTATTGAATATTGAATTATAGGCGGCCCACTCCAAAACCTGGCCCAATGAACAAATGAGCCAAAGTCCTAACAGTTTCACTACCTTAAGACTATGGTTATTTGCACTAGTCTCTGTGTTAAATACACTACTTTTTTCCGAAAATTTGTAACATTTTCGAAAAAAAATTACGAAAATAAACATAAAATTCGAAAAAAAAAATCGAAATATTGTGCATTTGATTATGTTCGAAAAAAATATTCAAAAAAATGAAAAAAATTCCGAACAAAAAATAATGTATTCATCCGGTTAGTGTTTTTAACATAGAGGCTAGTGCAAATAACTTGGACCCTACCTTAATTAAGGCCCACTAAATGACGAACTTGCGAAAATGCTGAAGTTAGAATCAAGCCCACTAATTTTAAATGATGGTAATATAGTAGGGAAATTTATTTTTTTAGGACCGTAACTTACGAGGATGGCAAAATGAGAATCATAACTTTTTAAGTTGGCAAAATGAGGACCGTAACTTTTTAGATTGAAAATTTAAGGATCGTAGTTTTTAAAATTTTGCAAATAATGGTCAAGTTCAGGCCGAACTAAGGCCAAATCGGCCTGATTTGAACTCGAATTCTAGCCCAAATTGAGACAATTAACCATATTGGCATTGATTAAGCTGGGTTGTCCTCAATTTGCCGCATAAAGTTACTGTCTTTATTTTGTCAGTTCGAAAAGTTATGATCCTCATTTTGCTACCCCTTTAAGTTACAGTTCTGAAAATACAATTTTCCCTAATATACTACTCCATCCGCCCCTATTAATTTTCATATGTGGGGTGACACACGTTTTTTTAAGAAAAAATATTTTATTGATTTTTTGGAACGATGAATGAGGAATATATAATTTGAAATAAAGTAGGTATTGTAAAAGTGTTTTATTTTCACATTTGGGGTGTGAAAATTATTGTGGAACATTTCAAATAGAAAAATAGAAATAGGATTAGGAACGTATAAAGTATAAATGAACACACACTTATATTAGACATTAAAATTTTATTATAAAATTTGATGGGAATAAAATAAGCACATATATAAATGAACATATCCATTAAGGTCATTGGATTATTTCTCATCTAAGAAATGCTTTGTACTACAAACTCCAAATGTCTTTTTCACTAAAACTCATATATTAATAATGCAAAATGTCAATATCTAGTGATTTAATAACAATATATAAAATCAAAAATTTTATTTAGTACTAATACTTTATATAGTTAAAGTGATATTTAAAAAAAAATGTATCACATTGCTTACAAGTTGCCACAACCGAATAAAATTTTGTCATTTGTAAAAATAGATACTCATTATTTTCCCACCACAAATCCAACCCTCAAAATATCTAAAATGTAAAATTACCGTAATGCCCACCATTTAAAGCACTTTGCTCATATACTTTTGGGCATTCCCCCAAAAAACGTGATTATTAGGTGTACGATTCATAGCCTTTATTATTATAGTCATAACCACATTGTCATATTGATAGGATTTGAGCTTTTAAGAAAAAGTCGAAAAATAAATAATGAAATCCAAAAATAAAATAAAATACACGTGAGCTTAAATATCATTTTCTATAGCAATATTTATTTCAAATAAGTTTTATGAAGAATGATACATATTCCACGTAATATGAAATCTAAAAATAAAATAAAATACACTCGAGCTTAAATATCATTCTCTGTATCAATATTCATCTCAAATAAATTTTATTAGAGTATGTATAGGGTGAAATTGGTTTATATATGAATCACTGAAGGGTATTAGTTGTTTTTATTGAAAAATATTAGTTGTTTTTATTGAAGAGTATTATTGATTTACACTGAAAAGTTTTAGTTCATTTTCACTGAACAACTAAGACTTTTTAGTGTAAATCAGTAATACTCTTCAGTAAATACAACTAATACTCTTCAATAAAAAAAACTAATACCCAATTTATGTATAAACCAATTTCACTTTATACTTTATCGTTTTATTATAATAATTTGAACTTAAGAGGGTGCGCAACTTTTTTTAAAGAAAACGAATATACTCCCTCCGTCCCAGATTAGTTTTCACAGTGCACTATTAATTCCTTGCGAAAACTTCTAAATTACATCTCATTTCAATAATAATTACGTATAAAAATATATTTGCTTTGTTTCATCCATTTATATTGAACATTATTCCATCATCAAAAAATTATTTTATCCATTTAAACACTAAAAACCAACTCTCATACTAAAGTCTCAAAAAGTCAACTGTGAAAACAGATATGGGACGGAGGTAGTAGTATTTTTTAATAAAATAATGACATATTGGTAAATATGTATATATATTTTTGTGAGTGTATATGCAAATCAATATTTTATTCTTTGGTAGTGCGAAAATTGTTATGAGACATCCAAATAAAGTAAGTATGCAAATTGTTGGGTGAGATTCAAGTTGGAGATGGTGAATAGAGTAAAACCAGCGGTGAAGGACTTAAAATTGGTAAGATTTGAGAACTAGTGAAAAGAAATTCTCAATTTTGTACTTAAAATTTTAGCAATATTTATTAAAAAAATTTCATTATTTAAAACAAATACTACACATATATAATACACACCTTAAAAAAAACACTTACATACCCTGAGTAAATTTTCCACTTTTTTTTTTTCGGGCCGTCCCTCGGTGAACTTTTCATTCCATAAATGATAAAAATAACATTTTATTACATATAACATTTAACCTTCAAATTCACACAATATTACCAAAATGTCACTCATCCAATTCATTTTTCAACACTATTCATTATTTTATCCCAAAAGTCAACATGTGACCCACCATATATTAATAAACAAATACACTTTCTTAAACCATTCAACTAAAAGAAGTGAGAATAAAGCTCGGGGACGGAGGGAGTACTGGCTATAAATTCAAATTATATTGGATATTTCCACATTTGGTGACTCTACTAATGTGGGTAAACAAATTGGTTTATAAGAAAATACCAATGTTTAATATAAAATGATAAAAGAAAAAAAAAAAACACCCTTTATATGCCTATTGAAATAACTACGTAATAACACGCACAAATTCTAACACACACGTAAATTTTAAACTCAATTTTGATTTTTTCAAATATATACAAACACACAGAACTTTGTATTTTTTCCAGTTAGTGTATTAATGATTAATTTTTAGGGTATTAGTGGTTAGTTATTGGGGTATCACTGATTACTTATTTGAGTATTACTAGTTTGTATTTGGAATATTTTTTTCAAAATTCAGATGCATATCATGCACTCAAGTATACACTAGAACTGCTCAATAATATATAATGAATTGATCACATGCCCACCAGTGGACACCAAATTATATACAAACCACGAATGTGTTAATGACACATGAACAAGGGACCCACTATTATTTTAGTTGATTGTTTATACTTGTTTATGTGTCAATTGTATTTAACACATTCACAGTAGGTATATAATTTTGTGCCTACTGGTGGACATGTAATCAATTCCAATAATATGTAGTACTCCCTCCGTCCGTGAAATATAGTCTTGGTTGTCTTATTTGACTGTCCACGAAAAATAGTCTTGTTACCTAAATGAAAATAATAAATTTTATCTACACTTTTCAACATACACACATGACATTTTTAAATAATTTATTTTGTACTTGATGTGACACAATATTCTTACTTTTTACATATTATACTACCCCCGTCCCAGATCTGTTTTCACAGTTGACTTCTTGAGACTTTATTACGAGAGTTGATTTGTATTGTTTAAATGAACAAAATAGTTTTTTGATGATGTAATATTATTCAATATAAGTGGATGAAACAAAATAAAAATATTTTTTTGCGTAATTATCAGTGCAATGAGATGTAATTTAGAGGTCTTCGCAAGGGATGAATAGTGCACTGTAAAAACTGATCTGGGACGGAGGGAGTATCAACTTTCTTAATAACCGTGCATAAAGCAACATAACTAAATTAATGTACAAAAATATAAAATTTACTGTCACCCAATTTAACTTAAAACGACAAAGTCAAATAAATATTATTTGTAATTATCTCCAAATAATAAGGCCTTATAAGTGCCAATGAATGAGTCACGGCCAGCCAACCACATTAAATGAGTACAAATAGCTAAAAGGTTATATGAATTTTTCACGTGGGTTCTTAAAAAAGCTTCTATTTTGTCCGTACGGTCCAAACTTTTTTAAACAAATAAATTTTATGATTTATTTAAGTATTATTTTAAAGTTATTTTATCAATCACCGATGAGTTGATTAGGGCAGAGCATGGCTCGGTTCGGGTACCGAATCGAACCGAAAAGTCATAACCAAAATAAACCGAATTATATATAAAACTAATCGAAACCAAACTGAAATTTTTTAAAACCGAAAATACCGAAATCGAAAATTTCGGTTCGGTTTCGATTAATAACCGAAATATAATGGACTTTTAAATTGGACCATATTTTTACGCTTATAACCTGCTAACGGCCCAATCCCATATGTATTAATAGGTTGCAATAAAAAAAAACCACAATAAAAAATTAGAGAATGGGAAGGAAAGATTAGAAGAGACGAAGACAGTAAATTTGGAAATGAGTAAATGTAACTAGAGTTAGAAATTAGATATTTATATATATCCTCTCATTTCGGTTTCGGTTTCGGTTATTTTGGTATTTTTACCTAAATAACCGAAACCGAAAGCCAAAATTTCTAAAATTTAAAATCGATATCGAACCGAAAACCAAAATAACCGTACCGGATTGATATTTTGGTTTGATTTGGCTCGATTTTTCGGTTTTAACCGAACTCTGCTCTCCCCTAGAGTTGATAATAGACTAGATTTAGGCATTAATTTATTTTTCTCAAAGCTAAAATCTACATTTTTCAGTTATAGTGATGAACTATAGAAACACGTTTTTTAAGTAAAGTTTTGCATCACGGACTTTTATAAGAAAATAGAAAACAATCTTATCTACACATAAAAGATCTTTCCCAAGTAATAAGTTTGAAAATAGTGGAGACAACAAGTCACAAACATTATCAGGAGGATTTTGTCTAATGCTAAAAAAATATAAACCTCAACGAAGATTCCATTAAAAAAAAAGATAATAATCTTTGAGTATATAGTGTCAAATTAGTTTATATATAAATCATTGAAGGGTATTAGTTGTTTTCACTGAAAAATATTAGTTGTTTTTATTGAAGAGTATTACTGGTTTACACTGAAGAGTCTTAGTTCAATTTCACCGAACAACTAAGACTTTTCGGTAAAAACAACTAATACTCTTCAGTGAAAACAACTAATACCCTTCACGGATTTATGTATAAACTAGTTCCACTCTATGCTTTGTCACTATCTTTTATTAAAATAGAAAACAAAAAAAGTGCCACAACCTGGCAAGGTGAAAGTAACTAAATGCCACAAAAATAAGAGAAGTCACATCGATCCTTAATACTCCCTCCGTCCCAATTTTGTTTACCCAAAAGCCCAAAAAAATGAAGTTTTTTTTTTTTTACCCATTTCCTAAAATGACAAAAAGCAACACCATTTTTTTAAACCCATCCTCAAAAAGCTACTTTATACTAAAAAATATTAATAAACAATTCCTAAAAAACTACTTATACTCAAAAGTATTAATAAACAACCATTTTCTTAAAAACAGTGTTATTTAGAAATGAGTAATCTAAATAGGTACGGAGGCAGTAGAATTTTAAATATTCAACATATCTGTCATTCGACATAAAATATGCAATGGAGTCTGACATTGTAAAAGAAATATTCAACCAATCTAATGAAAATTTCATGAAAGCCAAAAAAAAAAAAAAAATTCCAAAATTAGTATTAAAGTTATTAATTATATCATGATGAAAATAGAGAGCTCACAATCAATAAACATGTAATCCACATATTCTTTACTTCACACATATGTTAATGCCCCTTTTAATCCATGGTTTTACACATCCCAAGTCCAAATGGCTAGTCAAGTACTCTCTTCGTTTCACCATTATTCACACAGTTACTGTTTTCTCTTGTTTTAGTGAACAATTTTTTTTTATTAGTATTTAAAATGATAAGTAAATTTTTAAGTCACTTTATAATAGATGAGAAATATATCTATCATATTCTATCTTAAAAATTGTTTTATCATTTCAAATATTAATAAACAGCTCGCTCACTACACGAAAAAAAAGGTAGTGTACAAATAATTATGGGACGGAGGTAGTAAGAGATATTGATTAATTGAGGAATATAAAATATAATTAATAGAAAACAAATTAGGATTAGACGGAGAAAACAACATTTTGAAATCTTGAGTTATAGCTTTGCCACCTCATTAAAGAAAAAAAAAATGTATTAGTAATGTAAGACAAAAGATAATTAATGACTTAATGCTAGCGTGTTAGTGTTAATTAACAATGTTTATGTTACTTTTCAGATCAACTTAATGCCAAATAGTAAAGGTTTCTATAAAATCACATTTGCACATCTAGGTCAAAATTAAATATAAAAGGTAAAAATTACACTTTGGTAGCTTATCATCGATGTGGCCATATTTGAACCTCAAGTCCAATAAATAGGAGTATAGATGAGGGTTTGCTTGTAGAATAGGACATATTTAAACCCAATAATAATATAATAAAATTTGAATACATTAAAAAAAATCGAATATTTATAATAAGTAAATAAAAAATAAAACACCAAAGTCTTATATAAACACGGCGCACAAATTCTACACTTGTCATTTTCAGTTATATTAGACAGTATGTTTTAATTATATTAATATGTATATTTCATTATAATTTTTTAGTCAAATTTAATCGGTTCATTTCAGTTATATTAATCTATTCATTTCAGTTATATTAATTTGCATGTTTCTCCACTGTGCCCAATTACACGATGCAATAGGTGCATGTGAGATTTACTCAGAATAAAATAAATATATACATGTATGTAACTTTCAGACCATGTCTTAATTTCCAGTTCGTGCTTATTCCATCCAACTTCTTCTTCTCTTCACGAGCTCTACAGTTTTATCTTCACCGATTCTCTGTTCAATTACAAAATACAATTGTTACACATAGTATTGACTCAACATAAAATAAATATACACATGCAAAGTATCTTTCAAATCCAGCTTTAATTTTCAGCTCTTCTTCATTCCAACTTATTTTTCTCTCCACGGGCCCCATCATTTTATCTTCACGTACCTTCTATGTCTCAAGTTACACAGTGCAAATGTAGCACACAATATTAACTCAGTATACACATGCAAATATATTTCAAATGTGATCCTAATTTCTCACCCCATGTTTTTCCCATCCAACTTCGTTTTCTCCTCACGGGCACATCTTCACGGATAGCTTTATTTTCAATCATACGGTGCAACTGGTGCACTGAAGACGTACTCCGTGTGAAATCATTATACACATGCAAGTATCTTTCAAATAAGGTCCTAATTTAAGCTCATACATAAGAACATTAGTGAAACTCCTGACTTGACTCGCCCCCAAACGTAGTCGATCCCGACTAATTGGGTGAACAAATCTCGTCTTTTATTTTACGCACTTATTTACAACAGTTTTAATTATATAAATTTTTATATTTCATTTTATATTTTTAGTCAAATTTAGTCTGTATATTTCAGTTATATTAATTTATCAGTTTCAATGTGTTACTTGCACACTTCAATTATATCAATTTGCATGTTTCCCCAATGTGCCCAATTACACGATGCAATAGGTGCATGTGAGATTTACTCAGAATAAAATAAATATATACAGGTATGTAACTTTCAGACTAGGTCTTGATTTCTGGCTCGTGCTTCTTCCATCCAACTTCTTTTTCTCTTCACGAGCTCTATCGTTTTATCTTCACCGATTCTCTGAAAGTATTGACTCAACATAAAATAAATATACACATGCAAAGTATCTTTCAAATCCAGCCTTAATTTACAGCTCGTGTTCTTCATTCCAACTTCTTTTTCTCTCCACGGGCCCCATCATTTTATCTTCACGTACCTTCTATGTCCAGTTATACAGTGCAGATGGAGCACACAATATTAACTCAGTATACACATGCGAGTATATCTCAAATGTGGCCCTAATTTTTCTCCTCGTGTTTTTCCCATCCAACTTCGTTTTCTCCTCACGGGCACATCTTCACGGATAGCTTTATTTTCAATCATACGGTGCAACTGGTGCATAGAAGACGTACTCCTTGTGAAATCATTATACACATGCAAGTATCTTTCAAATGAGGTCCTAATTTAAGCTCGTGTTTCTTCCATCCAACTTCTTTATTTCTCCATGGGCCCCACCATTAAGTTGGAGCTTATTGAGTGCAGACAGCACTCCACCCCCACCCCCACCCCACCCCACCCACCAATTGGGTGGCTCTATATTCATTTCGCAATTATCACGTGCTTAACGCCTCCATTAATGGCGCTTCGTTCCTCACACAACGTGAAAAGCCTACACACTCTCTTGTTGCCCCCACCCCCTTCAATTTTCCTCATCTTTAAATAAGATTCATCAAGTCTTTTTCTTCAAGAACCGAAATCGCCAAAAAAAAAAAAAAATATTCTCTCTGTGAAGCATTTTATCAAACATGTGGAGTGCAACGCAGTCCTCCGATGTCCAGAAGCAAGGAAAGGCCCCCGAGGCCTCAAATTTCGCTTCGACTTGCAATCTTTTGAGCAGGTATATGAAGGAGAAAGGTAGCCTCAGAGATTTGAATCTTGAAATTGGGGGAAAAGTAGAGTCTCTCGAAACCCTAGGTATGAATTGAATTCTCTGATAGATCTGAAAAATGCTCCCTTTTTGTCGATTTTTATCAGGGATTCAGAAAATTAATCAGTTTCTTCTCTATCTCAGTGAAACCCGGATCATCCCTAGCTGGATCGCCCAAGAATTTACAGACAATTTCTCCCATTATTGATTTGGAAGAAACGTGCAACAAAGCCAGCACAAGGTACAACCGTCTTTCTTTTATGATTCGATATTACGTAGACGAATGGGGAACCACACAATTTTGGTGTTTAAATTGTGTTACTAATTACACCATTTGGATATATTTTTTTATTTTTTTGCTATTGTCCGTACACATTAATAATATCGAAAAAATCTTGAAAACATTTAATTAAGCCACTGGAATTTTATAATATATATCTTGACTTTGTGAGATACAATGTAAACGCAGGAACAGTACGTTTCTAAGAAGGTTTTAATGGTGATATAAATGTAACAAATTAATACTTGAGAAATTGCCTATTAAGTATACCATTTTTCCAAAAAAAAAAAAAAAAAAAATAATCATCAACTTTTAAATAATTTATTTTAAGATACAAAAATTCAACTTTTTTTTATTAAATTTATATTGTATTAAAGTTAAACTTATGTATATTATTATTACACTTTATACTCGAAGATAATTAAAAATTTGAACTTTTATCTCCCAATTTTGTACCCTCAACAACTCACCCACCTAACTACTTGTTTCTAAAAATGTTAAAAGTTATGTGTTGTTTCCCATTTACACCCTTTGTATAATTTTCTATTACTATAGTCAATACACTTTAATAACATAAAAAAAATCTTGAAAACAGTTCATTAACATAACCATTGAAATATTATACTCCTCTCGTCTAGTATTAGTAGTCCTGTTTTTTAACTGTTATTTTTTGTCATAGAGAATATTATGAAGTATGAATAAAGTGATTGTTGATGAAAAATTATATTTTTCATAAATAATAACTTTATTGATAAATGGATATCACAATATCCCATTATAATCTCCAACTTATGACAAAAAATAACAGTTCAAAAAATATAACTACTAATAGTAAACAGAGAGAGTAATGTATATCTTGACTTTGTCAGACAAAAGTAAACTCAGATACAATACTCTTTTATAATCAACGAAAGAATTTCATCTCATTTAAAAATTCGAACACCTAGAAAGATGTAAATGTTAACTTGAGTGTATAATTTAACATGAATGAAGTTAATTCTAAGAAAATCGAACCCAAAATCCAGGAATCTAAAGACTCGGATACCCTAAAAAAAAAAAACAAAGTATAAAATGAAAATGGTTCATAAATGAATTATTGAAGGATGTTAGTTGTTTCACTAAAGAGTATTATTTAATTTAACTGTAGGGTATTCGTTTTTTATACTGAATGATTTTAGTTGTTTACTGAAAATAAACATAATTCTTTAGTATAGATAACTACTCCCTCCGTCCCACAAGTGTTTGCACCATGGGATGGACACAACTTTTAAGAAAAAAATGTAATGAGTAGTGTTTTGTGGGGTATAAAGTGAAGAAATTGGTTGAATAGAGGATATTGTGGGCCCAAAAAATAAAAAGTAATGACAATTTCAGTAAATATGTGAATATTGTGAGGGTAAAGTTTATAAAAGTGTTTCTTTTTTTAGTATAAATTGGTTTATATATGAATCAATGAAGGGTATTAGTTGTTTTCACAAGAGTATTACTAATTTACACTGAAGAGTCTTAGTTCATTTTCACCGAATAACTAAGACTCTTTAGTGTAAATCAGTAATACTCTTCAGTAAAAACAACTAATACTCTTCAGTAAAAACAACTAATACCCTTCATGGATTTATGTATAAACTAGTTGCACTCTATACTTTGTCTTCTTTTTTTGGGTGTGCAAACAATCGTGGGACTGACGAATAAGGAAAGTGTACAAACAATTATGGGACGGAGGGAGTAATACTTTTCGGGGAAAACAATTAATAATCTTTGGTAAAAACAACAAATTTGTAAAGAAACAAAGAGTGAATTTATTTACACCTAACAATCAATCTCTCTCTCCTTTCTCAGCAAAGAAGGAAGAACAGGGGATTCAAATACTTCACAATTGACAATCTTTTACTCCGGCAAAGTTTTGATTTTTGAGGATTACCCAGCGGGCAAGGTTAAGGAACTTGTATCCGTTGCTAAAAAGAGTAGCTCCCAGATGTCCTACGGCATTACGTCGAACGCCGTACCGGAGAAACCCAACACGGCGGCCGTCCGAGAGGGGCTTCCGCCGCGGCCGCATTCTTCCGGCGGTAAACACTCTCTTGTTGGCATTTCGTCGAACACTTGTAAGGACAAAATGTCTGCTGTTAGTGATGGAGTGGGACCCTCGAGCTCGAAAGCCCAGGAACAAATTTCACCCCAATCTGAGGCCAATGGATCTGGTAATTTACTTTATTGCTGTAAAAAATTGGAGAATCTTTGATTTTCTGGGAGAAAAAATTATATGGGATAAAAAGAAAAATGTCCATTCTTGTAATATTAAAAGTTTTTTGCCCACAATCTTTTAAAAAAAAGATTTATACCCATTTTGATAAAAAATAAAAATAAATACATATACATACTTAATAACAAAAATTCTACCCCTACCCCCAATTAGTTCTTATAATTTTTAATATATATTAATGTAATAATTTTAGTTATTTTTAAAATTTTGTAATTTTTTTATTAAATGGTATTTTTTAATAAGAAAAATAAAAAGAGTAAAACCAAAACACCCTAAATTTTACCACACTTAAAAAGAAAATAATTTAATATCTTTCTTAGAGTTGGCAAAAAACTTTATTTTTTTTAGTGATGGGCAAAAAACTTTTTATTTTATTAGAGTGGACAATTTTACCCTTTTACACAAATTTATATATGGTCCTTTAAGTTTTTATTTTATTAATTTTGGTCTTTTTCGCCGGAAAATTTAAATTTTGACCCGAAAATTGCTCTATTTTTTTTATTTTGGTCACGTTGACAGTCGTCACTACTATCATTTGAACCGTCTCACTTCCATGAAGAAAATCCCTTAACTAATTTCATGTTTCGATTACACCTATCTCATGAATTGGGGCTTCAAATTTGTGAATTTAGTCCATTTTCGTGGCTAATTCGAGCGATTTGCATTAAGTTTTGGGTTAAGGCATAAATTATTATATTCTTCTCGTTGAGCTCGTCAGTTTGATACCTTTTTGGGGTCATTATGTATTCTGCAATATATTTTCGGTAACTCACAGCCAAAATTTAAATTTTCCAGCGAAAAGGACCAAAATTGAAAAAGTAAAAATTTACAGGATTATTTATAAACTCGAATTTTTTGTGGTGAAGTAAATGATTTTTTGTTTTATTTTTTTAGATTTGCCGATTGCAAGAAGGTCATCGCTTAATAGGTTCCTTGAGAAGAGGAAAGATAGGTACGGAATTTTTATTTCTTTCACGTGTTTTATTTTGTGTTATATTTTACTCTCTTTATTGTCATGCGAATTTTAATGTGAGAGTTGTTTATTATAGTGATAAAATTTATTTTAGGTGGCATTATGGTAAATAAAAAGGAATAGGACCAATGTGAAACTTGTTCATATTATGAAACCGATATGTTTTGAGATGTATTCATTGATACCATAACATTTTACACTGTGATTTCAATTTACAAATTTAATGGTATCAGTGAATACATTTAATGATATGAACTTGTTCGTAGGAGAATTTGTGAATAAAAATGTTAAAAGGAAAATAAAGTTGTTTTTAAGTTGGCAAAATAAAGACCATAACTTTTTAAATTGACAATTCAAGGACCGTAACTTTTGTAATTTTGCAAATAAAAGTCAAATTCAACCCAAACTAAGGTCAAATTGGCCCGATTTGGACTCGAATTCAAGCCCAAATCGGGTCAATTAGCCTAATTTGCATTGATTAAGCTTGTTTGTCCTCAATTTATCGCATTTTAAAGTTATTGTCCTCATTTTGTCAGATCAAAAAGTTATGATCTCTAATTTTGCTACTCCTTTTAAGTTACACTCCTGAAAACAATTTTCCCCACGAAATAAGGTCTTGAGTAAGTATCTCACACAAGATTATCTAAAATTATACGGAGAAAATTTATTATATTATTTTAGTATGATTTATATATTTATTTAATTATGAGTTTATCTGATAATATTTTCTACTTATATTGTGACAGGGCTGTTGCTAGGGGGCCATATCATAATCAAGAACATCCTGCCCCTTCCTCCAAGAGTGGAGAACAATTTGACCTCAATACATTCCCTCGAAAGGATTAGGGTTTCAATATTTTCTTAGGTTGTATCATTTTGAATATATTTACTATAATTGCTATTTGATTGCAAAAATTTGTAGTAATATTAAGTTACATAATTTGTTTTTAGTTAGAAATCGAGTGTATTATATTGCAAATCCTTGCCATTCTGTGTTTTGACAGTGAATCAATCAAAACAATCAAATTTAACATTTGATTGCAATTCTAATTAAAAGAGTCAAAAGACATATTTAAATGATCAGTTATGCGTTGTCACCCAAATTAATCTAAACATATTAATACAAGACAAAGTACAGAGTAAAATTGGTTTATACATGAATAACTGAAGGATATTAGTTGTTTTCATTGAAGAGTATTAGTTGTATTTACTGAAGAATATTACTGATTTACACTAAAGAGTCTTAGTTGTTCAGTGGAAATGAACTAAGACTCTTCAGTATAAACCTGTAATACTCTTCGGTAAAAACAACCAATATTCTTCAGTGAAAACAACTAATACCCTTCAGTGATTCATATATAAACCATTTCCACTCTATACATACTCTTAATACAATTAATTATTCATTGTTGGGTAAATGAAATATTATTTATGGACAATAAAAAAATCTTTTGCTGGTTCGAATTGCAACTAAATGTTAAATTGATTTTATTTTTGTTTTTTAAAGATTAAAAAAATTAGATTAGGTTATAATTTAATTTGCAACTGGTCCACCTTTAAATTCAAGTAGTTTAACATATAAACAGAAATTGTGAGAGTCAATTGATTTTGATCTGCCCACATTTAATGTTTTCACAATTAAGTAACATCTCAATCATTAACTTCATTAAAAAAAAATGACACTAGCACTAGACTAATCAACGTGTAACTAACTTATAAAGAGTAATTAACTTATAGATAATTGAAGAAATAATTAAAATAAGACAAATTATAGAGTGAAACAAGTTTATACATAAATCCGTGAAGGGTATTAATTGTTTTCACTGAAGAGTATTAATTGTTTTTACTGAAGAGTATTACTGATTTACACTAAAGAGTTTTAGTTGTTCAGTGAAAATGAACTAAAACTCTTCAGTGTAAACCAGTAATATTCTTCAGTAAAAACAACTAATACTCTTCAGTGAAAACAACTAATACCCTTCAATGATTCATATATAAACCAATTTCACTATATACATACTGTTGATGATCTTTTCTAACCAAGATGATTAGTGGCTGTTTTCTATAATCAAGATCATCAAACAAGATCAAGAAATTATAAAATTTAGCTAAGTAATGCTCAAGAAAGAATTTGGCAAGAGTTTTTGCTATGTATTCAATTGTTCTCCCCTGTTTCATGTACAAGAAGGGAGTATTTATAGACATACAAAATGGCCATGTGTCACCATCTTGATGGCTTAACCATTGGATCTTTGCCAAGTGTTAGGACACTTGTACAACATCTACACTATTACTCATTGGATGGGTGCCAAGTGACAAGTGTTAGGACACTTGGACCATATCTAAGCTAGTGACTCTTGGGATTCCCCATGTTGTACTTGGTCTTTGGTACTTCTGAGATGCTCTCGACGGTGACCGGCTGCTCGCTTGTACGTCTCTGTTAGATGTCATGGTCCTTTGCGTTCTGAGCTGTTCGCTCCTCGCTTGGGATCATTTTACGATTCTGCTCGCTCCATTACGTCCTTGTTCGCCCATATTGACTTTGGCTTGAGCCGCTGGCACAGCTGTTCTTTGCAAGGCTGCTCGCCACAATTCTGATTGCCGCATTAGTGCTTTTCTACAAAGCTGTTCGCCCTACGAATCTGCTAGCTCCGCTACAAAGTTGTTCGCTCCACGAGGCTGCTAGCTCATTTGATTTGCTATCCTGTTATCAAGTTTAATGATAATCTTTCGTTGATTAAATGCGAAGTTGTTCGCCCATCAACAATTGCCCCCTAGCTTGGTCTCATGTTGAATATGGAGTGATCAACTGAGACCAAGCTATAATTTCATCTTCGAATAATGGGCGAGCAGGAAGAGAGTATAGTAAGCTACATGGGCGAGCATCCGCGTGGGCGAGCAAACGAGCAATGGGAACTAAAGTGCGCGACCAGCAGCGAATGCCCTTTCGTGTCGCGACGGTTGGATTCCCGAGGCACGGAATGCGAGGCGTCGCGTCAGTCACGCGCGACCCCCAATTTGCTCATAGGGGCCTACAGAATTTTGCGAAAATTGCATTTTCGACCCAGCCTCATCCTTATAAATAGGCGTCACTTTCTTCTTCTTTCTTCTTTCTGCATTTCTTAGATTTTCGCCATTGATAACTTCTCAAGCTTTTTCTTCTTGTAATTCTCGTGCCCAGATTCCTCCGTATTTGCCCCTGATTTTGATTTCTTCGAAGGTAATCTATCCTACGTTCCTTTTTCTTCTTTAATTTTGTAAATTATCTCTATTTTCTCGCACTTCTTGTAACCGCGACTGTAACTCCGGCCGCGAACCACCGTAACGCCGCCGTACTGTTGACGCCGTCGCCGTCGTAATTCCTCCGTCGCCGTCATCGTCTATATATTGCCTAACACTTGACCACATTTCTTCATTTCTTATTTCAAATGGAATTTTCCCCCTCGAGTTCTTCTCAATCCGGACCCGGACGAAACCCGGAAAAGAGACCCGCAGATCTGGATTCTCCGCGCAGATCTGTTCGCCAAGTGTTGGCGAACAACCCACGCACGTTGTTGGTGGACGAAGACACGGACTCCGATGCGAGCTCCGTTGTTCGCTCGGTAGAGATGTGCGCCGCTGACCGCTCTGGCGATCAAGAAGAGACTCACCACCCTGCTCGCGAACCTGAGACGTCCTCCGACCTTGGCGAAGACTCTGCCGAAGTGGCCGCGGAGATAGAGGGTTCAATCGACCTCGAGCAGCAAGTTGGCGAGCAAGAAGGTCCTATGCTTTCATGGGAATTTTTAAGGGAAATCAATTTCCCCATCTCTCAAACTACGCCAGAATCCCGGATCCCAGAAGGAGTTGTTCGCGACAACGAGTGGGCAGACTATTCTGCTCGCTATTCGAAGACTTTTGCCCCCACATCGAGGGTAATCATGAAAGCTCAGGACGGGGACTATGCAGCGAGCAAAGTTGCCAGTGTTGTCATTGAGGAAGATCTGGCGAGCATTCGTGCAACATACAAGATTCCTTATGACATTTTCATGTATGTGCCGAAGAAGGGAGAGACTGCTGATCGCCCCCCACCTGGTTGCACGGCGATCAACTTGGATGTGTTGAACACGGGTTTCCCTCTCCCCGTTCATCCTCTCATCGGCCGCTTCCTATCCGACATGAACCTGGCGATCACCCAAATTACTCCAAATGGTTGGAGTAGTCTTCTAGCCTTCATGACTCTCTTTGGTCTTGAGGGCTACAAGAATAAGATAACAACCGCGGAGATCCTTTACGCCTTGACCATTTCCGAGAATGGTGCTGGCTGGTATTACGCCAAGGCGAAAACCGGTTTGAAGCTCGTTGAGGGTGTTCCCAACAAGATTAAGGGTTGGCATTGTCAATTCTTCTTCATTGGTGGGGATTGGCGAGCAACTGAGGGATTTGCTGGCGGGCAGGCGCGCATCATGTCGCCTGAAGGCTTTGGAAAAATCAAACGTAGGGCTAATTTTGTCTTGCTAATTCATAAGTAGGACTAATTTTAATCCTTTTCATTGTTTTGCAGGTCCAAGGAACTTGAAGTGGGGGCACCCCGACATCAGCGACGAGTTCCTCTTCACCTTAGCCATCATCTCTCTTCGCGACGTTGCTAGTCGCGACATACACCATCTCTCGAAAGCTCACTGTCGCAAACTTGCTGGTTTGGTTACGAGTCCTCACCATCTTGAAGCTCAAGCCATCGTTCCAGAAGGTAACTTTTTGCTCGCCAATCATTTTTGCTCGTCAATCATTCTTGCTCGCCTAACACTTGTCTTTTTCTTGTCAGATCAACAAGTCATTGTTGCTATCCCGGCTGTGCCTGAATCGTATTATTTGCTCGCCAGAAGAGTTAAACAGATGGCCGAAGTGTCAAGAAGAAAGATGGACCCTCCCCTCGCCATCATGCGCCTCCGGGCAGGGGAGAACCCCACTGGTCGCCCAGCAGCCGGAGCTGGTCGCCGCAAACCAGCGGCCAAGACTACGTTCTCTCCACGGGATGCGAGGAAGGAAAAGGAGAGGGAGAAGGAGAGGGAGAGGAAAAAGGTGTCGCGAGGCGATGACGTTCGCGGCGCTCACGGAGACGATCGCGCCTCAAAGCGGTCAAAAACTGCTGGGGAAGCGAGCAACACTACTCCAAGATCCCCTACTCCGAAATCCACTTCACTGGAAGTAGTGGACGAACAGCAGGTGGTCGCCGGTTTGGTGGCGAACAAGACAGTGGACAATCCCAGGGACACTTCTTACTTGGGTTGGGATCCAGTGAAAATCAAGGAGTAAGCTAATCGTCTCTGACTTTCTTATTGTTCGCCGCTTAATACCATGTTGTTCGCTCACTTAACATTTATTTTTGTTCGTCAGGTACAACCCAACACTCTACCCCGGCCGAGGGACAACACTCCACCACCTTTCCGTGGTAAAAAAATGCCCCCTCCTCGCTCCGTGACATCCCAGATCTACCAGTTCGCCGGGCTACTGAGATGGTTCCAAGAGCTTGGACAAAATCGGCGAGCACCCTTGTAGGTGGCCAATCTGCTAGCGACAATGTTCGCCTGGTGGCGTATAATGCTAGCCACCAGTTGGTCCAATCTCAGATGCTGCTCGATCAAGTCCTGGATCTTGAGCGAACAAACCGCGACTTGGGCCGTCGCGTGGAGAAGATGGATGAAGAGAGAGTCTCCGCCATCAAAGAATGCAAGGCCGAGCATGCTAAGGAGCTGGCCTTGATGGAGAAGAAGATGGAGGCCTCCTTGGCCGGCGAGAAGAGTGCCTTGGACAAGGCTCAGAAGATGATGCTGGAGGTGAAGTCCTCAGATTTGAGAGCTGAAAGAGCTGAAAAGGAGCGAGCAGACTTGTCTGCTCGCCTGATCGCTGCCGAGGAGCACATCAAGAGGTTGGAGGAGGAGCGCAAGGATATGATCGACTACGAGGTCCATGAGCAGGAAGTGTTGGATAAGACCAACTTTGGGTATATCTGTGCATTTGCTGAATGTTTGAGGTCTGTTCACTTCGCCCATAATCACAACCAAGATATTCGTGATGCGGTGAAGGCGGACTTCATTGAATATGTTAAGAATTACCCCCCTGCTCCTGGCTCTACTCTGTTCGTCTCTGATCTGGCCGATCTTGGCTTCCCCCTGGACGTCTTCGGCGAGGAGGTTGACATTGCTGCCCCCACTTATGGTGGCCAGCCTGACCCTGCTCCGGCGACGACCAGCGCGGCGGCCACCGATGAGGTTTTCGAAGGGTTGGCGTCTCTTCCCCTAACGCCAATAGACGGGGCTGGCACAAGTGCCCAGGGCGAGCAGCCGAGCGCGCCGGCGACCAGAACTGAAGATGCTCCTCCACCTCTTCCTTGAAGACTTTGTTTTTCTTACAATAGGACATACAACATTTCTGTATTTCTCACTCCTATTGTAAAACTTTTTGATCTAATGATATGAAGATTTTTTGTTCGTCTACAAGCTTATGCCTCTTTATTTACCTTACTTAACTGCTCGCCTCTTTTTTTTTTTTTCTTAGTTGCTCGCCTATTGCTTTTTGCTCATGACAGTTTCTAAGTGTTCCTTTTTTCTTAAGGTAAACACTTAAATTTTAAATTGGTCATTTGGTTCTTATAGAACTTGACCTTTAGTTGTTTGGGCCATTTTGGTCGCTTGTGGGCTTGACCTTGCATTAATCTGGGCTATTGGTCCGTTATGGACTTAGCCTTATTTTTGCTTTTAATAAGCTTTTCTGTTCGTCTTATAACAGACTTGCATTTTGCAAATTTTTGGGCGAACAACTGAGTAATTTGGACTTAAGGCTCAAAAACTAAAATTCAGCAAGACAAAAGATAAATGCAATTCTGCTCGCCTAGTAAGATAAATGCAAATCTGCTCGCTTATAGACTTGCGCAAAAATTTACAAAGGATCTATTTACAAACTTTCTAAGACTTACAGGACTTCACTGGTAGTACTTCTTGAGTAAAGTTGTATTCCAGGAGTATTGGGACGACTTGCCTTCCATGTCTTCAAGGTCGTATGTGCCGTTGTGCCACTTATTCGTCACCTTGTATGGGCCCTCCCAAGTCGGGCCGAATACTCCTGGTGGTATTAAAACTTTTCGGAGTACCAAGTCCCCAATTTCGAATTCTCTTGCTTTTACTTGAGAATTGTAGTACTTTGCTGCTCTTCTTTTGTAAATCGCATTTTTCAATTCTGTTGTTATTCTTTTTTCTTCAAGCAAGTCCAACTCTGCTGCCATTGCGGAGTTGTTTGCTTCTTCGTCGAACGCAGCTGTTCGTTTTGTTGGGACTTTTAGCTCAATCGGAATTACTGCTTCTGTCCCGAATGCCATTGTGAACGGTGTTTCGTCTGTGCTTGTTCTGTGGGATACTCGGTATGCCCACAACACCTCTGGTAGCTCTTCTGACCACTTTCCTTGTTTGTCAACCAAACGAATCTTCAGTATATGCTTGATTATTTTATTTACTGCTTCCACTTGACCGTTCGATTGGGGGTGGTATGGTGTCGAGAAATGTTTCTTTATTCCCAATTTTTCGCAAAAATCTCTGATCTCTTTTCCTTCAAACTGTCTTCCGTTGTCCGTCACTATCGCCTGAGGGACCCCGAAACGACAAACAATGTTTTTCCATATAAAGTTGATCATTTTCTCCTGTGTGATCCGCCCGAGTGCTTCTGCTTCCGCCCACTTCGTGTAGTAGTCAACAGCCACCACCGCGAATCGAACATTTCCTTGTCCCGGGGGAAAAGGCCCAATGAGGTCAATTCCCCATTTCGCGAATGGCCATGGACTATTGACTGAAATCAGTTCATGTGGGGGTTTGTGAATGTTTGGGGCAAACAATTGACATCTATGACAAGTTCGGGCAATCTTGATCGCATCCTGGAGGAGAGTTGGCCAGTAATATCCTTGCCTTATTGTTTTATGTGCCAAGGCCCGTCCTCCGGCATGATTTCCGCATACACCCTCATGGATCTCTTTCAGTACTGCCTGTCCTTGCCCCTTAGCCAAACATTTCAGAAGTGGGAGCGAAATTCCTCTCTTGTACAACTGTCCGTCCATCATGGTGTATCTTGCAGCTCTTTTAACCAACTTGTTAGCTTCAAATGGGTTGTTTGGTTTTTTATCGTTCTGCAAATATTCAATGATCGGCATCCTCCAGTCGTTTTCTTCAAAATCTTCGTTGATCTGATAGATCTTGTAATCTTCGGTTGATGGTTTGGACATTCTTGTTAGCGTCACTTCCGACAACTCTGCTGGTCCGGTGCTGGTTGCTAGCCTGGCTAATGCATCTGCTTGAGCATTATTGTCTCTTGGTATTTGTTCAATGTATATTTGTTCGAACAAGGAGGCCAAGTGAGCAACAATCTTTTGATACAAAACCATGTCTTCATCTCTTGCTTCATATTCTCCTCGGACCTGGTTGACGATCAATTGCGAATCTCCAAAGATTTGCAACCTTCGTACTCCAACTGCTAATGCTAGGCGTAACCCAACGATCACAGCTTCGTACTCTGCTTCGTTGTTCGTCGCCATGAACTCGAATCGAACTGCTGAAGTAAAAACTTGCCTATCTGGGCTTATCAAGACTATACCTGCCCCCGATGCTGTATTAGTTGACGACCCGTCAACATACATGTGCCAGGGATGGCTATGTCCTCTCGTTGGATCTTGGGGGAAAGTCAGTTCGACTATAAAGTCTGCTAAGGCTTGCCCCTTGATCGCTGTTCGAGGAGCATGTGAAATCCCGAACTGACTGATTTCCAAGGACCATTTCAGGAGCCGACCAGCCGCATCGGGTCTGTGCAGTATTTGCTTGAGCGGGAACGTTGTCAACACTTCCACCTGGTGGTCGAAAAAATATGGACGAAGTTTTCTGACGCTCATCACCAGCGCATATACTAGTTTTTCTGTTGGTGAATATCTGAGCTCTGCTTCGTGCAAGGCATGACTCACATAGTAAATGGGTAGGTGGAACTTTCCTTCTGCTCGAACGAGCACTGAGCTGATTGCCTCTTCTGAAGCTGCCAAGTACAAGTATAACTTTTCCCCTGGGATCGGTTTGGCAAGAATTTTCGTATCGCTGAGATATTCTTTCAATTGCTCGAACGCTCGCTGACAGGCGTCTGTCCATTGAAACTTTCCTTTCTTGATGACCTCGAAAAATGGCCTGCACTTATCCCCCGATCTCGAGATGAACCTGTTCAAGGCTGCTAGACATCCAGTTAGTCGTTGGACTTCTTTTACCGATCTCGGTGGTTGCATTTCCATGATTGCTTTCACTTTCACTGGATTTGCTTCAATTCCTCGTTGACTAACCAGATGTCCCAAGAACTTCCCATAATGAACTCCGAAACTGCTTTTCTTGGGATTCAACTTCATATTGTAGGTCCGAAGTATCTCGAATGTTTGAACCAGGTGCTGTAAGTGATCTTCCTTTTTTGAGCTCTTGACAACAATGTCGTCCACATATACTTCCATCGTCTTCCCGATGTGATCATCAAACATCTTGTTAACCAGCCTCTGATATGTAGCTCCAGCGTTGATTAACCCGAATGGCATTCTCTTCCAGCATAGCAAGTTTTTGTTGGTGTAGAACGCTGTGTGCTCTTGATCATCGGGATGCATCACGATTTGGTGATATCCTGCGAATGCATCCATGAACGTTAGCAGCTCATGTCCGGCGGTGCTATCAACTAGCTGGTCAATGTGAGGCAATGGGAAGTTGTCTTTTGGGCAAGCGGCGTTAAGATCTGTGAAATCAATGCAGAGTCTCCACGCCCCGGTTGCCTTCCTGACCAATACTGGATTTGCCACCCATTGCGGGCATAACGCTTGTTTGATTAAGTCGTTATCCAGCAACTTTTTAACTTCCACGTCGAGCGCCTCGTATTTGTCGGGCCCAAATTTTCTCCTCTTCTGATGGACTGGCTTCTTCCTCGGGTCGATGTTGAGTCTGTGACAGGCATGTTCGGGGCTGATGCCTACCATGTCTGCATGCGACCATGCGAACACATCGAGGTTTGCTTTAAGAAACTCAATCATATTGGTCCTGTACGGCTCTGGTAGCTTGGACCCTATGAAGAGTTCTAAGCCCTCTTGGTTCGGGTCGACTTTTACAGTTTCCAACTCTTCAACCGGGGTAGCCCTTCGTTTCTGGCCTTTCCATCTGGGGTCAATAATGGGCCCTTCTGCCTTTAGCTCATCCTCGGTTTCCATCGGTTCTGCTCCCAGTCGTGGCTCGATGTCTTTTGCATCAACGTCCATTGGGCAAGCAACTTCTCTATCTCTCGTCTGGACAACCTGCTCGTCCTCGCGCTTCTGTTCGCCTACGCGTTCCTGCTCGTCAATGCGCAGCTGTTCGTCCGCGCCCAGTTGCTCGTCGCTGCGTGGCTGCTCGTCGCCTTGCTCGTCGCTGCGTGGCTGCTCGTCGCCTTCCATTATTTCAGTATCAACGGAAGTCATGGCCTCGCTATCATTTTCGTCTTTGTCTGAGCACCTGTCCGCCATGTTGACTTGATGATCCTGCAACTGTATTTGCAACAGACACGCACGAGCTTTCTTTTGGTCTCCTTTGACTGTACCTGCACCCTTCTTTGTTGGAAATTTTAGACAATAATAGTACGTTGAAACAGCTGCTTTGAATTCATGCAAGAAAGGACGGCTGAGGAACCCGTTATAAGTGGACTGTTGGTCTACAACCAAGAAGTCTACCATTCTATTCATTTTCCTCTCCGGGTCCTCGACTGATACAAGCTCAACTGCCAACGTAACTATTCCTAGCGGGGTGGTTATAGCATTTCCAAAACCTACAATCTTGTGATCACAATCTTTGATGTACTCAGCGCAATCTCCTAGCTGGTCCACCGTGCTTTTGAACAGGATATTCGTGTAGGAACCAGTGTCGACAAGTAGACGATGCACTTTTGTCCCCATAATATTGGCGCAAATGACCAATGAGTCGTTGTGGGGAGTAAGTATCCCGTCTAAGTCTTTCTCTGAGAAAGTCAGGTCCCCTGTTCGTTTGGTTGATGGATTTACACCCACTTCCATTACCTGGTCCACTGCTCTCAGCTCTGCCTTCCTCTTTCTTTTCGACATAGGTGGCCTCCCATCAGAACAACCACCTACTGGCCCAGTGGGTTCCAGCATTAGGATTTCCGGGATATGCCTTGCTGGGGCTGCTGGGACCTTCCTTCCCCTCTTACCAACTTTGCTTGGTTGGTCATCACTGTCCCCGTCATCCGAACTGGATTGTACTGGCGCCCTTGGTCTTTTACCTGGTTCCCTCTTCACGAATTCAGACAACTTTCCTTCCTCATAAAACCTCCACAACTGCTTCAATAAGTCTCGGCATTCACTCGTGAAGTGGCCGATACTTTGATGGTATGCACAGTATTTGTTTGGGTTCAGCTTACCTCTCTCCTGCCTTATCTTCCGCGGCTCTGACAACATCTCCCTGTCTTTAACGTTGTTGTACACAGCATCCACAGACATAGTAAGGACTTGACTCAACTTTTCTTTCAGCTCAGCTCCATCATTGAATGACTTCATGTTCTTCGGAGCTTTGTAATCATTTCCTCCCGACCTCTTTCCAGACTTCTTCGGATCAACTTTGTCTCCCATCTCTCTGTGTAGGGCCTCCTGCATCGAAACATGAATTCCAGCTTTGTGTCTGAACTCCGTGTATGTTTTCGGGCAGGTCAGATGCATTTCCTTCCACAAATCTGTTCCTTTCTTCAATCCAGCCATCACTGCCACTATCTTTGTGTCCTCACTCACCATTTCGCCCCCCAGCAAGACTTTATCAAATCTTTCCAGAAATTGCTTGTCAGACTCCTCGTCTCCCTGCCTAATATCTGCAAGACGGTGTCTGTGGGTCAAGTAGGACCCGACAGTTGAAAAGTGAGACAGAAACTCTTTGCTTAGTTGGGCAAACGAGTTGATGGAGCCAGGGGCCAGTGCTGAAAACCATCTGTGCGGGCCATCTCCAAGGGTGAGTGGAAAATTTCGACACTGTGTGGCGTCGGTTGCCCCCATTGAGATCATGAAATCCGAATATTTCGTTGCATGAATGCGGGGGTCCGACGTTCCCTCATACAAGTTGATGGCTGGAAACTGTATCTTCTTCTGGATCGGTGCACTGAGGATAGACGGAGATAATGGGGAAGATGGGAGAACGGTTGATCCGACACCTCTCTGCGATTCCAACTGTTTCTGCAATTCTTCGATTGCCTTTCTCATTTCCTGCAACTCATTTGGGGGAGTCCTCCCGTTGGAAGGCTGTTCATCGTGATTGGGTTCAGTGACCTCTTCACGATGCAGTCCCTTGCCAACGGGACGTTTCTCCTGAGTTGTCTTCCTAGCAGCGTTGCTAGCTCCATTTGGCCCTAGTCGGCCAAAAGCTGACCTCCGGATTCGGTCATGCACTGATGGGCGAGCAGGATGGTGTGATCGCTCCTCATGCCTCCGGGATGGCTCCCTCCTATTCACATTCCTTGTCCCTAATCTCTCCAAAACACTTGTTCGGGAAGTACTTTTGCTTGACTCATCTGCTCGACTTGATGACGATTCTCCTTTGCTTCCTAGGCGCTCGCTCAGTGGAGCTTTTCCTTTACCTCTACGAACTTCCTCGCCGTCGGCCTCGTCCCGACGTGCATCTTCTCTCATTTTACTTCTTTGTTCGCCAGTACGCTCCTGCTCGCCTGTTCGTCTGGTCGCCACGGGTGCTCTTGACGGTCCTGCTGCTTGTCGATTTTGCAGGGATTGAAGGACAGCAATGGTTTTTGCTAGCTCTTCGGGGTTTTGAGCAAGAGCTTCAACCTCCGGTGGAATCGTGTCAATAGTGACTTGTATATTCCTCTGCGAAGTTGCTCTCACTGTCCGTGCATGTCCCTCGGTGGAAGAAACCCTAGTTCTTGGTCTACGACTTGGAGATATACTCGAATGTCGTTCCTCTTGCGATCTAACCATTTTGATTATCAAAGTATAGATAATGAACAAATGGATGAGGTAATCTTGTTCTTGCAAACACCTTTTCCAAAGGTTACTAGCCTTGTGTGTGATTATGAAGGTTTGAAAACCCTAGTTCATGCACACATGCATTAAAACCCTTAAAGTGTTGTAAATCTTTTTCCTAAAAATGTGCACTTTGTTTTCCGGCAGCCTCTTCCCGGATTCCGGCGAGATTATGCAGATTCCGGTGGTAGTCTTCAAACTTTCTTCGAATTTTTCTACAATCGAAGGTTCGTACCCTCCTTCTAGCGCCAATTGTTGATGATCTTTTCTAACCAAGATGATTAGTGGCTGTTTTCTATAATCAAGATCATCAAACAAGATCAAGAAATTATAAAATTTAGCTAAGTAATGCTCAAGAAAGAATTTGGCAAGAGTTTTTGCTATGTATTCAATTGTTCTCCCCTGTTTCATGTACAAGAAGGGAGTATTTATAGACATACAAAATGGCCATGTGTCACCATCTTGATGGCTTAACCATTGGATCTTTGCCAAGTGTTAGGACACTTGTACAACATCTACACTATTACTCATTGGATGGGTGCCAAGTGTTAGGACACTTGGACCATATCTAAGCTAGTGACTCTTGGGATTCCCCATGTTGTACTTGGTCTTTGGTACTTCTGAGATGCTCTCGACGGTGACCGGCTGCTCGCTTGTACGTCTCTGTTAGATGTCATGGTCCTTTGCGTTCTGAGCTGTTCGCTCCTCGCTTGAGATCATTTTACGATTCTGCTCGCTCCATTACGTCCTTGTTCGCCCATATTGACTTTGGCTTGAGCCGCTGGCACAGCTGTTCTTTGCAAGGCTGCTCGCCACAATTCTGATTGCCGCATTAGTGCTTTTCTACAAAGCTGTTCACCCTACGAATCTGCTAGCTCCGCTACAAAGCTGTTCGCTCCACGAGGCTGCTAGCTCATTTGATTTGCTATCCTGTTATCAAGTTTAATGATAATCTTTCGTTGATTAAATGCGAAGTTGTTCGCCCATCAACACATACTTTTAAAATAAAATGATGAGGAATTTTTTTATCCAGAGTTTTGTCTGATTCGTCCATTTGATTTTTTAAAACAACATTTTCTATTCCAAGGTATTTGATCTATCAATAAATACACATCTCACGCTTGAAGATGATTTTTAGACAGCGTTTAATTTAGAATTTAAGTGTGCAGAAATTAGTAATGATTTTAAGTAAGCCAAATTGCATGACATGTGGCTTCAAATCAATACAAATTTGTAGTCGTATAATAAATATAAGATGGGTCAAGCTTGATTTTTTTTTTTTTTTTTAATTTGGATTAATAAAAAAGAAGTCGTGAACTTTACAATTTATATTAATTACAAGCACTTTTTTTTTTTTTTTTACAATTTGAAACATTTTATAATTTATAATTTTTCATAATAATTAAATAATATGGTTGGCAGATATGACAACATAGAGTCTACTTAGATGCTAGTAAATAAGATTATGATTTTTTATAATGAAAATAACGTATTTAAATTACGTTTTTAACTTAGAAACATAATTTAAAAATATATTTTAAAATCTTTATTTTTATTTTCAAAAAATAATTTTGTTTGTTGACATCTAAATGGATATTTATGTGATATTTTCGTCAGCTACATCATTTAATTGTTGATGAAAAATTATCAGATGTTTCACATTGCAAAATGGATTAATAGCAAATAAAATCACGACCTTTTCGCTAATTGCAATTTAATCTAAACTTTTGAATTGTTGCAAATAAAACTTCAATTTTAAATTTGTTAGTAATTTTAACCAAATGACAGATTTCAATTTACCCGAAAATGTCATCCGAACCAATCTAAACATATTAATACAATTAATTATTAATTGTCGAGTAAGTGAAACATCATTTTCGAACTATAAAAAATTTATTTGTTGATTCGAATTGCAACCAAATGTTAAGTTGGAGTTTTGTTCGCAAAGATTAAAAAATTTAGATTAGATTGCAATTTGAAAAAGGTTGTGATTTTATTTACAATTAATCCTTGCAAAAGTTAATAGTGTGACACATTAAATTGTAGAGAATAATCGATAAAAAACGGTAAAATTCATTAAAAAAAATCAATTAACCCTTCAAATTTTGCTTATGTCTGCTTTAAAAAGGATTAAAGTTAAGGGCATGGAAGTCCAACATACATATTACGTACACTAAGTGGGTGTTATCATGATTTATTAAGTTGAATAGATTTCTAAAACGTTTTATAACTGTACAAAATTTCTGTCCCACTTAAATTATTGAAGATTTGCAATTTGCTAGAAATCTTCAACTTTTACCCGAGCCTATTGAATAGATGTTTAAGTTTCACCCATTTGGTGGACATCACATCACCATCTTTCAAACTTTTGGATATTAATTTTGGAGTTATCATTCTAGGTTCATAATTGATTACATAGGTACCAGATGAGTATGTATATAGTGAAATTGGTTTATATATTAATTAGTGAAGGATATTAGTTGTTTTCACTGAAGAGTATTACTGGTTTACACTGAAAAGTCTTAGTTCATTATCACCGAACAACTAAGACTCTTTAGTGTAAATCAGTAATACTCTTCAGTAAAAACAACTAATACTTTTCAGTGAAACAACTAGTATCGTTCATGGATTTATATATAAACTAGTTTCACTCTATACTTTGTCGTACAAGATTAGATAGAAAATAAAAAATTGAGGCAAAGTATTTTAAAAAAATTGGTGATAATGAGCTTATCGTGAAACAGTTTTAAGGTATCGAATATTTGATCAGTGGGTTCAATTTTTTTTACAACAATTACAATATGATACCACTGACCCAAATTAATGATACTTCTGACAAAATTATCGATACTCCTGATCAAATATTCGATACTTTAAAACAGTTTCATGATAAACTTATCACAAAACAGTTTCATATAAAACCTACTCATCAAACAACCGTTTAAGGCTGATTTGGAAGACACTTGGTATGAAAGAAGTAAAATTTAGGGAATTTCAATTTCTTTTTAAAATCTAGAGTGTTTTTTGGGTTTAAATGGGATAGGACTTAACTTTATGTATAGAAATAAATAATATTATATTATTATATTATTATGGGAGAATAGTTGTAATGATCGGATGTGTTTATAAATATTATTTATAGAGGAAGACGTAAAAACTCAATATTAAAATCTCAAAGTAGATCAATTTTTAAATTTTAAAATCCCAAATGCAATTTTCACATCTCAAATCAAACATCCCTTGTATGAGTATGTATAGAGTGAAATTGGTTTATATATGAATCACTGAAGAGTATTAGTTGTTTTACTGAAGAGTATTACTGGTTTACACTAAAGAGTCTTAGTTCATTTTCACTGAACAACTAAAACTCTTTAGAGTAAATCAGTAATACTCTTCACTAAATACAATTAATACTCTTCAATGAAAACAACTAATACCTTTCAATGATTTATGTATAAACCAGTTTCACTCTATGCTTTGTCCCCTTGTATTCATGTTTAATTTCCCCGATATTGAAAAAATAAATGTAGAGACTTGTGAAAAGATGGAAGACTCTATCGTGTGCTTCACCAAGTCCGGTAAACAAACATGAAATTCACTTGAAACCTTGTAAATATAATAAAGAGACATTGTTGTGTAAGAATCATATACGAATTGAATTGAATTGGAGCTCAATATAAATAGTAAGAAAACGTGATCCGTCTCATATATGTAGGGCAGAGCATGGACCGAACCGAAAAGTCATAACTGAAATAAACCGAATTATATATAAAACTAACCGAAATCGAACCGAAATTTCTTAAAACCGAAAATACCGAAACCAAAAATTTCGGTTCGATTTCGGTTAATAACCGGAAAACCGAAATATAATGAACTTTTAAATTGGACCATATTTTTACACTTATAACCTGCTAACAACCCAAACCCATATGTATTAATAGATTGCAACCAAAACAAAAAAAACCACAATAAAAAAATTAGAGAATGAGAAGGGAAGACTAGAAGAGACGAAGACAGTAAATTTGAAAATGAGTAAATGTAACTAGAGTTAGAAATTAGATACTTGTATATATTTTTTCATTTCGGTTTCGGTTATTTTGGTATTTTTACCTAAATAACCGAAACCGAACCCGAAAGTCAAAATTTCTAAAATTTAAAACCGATACCAAACCGAAAACTAAAATAACCAAACCGAATTGATATTTCGGTTCGGTTCGGCTCGGTTTTTCGGTTTTAACCGAACTCTGCTCTCCCCTACATATATGAAACCGGTGTATAAATTTTTGTCAACAATAGGATAAGAATAAACCAATGATAATACTTAGGAGTTTAAATTACACATCATCTCATAATTTTGGTTCCAAAATTAACCTTTTTTATGAGATTTAGTTCCAAATTCTCTGAATGGGTCCAACTCCAGTCCCAAATCGACGGTAAAATACGAAACAACGTCATTTTAAAGTCTGAAATTAGTAATTTTCGGCAAGGGTGCTAATGTAGCGTTTACGTCGCTACTTATATTTATTTTTTTCATTTCTTTTAAAATTTTATTACACATCGTGTATATTTAAAAATACTTAAAGTAAAGAAAAAATAAAATAGAATTTGTAGGTATAGACACCACATCAACACCCTTACATAAATCACCAAATTCAGGCTTCAAAACGACGACGTATTGACTTTTTCGACCGATTTAAGACCAAGATTGGACTTTGACACATAATTTGAGACTAATTCTGATAAAAAGTTAATTTTAAAACTAAATTTATTTTGTCAAAAAGTTATGAGATGATTTGTAATTTAAACTCTAATGAATTTTCAACTTCTTTTTTAATCTATAAGTAATTAAATTCATCCACCCAATCCTGTCGGGCCAGGGGTGGGGGCCCTGGGGGCGAGGGCTTCGCCTTATGCTACAAAATAATTAAAGGGTTGGACTATATACCCCTCAATGTTTATTAGATATCCCCACCCACTTAATTACCCACCCTATTTTAAATAAATATTAAATATAGAGTGTACCCACGTGAATTTCGCGTACTGAAAAAATATATTATATTATTTTCTGTAGACATTTAATATAAGAGTATTTTTTTTAAAAAAATTTCGAGGTATATACAATAAATTATGGGGTTTGTTTAGCTGTGGCCCGTGCCCTTCACTAAACCCTATAGGTATATCCTTATAACTAAATAATAATAAAAGAAAATCTACATTATATTACCCTTACTCCTAATACCTCTCTTACTTATTTGTTCAAAGAGTTGATACACCCCCACAAACTTTTTCCTGTCATAATATTTACACTGCTATTGATATTCATTTTAGCGTCGACAAACCGATGAGCCACCACCAACAACGAGCTGCCGACAATGCCCCACAAAATCAAATTAAACTCTTCCATATCGTTATTTTTTTGTCCTTCTGTACGTCGACACGAACCAAGCGCTTATGCACGACGAGATGAAGTGTTGACCCAGGACTCACGTCGGCAAAACACCGACAACGACGAGATTTCGCAAACAATGATTTAAAAAAAAATTGCTTTAAAATTTTCGAACCTGGTTTTTCGAAAAAAAGGTTAGGGTTTCGGAAAAGACTTGTCGAAAAATGACAAATATTTCGGCAAAATATTTTCGAAAATCTATATTTCGACAAGATTTTGTCGAAATCCTAACCATATTTCGACAAGTTTTTGCCGAAATCTTAACCATTTTTCGAAAAACCAGGTTCGAAAAATTAGAATCGGGATTTTTTTCCAGAAAAATATAGCAATTTCCCTTGAAGATTTAAATCTCTGTTATATGCTTTACTCAAATACTGGTCAAATGGTGAGGCTTAGGTTGAGGTGATTTGATGGTGTCCGCTACAAAGTAATCCTGGTTGCGTATTGTTTTACTCAATTACCTGCACATGCTTGCTTCACCATTGTAATGGAACAAGAAACTAAGGTTACATCACCATTGTAAAGATGATAAAATGGTAAACAAGATGAATTTTCTCTTCTCTTTCCGTATCTTCACCGATTCTTTTCTTGTGTTTGTGTACTATCTTGTGTCTTTTGGTATTCTAGTGGGTGTATCTATCTTTTTTAATTATAAGAATATAAAAATCATTTATATAATATATTATAATAAATAAAAAATAGAGTGGGGGTATCTAATAAATATGGAGGGGTATATAGTAGAACCCATAATTAAATTCAAATTGGGCCAGCTTCATGGGCCTACTGGGTAAGGCCCAACAAATTTACTACTCACATCACAAGCGACAACTAAGTATTACTATTACAGCGCGAAGTACGACTCCGTAAAAGCTCTTCTATAGACTATAAATAGTACCAGCATTGTCATTAATTTTTTCCCCCATTTTCAGTGTGACCATTCTTTCATTTTCATTTTTCATTTTTTTTTGTCTTTTTTTTTGACTTCTTTCTTTTTTTTTTCTTCCTTTCTCCTTATCGGGACACCTATCTGTACACAAACCCTAACACTCCCAATTTTTGCGATCATTTCGTTCCAGAGAAGAATCTCTGGTTAAATTCAATCAAAAATGCTGAATCAGAGATTGAAACAGCAGCAACATCAGGCGTTGATGCAGCAAGCGCTCCTTCAACAACAGTCGCTGTATCATCCCGGTCTATTAGCTGCTCCGCAGGTTCAATTTTGTTCCCGTTTGGAATTTACTACTGTGTGGATAATTGATTATTTGCTTTTGTGTTTCATTTCACTCAAGGATGTTAATATTTGATGCTGTTCGTCATTCTCCGACCTGGCTGTTGGTCGTATTGCTTTCCTTTTGCTTATTTAGGGTTCTATTTCCATCTCTCCCCCTTGCTTTGTGTTGCATATTGATTTAGGGTTTTCTGATTAGATGGTTGGGTTTGGCTTTTTTTTTTGGAATTTATGAATTGGAGATTATCTAAGACCATGTTTTATGTTTTTGGTTCATATCTGTGCAATGTGTACGTATTCCAGTAAATTTGGAGTATTGACATTTTTCTAGGAGGGGCTAAGGGCAAGTTTTGTTAAAAATATGCACATTTTTTTAAGGTAGATATGTAATGTACAAGCTGAGTTGTGCATTTAGAGTTTGCAACTTGATGGAACTATGGAAGTGTCCTGGGGATGTGCTACTTGTGTGTTATACAAAATGACAGTGATCTTTTGGGATGCTTGCACTAGCTTTGGGATCCCTAATCCCTTATGCGTGGGACTTTCGAGTGTGCAGAGGATTAAGGGAGAAATTTTAAATATGTCTAACTCTGGGTAGTAGAAGAGAGGTTTATGTGCAATTATATTATGTTCTTCTACCTCCTCTGCATGGAACTGGAGACAGGTTCATTCCATGCTACCCATATGGGTGTATATCCAACCCCATGAAAATATGACAAGTGTATTCCGATTTTTGAAGTACAAAATTTAGCGAAAAAAAATCTCAGAAAATAACTTCTTATTTACAACCTTATTCTTTTTCTGTGGAGTTGGGTATAACCCACTTGGCCTATAAATTAAGCAGATGACAACCAGTTGACATGAACGTTTCGAATATACAAAAGGGAACCTGACCATAGAACCGTGAAAGTACATGTATGCTTAATTGCTTATTTTGCAAGGGTTGAGGCTGTGTTGTTCTTTGATATAGGTCAAAGCTTTCTCCAGATTTATGCTCTAGAACTTTATTTTGTCAGGCTAGTTTTGCTCTTTCACAGGAGCTTCTCAATTTGTTTGTTGTGGGATGGGAAGATGTATGTTTTCATTTGAAAATAGTAGTGGTGTCTATTACTCTGTTCCTCAGAGAAAATAACATTTGATATTTGGACAACGTGTGATTTGTTGCATTTTAGTGAATGGTTTAGATGTTTCTTGCAATGTTGGTTGCCTAGGTTTGGTTAACAATAGAACAATTCAGTTTGCTTTTCACCACTTCTGTTTTTTTTTTTTTTGTTCTTTTCTTTTGCTGGTAATGGCACTCATTACTTGTACCCTGTGAATTAGTTTTTCCTTTTCTCCCTTGCAGTTTTTTCCCTTAGGGTGGATAGTTGATTTGGGTAGATAAGTTAGGAAGTCTTTTCTTTTATTTTCATTTCTTTTTTTTTCGCCTTACTTTTGCAGATTGAACCAATTCCAAGTGGAAATCTGCCTCCTGGATTTGATCCAAGTACATGCCGCAGTGTGTGAGTGTTTTTCAATTTTTTTTTTTATGTGTGTGTACCCTATACACATATTTTTCCATTTTTTCCCTCTTCATTACATACTTGTGTAGCTTGCCCATTAGTTTTTTATTTATTAGTATTTTTTAATTTTTATAAATGCCTATATCCTTGTGTTGTTAATGTGTCGAGTTTGTGCATTATAGGGTTTATTTCTTGTCTTAGTTTATCTATCATTAAAGGTGTGCAATACATTGGTGTAATTGTTGATCATATGAATCTCTCATGCCATTTTGTCATATGTGTAGTTTGTATTGCTTTAAAATTTTTGTTTGATATATCATGCAAATATCTGGAGGAGTTTCTCATAATTCGTCTCTATATTTTCCTTCCTTTTTTCTTTTTAAACTCCTAGGTTTTTTATTTTTGAGCAAATGCAGGTACGTGGGGAATATTCACACACAAGTGACTGAACCACTTCTCCAAGAAGTTTTTGCTAGCACTGGTGCTGTGGAATCCTGCAAGCTTATCAGAAAAGAAAAGGTGCCGTTCTCTCCATTGTACTCCTTCACATGGATATTTATACATGTAGAGATTTACATTCTGTCTGTAGAGTTAATTTATCAATGTTGACATTTTCATTTTTTTTTCTATGTGCAGTCATCCTATGGCTTTATACATTACTTTGATCGAAGATCAGCTGCAGTTGCAATATTGACCCTCAATGGAAGGCAGCTGTAAGTAGAAAATATAGATTGTATGATCTTACATTGTTGTTTGACCTTGGTTTGAAGTATAATGTATATGTGATATTTTAGGTTTGGGCAACCTATCAAAGTTAACTGGGCATATGCCAGTGGTCAGAGGGAGGATACGTCAAGTGAGTCTATTTTCATATATGGGCGACGCTATTAACACCCACATAATTACTTTATGCACCCACTTTATAGTGGCGTTTGAAGATACAAGTAGCTAAAAAGTATTGTACATGTGGGTGTACTAAGTAATTTGGCGGGTGGTAATAATCACGCCCTTAATATATTTGTACATATGACCTTTGGCAGTTTCTCCATATAACATTGCTTTCCCTGAAATTCTATCTCATGAATGTCTTAGGTCATTACAATATTTTTGTTGGTGATCTCAGCCCAGAGGTTACTGATGCCATGCTGTATGCGTGTTTTTCTGTGTACTCTACCTGTTCGTAAGTCTTCTTCTCTTTTTCTGTCTTCCCTCCACCCCACAGGGCACTTTATCCCTGTGTTTCAAATTTTTTGTACTTAAGTTCTCTAAAAGTCAGATGCTGGACTGGAAGTTTTTTTCTCCTTGTACCATTCAGTTATAGTAGGTGCTGATTGTCTCTCTGTTTATAGTGATGCAAGAGTTATGTGGGATCAGAAGACTGGGCGTTCCAGGGGGTTTGGTTTTGTGTCTTTCCGGAATCATCAGGTGTGTTTGTGCAAACCTTATGTGAATCATCTATATCAAACGACAAATTCATTGGCTTAATGAAATTTTGGCTTTCTTGTTCAGGACGCGCAAAGTGCAATAAATGATTTAACTGGTGAGAGCAGTTTAGATTATATTCTTGCAAATGATCTTCTTTTGTATATCAGTATCAAATGTTATTGTACCTTTTCTGAGTACTTTAAGTTGACATGGAACAACAATTTACGTACTGCTATTTCATATGCCATCTTCTAGGGAAATGGCTTGGTAGCAGGCAGATACGCTGTAACTGGGCCACTAAGGGTGCTGGAACTAGTGATGACAAGCAGAATTCAGATACTAAAAGTGTTGTAGAACTTACAAATGGTTCCTCAGGTGAGTAACTATTTAGAATTGCATAATAGAGTACATTAACAAATGATGGAAAAGAAGAAAGTAGAGTAAGATGTTGTCACTTGTCTTTGCTCCACTAAGAGGTGAAAGGATCTATCTATTAAATATTGTAATATGGTAACAGTAGAGCATTTTGCATAAATGAGAAATACCAGTATAAAGCAATGTATGAGTATTAATATAGGTGCTATGTATGCTTTCTTTGGAATGCTACTGCACTCTATATTGATGAGTTAATATTGGCAGGACAACGCTTATGATGTTGCCTCATTCTATTTCTTTCACAAAATACAAAATATCAGTTTCAAATTTTTGTGCCTAACATCATAAATATTTTTCATCTTTGGGATCTGCTTGGCTGTAATACACTGACGCTTAGAGAGACCTTTTGTTTTACAGAAGACGTGAAAGAGGCAGCAAGTAGTGATGCTCCTGAGAATAACCCGCAGTACACCACAGTGTATGTTGGCAATCTTGCTCCAGAGGTATATCTTATTTTCCTTTTACTTCCCAATCATTTACAAAAATTGTGTGTTCATGCTGTTCGGTACATTTGCTGTAGTTTTATTTCTGTGTGTGTATTGTAAATTACTTTAGAAAAATTAGGTGCAATGAATGTATTTGGTCTCTCGACCCAGTAATGAAGAGTGTATAAGATCTCGTTCAATGTTTGAATGGATGTAGGCTGCTTGTCTTGAGAATAATGACAAAACAATCATTTCAGATTTGAATAGTCTCAGTGCACAATTCGTAAAACTTTGTTTGCGTCATTCTGTTTGCCAGGTAACCCAGGTTGACCTCCATCGCCACTTCCATGGACTTGGTGCTGGTTCAATCGAGGAGGTCAGGGTCCAACGTGATAAAGGTTTTGGCTTTGTTCGGTACAGTACTCATGCAGAGGCTGCAATGGCTATTTCATTGGGAAATGCACAGTCATACCTCTATGGGAAACAAATCAAGGTTTGTGTTTTGAATCCTACTAATTGGTAGCGAATCCGTGTGGCTATGGAATCATTATAGCAGTTCTTTGTTTGCTTTTAGTTGTTAATATACTCTATCAATTATAAAACAGAACTGTACATTTTTTTTCGCATAATACATTAAAAGGCCCTGAACTATTGACATTTTGTTTCGAAAGGCCCCTGAACTATCACATTTTGTTTCGAAAGGCCCCTGAACTATCACATTTTGTTTCGAAAGGCCCCTAAACTATTTTTTGTTTTAAAAAGCCCCTGAACTATTAATTTTTATTTCACGAGGCCCTTGGTAACGAAAATTCACGAATTTTGCTAAGTTATTTTAATGTTTTTCATTAAAATATGACAAACCAACCAAATTCAATGCTATTATGACAGATTTTCAATAAAAATGTGTCTCTAATGGATTTTCAGTAGGGGACTTATGAAACAAAAATTATATACTTTAAGGGCTTTTTGAAACAAAAAAAAAAATAGTTTAGGGGCCTAATGAAACAAAAATGTATAGTTTGAGGGCTTTTTAAAACAAAAATTAGTTCAGGGGCCTTTTAATACATTATGCCTCTTTTTTTTTTTTAAATTTAAATCATCATCGCTTTGACTTACCTGTGCAGTGTTCATGGGGAAACAAGCCAACTCCAACCGGAACGAGTTCAAACCCTCTTCCACCACCCGCACCTGCATCCTTGACGGGGTTTTCAGCAGCAGACATTCTAGCATACGAACGCCAAATTGCAATGAGCAAGATGGGGGGCATTCATCCGCACCCATTAATGCATCCACAGCAGCAGCATGCTCTGAAAGCAGCGTCGATGGGAATGGGTGGTGGAGCAAGCCAGGCCATTTACGATGGTGGCTATCAGAACGTTGCTGCCGCCCAGCATCTCATGTACTACCAGTAACTCGACTTTTATTTATGTCTGAAACTTATATTAGCCGTCCCGTGAAGCCTGTTTGAGCATTTCATGTTTGTAGGAGGATATATTGTATGATTTTGGGTCATGGGATGGCAATGGTTTGCCAGTATGTGTCCTATACCCCCCATGTATGCTTCTTTTCATGTTATATGAGTAGTAATGAGTGGCTTCTTTTGTGTATTTTGCCTAGCTGATCTACTTGAGGATGTGTTTTTGATTGACAAGAGTCTTGTATGGCGATTAACGCGGGGTGTGAAGGCCCCGTTTTTTAGAAGTGGAAGTCTTTGTAAAGAAATCAATAGTGTTTTTTTAGCTTGAGAGATGCTCTCTCTGTCCTGTAAAAGTATGTTTATATTTTTACACGTGATTTAATGATATGTTGTGGTACTATGGTGTATTGTGAGGTTCATTTATGAATAAAGTGATTGTTTATGGAAAATATGTGTGATACACTCTTCATAAACAATCACTTTATCATAAACAGATCTTACATTACTCCATAATATCCTCCGACATATTGTATTAAACCACCTGTAAAAAGCTGAGCACACTTTTACTGGACTGAGGAGTACAAAAGTCACGGTTCCCATGAGAATCAATTCCTCCATAATCTAAAAGCAGATTTTAGTAACTTCTTCAAAATAAATTTTAAATGCTTAATGTTGTAGTTGCAAATACTTTAGAATGAGTAATTTTAGTGTGCACCTATATTGCACAGGTGCGGGAGTGCGGGGGCGGTACGATACGGGTTCGGGGATACGAATTTTTAAAAAACTTAGGGTGCGATTCGTTAAGGATACGTCTATTTATTTATATTTTATTATATATAAAACCTAAAAAATTAAATATATTTTAAAATTTTGTAAATCGAATGTATATAATTCATATTTTCTCTGACCCAAAAATTTAAACATATTCAATAATTTAATATAATTAAGTAACCAAAAATCAATTTAAATTCAATTAGCCTAATATATACGTCATAACAGTGATTACAATATAAAACAAGTGTTACATTGTCAATTTGAATTATATTATATAATAAAATTCAATTGAAATAACACATTTAATGCTTAATAAGTAGGATACGCAAGGAGGATTCGAGTATCCGTTAGTGAATTCGCCACGTGGAGAATCCGATTCGCGGATTTAAGAATCTCACCCCTTTTAGGGGGCGGGTGCGAATCCGATACTGCATTGTGATATTTTTAGAAGAATCCGTGCATCACAGGTGTGCACTTGAGTGCATGATATTGGATTTTTAATAAAAATTCCAAACATGAATCAGAGTAATACCTCAAGAAGTAATCAGTAATATCAGTAATACCCCAAGAAGGTACTCCAATTGGAAAAAAAATAAAAAATACACAGTTCGGTGTGTTTGTGTGTTTTAAAAAAAATAGTAAACAAAATTGAAGTCCAAATTGAGTTTAAAATCTAAGTGCATGCTATACAGTTGAGTGCATACTAAAATTTGTTCTTTGGAATAGATTATTTTTTAAAAAAATATGTAAATAATACTCCTCTCGTCCATGAAATATAGTCCTGGTTATCTTATTTGGCTGTCCACGAAAAATAGTCTTGTTGCCTAAAATGGAAATAATAAACTTTATCTACACTTTTCAACATACATACATAACATTTTTGAAATAATTTATTTTGTACTTGATGTGACACAATATTCTTACTTTTTACATATTATATCAACTTTCTTAATAACCGTGCATAAAACAACATGATTATATTTCATGGACGGAGGGAGTATCTATCTATTGAGTATGTCTTGTATAAGACCGTCTCATGGTATGAAACAATGAGAATGATTATAAGTAGGACATTGACTTATTAACATTTTGATAGGAATTGATATTAGTTTGCATTGTTTCATGCTATAAGGACGGTCTCATACACGTTTTTCTCCACATAAGATGACAAAATTCACTTAAAACCTTATACATATAATAAAAACACTCTTGTGTAAGAATCACATGATATGAGTTGAATTGAAGCCTAATACCCTCAAGAAAATGGTATTCGTCTCATATAAATTTTTGTCACGATGCAATAAGTATAAACCAAAATTAAGTACAAAATCATAAATTTTCAACTTCTTTCCTAGTCTTGAGCCAATTAAATTCATATTGGGCCAGCTTCATGGGCCCACAAGCGACAACTAAGTACTACTATTACAGCGTGAAGTACGACTCCGTAAAAGCTCTTCTATAGACTATAAATAGTACCAGCATTGGTATTAAATTTTCCCCCCTTTTCAGTGAGACCATTCTTTCATTTTCATTTCTCATTTTTTTTGTCTTTTTTTCCTTTCTTTTTTTGACTCGTTTTTTCTTTCTTCTTTTCTCCTTATCGGGACACCTATCTCTGTACACAAACCCTAACACTCCCAATTTTTGCGATCATTTCGTTCTGGAGAAGAAAATCTCTGGTTAAATTCAATAAAAAATGTTGAATCAGAGATTGAAACAGCAGCAGCATCAGGCTTTGATGCAGCAAGCGCTCCTTCAGCAACAGTCGCTGTATCATCCCGGTCTATTAGCTGCTCCGCAGGTTCAATTTTGTTCCCGTTTGAAATTTACTAGTGTGTGGATGATTGATTATTTTGCTTTTGTGGTGATGCGTTCTTCTGTTTCATTTCACTCCTCTTAATGCGATCTTAAGGATGTTAATGTTTGATGCTGTTCGGTGTTGGACATAATTCTTTCTTTTTGCTTATTTAGGGTTTCTTTGTGTTGCATATTGATTAGATGGTTGGATTGGGTTGGGCTACATGTATGTTGGACGTGGTTGTTGAATTGGGGATTATCTAGGACTATGTTTTGTGTTTTTGGTTCATATCTGTGCAATCCAGTAAATTTGGAGTATTGACATTTTTTAGGAGGGGCCAAGGGCTAGTCTTTATTTAAACATAAAAGCACATATTTTTTAATGTACAATCTGAGTTGTGCATGATGAGTCTGCAACATGATGGAACTATGGAAGTGTAAGGGGGAAGTGCTACTATGTGGGGAATACAATGGACAGTGATCTTTTGGGATGCTTGCACTAGCTTAGAGCTCCCTTATGCGCGGGGCTTTTGAGTATACAAAAGTAAGAGAGAAGTCTTCAATGTGTCAACTTTGGGTAGTAGAAGAGCGGTTCATGTGCGACATGGAGTTTATTTGCATTGAAGGAAAACATTTTGTGCGCAATTATATTATGTTATTCTACCTCCTCTGCATGGAGCTGGAGACAGGTTCATTCTATGCTACCCAAATGGGTGTATATTCAGCCCCACGAAAATATGACAAGTGTACAAAATTTAGGTGAAAAAATCTCAGAAAAAAATCTTTATTCTCAATTTTTTTCTTTTCTGTGGAGTTGGTTAGAAGACAATTTGGTATCATAGAATAAACCTGGGGGACATGGCCTATGGATTAAACAGATGACAATCAGGTGACATGAACGTATGAATGCACAAAAAGGAATCTGACTATAGAACCGTGAAAATACATGTATCATGTATGCTTATTTTGCAACGGTTGAGGCTGTGTTGTTCTTTGCCATAGGTCAAAGCTTGCTCTTTTACAGGAGCTTCTCAGATTGTCTGTTGTGAGATGGGAAGATGTATTTTTCCATTTGAAAATAGTAGTGGTGTCTATTACTCTGTTCCGCACAGCAAGTAATATTTGACACATTGACAACATGTGTTTTTTTACATTTTGTGAATGGGTTTAGATGTTTCTTGCAATGTTGGTTGTCTAGGTTTGTTAACAATGGAACAATTCAGTTTGCTTTTCATCACTTCTGTTTTCTTGTTCTTTTCTTTTGCTGGTAATGGCACTCATTACTTGTACCCTGTGCATTTGTTTTTCCTTTTCTCCCTTGCAGTTTTCCCTTTGGGGTGGATAGTTGATATGGGTAGATAAGATAGGAAGATTTTTCTTTATTTTTATTTCTTTTTTCCGCCTTACTTTTGCAGATTGAACCAATTCCAAGTGGAAATCTGCCTCCTGGATTTGATCCAAGTACATGCCGCAGTGTGTGAGTGTTTTTCAAATATTTATTTATGTGTGTGTGTACATATATTCCTTTTTTCCCCTCTTCATTACATGCTTGTGTAGCTTGCACATTAGTTTACTTATTTATTATTATTTTATTTTTATAAATGCTTATATCTTTGTGTTGTTAATGTGTGGAGTTTGTGCATTATACTGTTTGCTTCTTGTCTTAGTTTATCTACCATTAAAGGTGTGCAATACATTGGGGTATTTGTTGATCATATCAAACTCTCATGCCATTTTGTCATATGTGTACTTTGTATTGCTTTAAGATTATTTATCTGTTATGTCATGTAAATATCTGAAGGAGTTTCTCATAATTCATATCTATTTTTTCCTTCCTTTTTTCTTTTTAAACTTTTAGGTCTTTTATTTTTGAGCAAATGCAGGTACGTGGGGAATATTCACACACAAGTGACTGAACCACTTCTCCAAGAAGTTTTTGCTAGCACTGGTGCTGTGGAATCCTGCAAGCTTATTAGAAAAGAAAAGGTGTCGTTCTCTACTATGTACTCCTTCACATGAATATTTAATCATGTAGATATTTACATTCTGTCTGTAGAATTTATGTATCAATGTTGACATTTTTGCTATGTGCAGTCATCCTATGGCTTTATACATTACTTTGATCGAAGATCAGCTGCACTTGCAATATTGACCCTCAATGGAAGGCAGCTGTAAGTAGAAAATATAGATTATGTGATCTTACATTGTCGTTTGACCTTGGTTTGAAGTATAATGTATTTGTGATACTTTTTAGGTTTGGGCAACCTATCAAAGTTAACTGGGCATATGCCAGTGGTCAGAGGGAGGATACGTCAAGTGAGTCTATTTTCATATAATATTCATACACGCGACCTTTGTCAGTTTCTCCATATAACATTGCATTCCCTGAAATTCTATCTAATGAATGTCTTAGGTCACTACAATATTTTTGTTGGTGATCTCAGCCCAGAGGTTACCGATGCCATGCTGTATGCGTGTTTTTCTGTGTACTCTACCTGTTCGTAAGTCTTTGTCTCCTTTTCTGTCTCCCCTCCACCCCACAGGGCACTTTATCCCCGTGTTTCAAATTTCTTGTATTTAAGTTCTCTAAATGTCAGATGCTGGACTGGAAGTTTTTTCCCTTGTACCATTCAGTTATAGTAGGTGTTGATTGTCTCTCTTTTTATAGTGATGCAAGAGTTATGTGGGATCAGAAGACTGGGCGTTCCCGGGGGTTTGGTTTTGTGTCTTTCCGGAACCATCAGGTGTGTTTGTGCATACCTTATGTGAATCATCTAAATCAAAAAGCAAATTCCTTGGCTTAATGAAATTTTGGCTTTCTTATTCAGGATGCGCAAAGTGCAATAAATGATTTAACTGGTGAGAGCAGTTTGGATTATATTCTTTGAAATGACCTTCTTGTGTATACTAGTATCAAATGTTATTGTACCTTTCTGGAGTACTTTAAGTTGACATGGAACAACAATTTACGTACTGCTATTTCACATGCCAACTTCTAGGGAAATGGCTTGGTAGCAGACAGATACGATGTAACTGGGCCGCTAAAGGTGCTGGAACCAGCGATGACAAGCAGAATTCAGATACTAAAAGTGTTGTAGAACTTACAAATGGTTCCTCAGGTGAGTATGGCGGAACTGAGTAGAGTTGCATTAACAAATGATAGAAAAAACAAAATAGAGTAGGATGTTGTCATTGCCCCTCCAATAAGAGGGTGAAAGGAGTTTATAAGCTATTAAATATAATAAGATGGTAACAGTCGAGCATTTTGCATAAATGAGAAATACCAGTATAAATCAAATTATGAGTAAGGGTTCATCTTTATTTGATCTTGTTAATTTTTTATGTGATTGCTAAATCTTGTTATGCTTTCTTTGAAATGCTACCACACTCTATATTGATGAGTTATAGTGGCAGGACAACTCTTATGGCCTTGCCTCTTTCTATTTCTTTCACAAAATACAAGATTTCAGTTTCCATTTTTTGTCCCTAACATCATTAATATATTTCATATCTGGGATCTGCTTGGCTGTAATATCACCGATGCTTAGAGAGACCTTTTGTTTTACAGAAGACGTGAAAGAGGCAGCAAGTAGTGATGCTCCTGAGAATAACCCTCAGTACACTACAGTGTATGTTGGCAATCTTGCTCCAGAGGTATGTCGCATTTTCCTTTTACTTCACGATCATTTACAGCAAGTGTGTGTTCTTGCTGTTCTATACATTTGCTGTAGTTTTATTTCTGTGAGTGTATTCTAAATTACATTAGCAAAATTAGGTGCAATGAATGTATTTGGTCTCTCAAACCAGTAATGAAGAGTGTATAAGGTCTCCTTGAATGGATGTAGGCTGCCCATCTTTGAGTAAATAGACAAAACAATCATTTCAGATTTGAATAATCTCGATACACAATTTGTTGAACTTTGTTTGCATCTTTCTGTTTGCCAGGTAACCCAGGTTGACCTCCATCGCCACTTCCATGGACTCGGTGCTGGGTCAATTGAAGAAGTCAGGGTCCAACGTGATAAAGGTTTTGGCTTTGTTCGATACAGTACCCATGCAGAGGCTGCAATGGCTATTTCATTGGGAAATGCACAGTCATACCTCTATGGGAAACAAATCAAGGTTTGTATATAGATTCCTACTAATTGATAGCAAGAGAGTCCATCTGGCTACGGAATCATTTTAGCAATTCCTTGTTTGGGTTTCAAATCAAATTCGTGTTCTATCTTTTCACCTTTATCAAAATGGTCCTCTATTTATTTGCTTTATCAATTTAGTCTTGTATCTTTTCATGTTTCGCAAAAAATGGTCCTAATTGGCAAAAAAATGTACAAAACCTCACTGTTTTGGTCCTCTATTTATTTTCTTTACTAATTTAGTCCCGTATCAATTCGCATTTCCCCAGTTAGTTCCTAATTGAGTGGAAAATGTATAAAAAACAACCTTTTTATATGCTCGTCATGTACGCTAGTTTTTCTGGGGAAGCCTATCATGTGGTTTTTATTTTTAATGTGGCACTCCAAGTGGTAATCTTCGCCAATAAAAAAGAACTTGAAATAAAATACAAAAATCCAATTAGGACCATTTTGGCGAAATTTGAACAAATACAAGACTAAATTGATAAAACAAATAAATAGAGGACCATTTAAGTAAAGGTGTAAATATAGATGACGAATTTGGTTTAAATCCCTTCTTTGTTTGCTTTTGATTATGAATACCCTTTATCAATTACAAGACGGGTAAATTGCAGTTTTGGTCCCATGAGAATAGGTGGTCTGCAAAAATGATCCTTTTAGCGACATTTTTGGTCCCGTAGTTTATACGACTTTTTTGATCCCAAGAAAAGTGCAGTTTTGGTCCCAAAAGAATGTATAAATTGCAGATTTAGTCCAAAAAAATTATAGATTTGGTCCCAAAAGTTAACGCAAAGGACCAAATTTGCAAAAAAATGGGACCAAAAAGAACGTGGGACCAAAATTGTTATTGAAAAATTCTCACGGGACCAAATTTACAATATTCCCATTACAAGACAGCTGTACATATTTTTTAATCATCACTACTTTGACTTTGAGTGCAGTGTTCATGGGGAAACAAACCAACTCCAACCGGAACGAGTTCAAACCCTCTTCCACCACCCGCACCTGCATCCCTGACGGGGTTTTCAGCGGCCGATGTTCTAGCATACGAACGCCAAATTGCAATGAGCAAGATGGGGGGCATGGGGGGCATTCACCCCCACCCGTTAATGCATCCGCAGCAGCAGCATGCTCTGAAAGCAGCGTCGATGGGAATGGGCGGTGGAGCAAGCCAGGCCATTTACGATGGTGGCTATCAGAACGTTGCTGCCGCCCAGCATCTCATGTACTACCAGTAACTCGACTTTTATTTTTATGTCTGAAACTTATATTAGCCGTCCCGTGAAGCCTGTTTGAGTGTTTCATGTTTGTAGGAGGATATATTGTATGATTTTGGGTCATGGGATGGCAATGGTTTGCCAGTATGTGTCCTGTACGCCCCATGTATGCTTCTTTTCATGTCATATGAGTAGTAATGAGTGGCTTCTTTGAGTATTTTGAGGGTATGTTGAGTCATCTTGTGATATTGTTACACGTGAAACGATTGAGACGAAGTATAGAGTAAAAATGGTTCATACACCATTATATTTGTTGGGTTTTTAAAGAGTATTAATTGTTTTTATTAAAGGATATTATTTTTTTTCATTGAAGAGTATTAGTTGTTTACTGAAAATAATCTAAAGTCTTTTCGTTGAAAACTCCTAATACTCTTCAATGAAAATAATTAATTTTCTGTAGTAAAAATAATTAATATTCTTTAATGATTCATGTATGAATCAATTTTACTCTAGATATACTCAATGATTTGTAGGTTGGAAAATTAAATTGCAAGTTGAGCATTTTTGATGGAGAAGTTGCAAGACTCACATTGAGTATTACTACTACTACTACTACCTCCGTCCCTTATTACCATTTTATCCATTCACACAAATCAATTTTCAAATTTATTAGGGTATCAAAAGACATTTATACCCTTATTTATTATTCATATTTATTACAAAATGATAAATATCTTTACATTTAATTAGGGGTATTGTTGGAAAAAGTAGGTAAAAGATGTATTGATATATGTGGAGTGACAATTAAAAAGGGACGTTAATTTGGATAAAATGGGACAATTAAAAAGGGACGGAGGGAGTATTTATTATTATTATTATTATTAACCAATTATATTCATATATAATGCTAAAATAAAATATCTACGTTTTGGTTGACTGGTCATCCTCGTCTTCTCTTCTCTCATATTCTCAGAAAAAGAATCATTAAGGGCTTGTTTGTTTCGGGATTTAGGTGGGCGTGTGAGGTTATGACTTTACGCCCACAAGATGTAAAGTCTTGGATGATAATAAAAGTGTGTTTGTTTTGGGATTTTAGTAGGGTGAGATTTTACTTTATGTCAAATCATGTGTAAAAGTAAAGTAGGGTGTGTAAGAGAAAAGTAGGAAAGAGAGTGTAAGTGAGAGAAAAGTTGGAAAGAGTAAAGTAGGAAATAAAGTGTAAACGAGAGAAAAGTAGGAAATAGAGTGTAAGTGAGAGAAAATAGGTATTATAGGTGTGGATGAAGAATGAGATGTAAAAACGGGATGTTACATCTCTAACAAGAATGGACAGGGGCCGAAAAATCCTAATCCCGTCCGTGTGAATCCAAAAACAAACAAGCCCTAAAGGATAAAATCATAAATAAGGATCAGTTTAGTTTGAGGTAAAAGAAGTGGGAATGAAAATGGTTTGACAATGCAAAAATTAGTCAATAATTTTTTTTCTTTTATTTGAATTATTTTTTACCAACAAATTCGAAGTTTGATAAAAAAAAAAAAAAAATCTTTCAAATCCATTTTTAACGCATCGCGTATCAAATTAATTGTCTTTAGTGATCATTAGTTTGATATTCATATCGTATGTGTATATAAAAATAAAATTCAAATAAAAAAATATTAATTTTATTATTTTTCAAGTGTATTTTTATTAAATTTAACGTAGGAGTTGAATTGATTTTTTTATTATATAAATATTATTGTTTTTTAATATTATATATATTTTTATATAACTAGCATTTATGCGCAGTTGAGGCGCGTAATTTAAAATTATATAATTAATAAATATGTGTAAGTAGAGGTGGAAGTAGGTTAGACCATATCAAATCTTATATTGAAAAGCCTCCTTCACAAAGGTTTAGCCTGAGCTTAACCTATTATCTATGATAGACTTTTATATAGGCTCGGCCTGACCTTTTTTACTAAATAGACCAGGCCTACGAGCCTTTAGAAGTCTATTAAAATTTAATTTATTCTATATTTAATATTTTAAATTTTAATTTTTTTTACATACTTTTAAAATAGTCTAAAATTATTTCTGCCTATTTTTAGTACTGTCATATCAAATCGAGGTTGTTAGCACCGATTTAAAAATATAAATTGAAATTTTGAAAAATTAAATATAAAAAATTGTAGTTTTGAAATTATTTTCCATCCTTTCACAAATCATATTTAATATTAATATGACTTGACCATATTATACAATAAAATATATAAATAATATATAAAATAAATATTTAAGAACAATATATAAATATAAATAATAGACAAAGTCTGGGCCTAGTCTACTTAAATAGATAGACCTTTAAATAAGTTTTGGCCCGACTCGTTTAATAAATAGGTTAGGTTAGGCTAGACCCTTAGTAGGCTAGGCCGTAGGCTCCTGTCGGATGGTCTGACCTATTTTCACCCCTATGTGTAAGACATTCACATATATATTATCTCATAAAATTTATACTTTAATAAAAAAATTATTATAAAAAATGCTATTGAAAAATTTAATAGATATCAAAATAGAATAAAATTTAAATTTGAATTTATATTATAATCTATCTTAAACTATACTCCCTCCCATCACTATTTTATATTGCGCATAGAAATAAGTCTAGGTTTTCTTTTTTACACCCACAATAGGGAAACATTTTGATTCGAATTCACTTTTTTTTTTTTTCAAACGGTTTCATTTAATTTTTAAATAGTAATAATGTATAATAATTAAAGGAAGAGAAATTGAATTTACGTGTATTATTTCTTGTGAAGATTTATAAATTTAATATTGATATAAAAAGAATTCGATATCCTAATTAATGAGAAAATTAATTTGTACAAATAAATAAAATGAGATAAATAAAAAAATGGACGTTGTATAAAATAGAGATTAGTCAAGTCAAGCCGTAATTTAAATGTATTAATTTGATGTATATATAATACTCCTATTCCGTATTTATTTTAGCGGAATAATTAAATAAATAAACAAAACAGCATAAAATAAGAGCGGAGCAAAATCAGGCCAATTTCTTTCTCTTTAGATTTCGTTTTTCCACTTGAATTGCGTGAATTCGTTCAAAATTTTCGAGTTTCAGTGATCGGAGCTTTGAATTCGAAGAGATCCTCGAAGTTATGGGGATTTCATTCATGGTTTCCAAAACAGGTCGGAGGTTTTACCCGAAACCGCAACCACAACCACCCGGCGCCGCCGCCGCTTTTCCGGTCGACGATGGAGAATTCAACGACTCTGCAGTTGCTGTCTCGAAGAAGAAAAGTGATGCCTTCTCTCAGAAGCCGATGGTAACTTTTTTGTTTTTTTTTTTGTAATGTGAAATTGCGTATAGAGATTTTAGGGTTACGTCTTCTTTGATGTGATATTCGTGAAATTGTTTAATTGCATTTATTTAATGTTGGATATGCTGCTGAATTATCTTCTATCGCTAGTGTTTTTGGTCAATTTGATGTGGTGTCTGTCGAGGATTAACATTTGGAACGAGCTTTGGATTATCAGTTATTTTTGCTTTTCTGTTGCGTCTTTGAGGATTAATCCACATATATGATTAGGTTTTAAAAAAAAAAAAAATCTAGTATTGGGAGTTAGAAGAGGACAACAACAACAAAACCGTTACTGAAATGTTATTGGGTTGTTTTATGAGAAAATATAAATTATTTATCTGGGTTCATGAGTTGTACAATTTCTGATACAGGAAGATGCTAAGGAGAACGAGGGAATCACTGAAGTCTTAGGTATGTGTGTTTCCTCTTAAATCAATAATCAAGAATTAAGCCATCTTGGTATATTTTGATCCTTGGAAGGTACTGATTGACTCTTCTGCGTCCTTCTTTTCCAGATAATGAAGTCTCTTTCACTCTAAACCTATTTCCTGATGGATATTCAATTGCGAAACCTGTGGAGGTTTGTTTTTTATTACTTAATTGATTATTGAAAGTAATTAATGTTCCCATTGTAATGAATGGGGCTTCTTGGGCCAAGTTTTACTTTAAGTGTTGCTTGACTCTACTTCCTATGAATTTTCAGAACGAATCTGGCAATCAGAATTCTGTCGATGTACCAAAGTCTCTGCATCCATATGACAGAGCATCCGAAACTCTTTTCTCAGTAGGTGTTTCTATCTATTCTATTTAATCTTGATTTCTGTTGACGGGTTGACCATGTGTTTGGAAAGTTAATGTTAGTTCTACTATCAGAAATAAATATCATTTTTTAAGCTTACCAAATAAGCTGATTGACTCGTGCATTTAATGGAAACCTGAATGTGCACCAAACACTCTATTTTGCAAATTTTTCTTGACTGGCACGTTAGTAATTTAATACTCCCTTCGTCCCATACTTGTTTGCTACTTTACTGTTTGCACATGTTTTAAGAAAAGAGTTGTTTATTAGTATTTAAAGTGATTAAGTAGATGTTTTTGGTTAGAAGTGTATGAAGATATAATATTAAAAAGTATTGTTGTTTTTTTGCCAAAAATGGATGTAGCAAACATGTATGGGACTGACCTTTTTGGCAATGTAGCAAACAAGTATGGGACGGAGGGAGTAGTAATCTAGTAATTCTCGATGTACTACATTGCTTATACTTTGCTTATCTGTTATAGGGATCTGCTATGCTTTATGTTGTGTTAATTATCTTACCTATCTTAATTATCTTTTTGGAAGGCGATTGAGTCGGGTCGATTACCAGGTGATATTCTGGATGACATACCTTGCAAATATATCGATGGAACACTTGTTTGTGAGGTATGTTATGAGAACCTGTGTTGATCTTGATTTGAAAATGTGTTTTAAATGAAAGTACATAATCATATGTTGAAAATCATGATCATTAATTTATTAATGATTTCTCATTGTGGTCTGAATTTAATAATAGCATCAGAGTATATATTGAATCTAGTAGTTGATGTTCCTTTTTCTGCCTTTTATCCATTAGTCAAACTCCAGGGATGCTTCTATTAGTAGTTTTAGCAGTTTAATTAACTGTATTTCTACTTAAAATACTCTTGGTAATCTGTCCCCTTATCTCTATAATTTCACCTTAGAAAGATAAAATGATACATGAAGAATGGAATAAGGAACATGGCATAGTCGGATTTATATAATTATTCTACTACAGGTGCGAGATTACCGAAAGTGCTTTCCTGAAGGATGTAATGTGGCTTCTGGGGACAACTCACCCATCATTAACAGAGTCTCTCTTAAAATGTCCCTGGAAAACATAGTGAAGGACATTCCATCAATTTCTAATACTGGTTGGACATATGGTGATATGATGGTAAGTAATACTCTGCTCTCAATCAATGCAGTAGAAGGATACTCTTTCTTACTGGTGATTATTTTACTTTGGTTGAAGGAAGTGGAGTCCAGAATTTTGAAGGCCATACAACCACAACTTTGCCTAGATCCAACCCCACATCTGGACAGACTCTCTGAAAGTCCAGTTCCCAGTAAGGTTTGTGCAAAAACCTTACTTCTCGTTTGAGAAAAGAATTTCATGTTTTGACCTTTGGTGTGCCTTTATTTTCAGTTAAATTTAGAACTACGCAGCATGAGAAGGAAAAGATTAAGGCAGATTCCAGAAGTTGCTGTCTCCACAAATAATATCCATGGGAAGAAGATAAGTCTTGATAGAGCTCCTGAAAGCTCAAGGTTGGGAGACACAGGATCTCTTGCTCAGCAACCTGCCTATGATTTGAACAGTCAGAATAATGTTGCAAGCACTATGCTTCCACTAAGGAATAACAGCTTTGGTTCGGATGGCTCTCTTATGGCCTCGTCTCTCACATCTCACCAGTCAAAATATATGGGCGTTGTAAGCCCAAGAATGATGAAGGATCAACGAGCAGGAGCACTTTTGAATGCATCTGTAGCTTCTCCTGGTGGGCAGGAGATGATGATACCATTTACTGATAATGCTACTAATTCCATTCATGGTAAGAGAGATCATCAAGATGGGCAGTCATCTCCATTGACCAACAAAAGGGCTAGGGTTACACATACAGGTGGTGATGGGAGCATACAGCATATGGGTGCACAAATGGACGCATTACACGGATCCGAAATGCAATGGAAGAACACATTAATGCAACAGCAGCAGCAGCAGCAGCAGCAGCCGAGAGGAATTCAGTATGCTAACAATGGTATGCAGAAGTTCTCTCAGGTGTTTGAAGGAGGTCTAAATCAGGAAGGAGGGTCTGCGCCATTTACTGTTGGACAAGGAATAAGATACAACTTGAAGGAAGAACCAGTTGAGACGGAGAGATTGGATAAACCAGAGCTGAGTCGTATGGCCATGGGTGAATCAGAAGTAACAAATATGGATTCCCAACAGGCACGATTGCAACAAAGGATGCAGCATCAGTTCATGAGATCAAATTTCCCCCAAAATCCGTGGAACAATATCGGGCAGCCTCTTGATAATAATCCTAGAAATGACCAGAAGAGAAAGCTAGTTCAAAGTCCTCATGTTTCTGCTGGAGGCTTACCTCAATCTCCATTGTCATCAAAATCCGGAGAATTTTCCAGCGGTTCTATGGGACATCAATTTGGAGCAGTTGTAACGAGTGGTCTCATACCATCTCAAAAGGAAAAATCTGCTGTCACGTCTGTTCCTTCTGTTGCTGTTGGTGGCAACCCATCTTTTACTACAAGTGCTAATGATTCAATGCTGAGGCAAAACCAAGTACAGGCAGCTGCAAAACGCAGATCTAATTCTCTTCCTAAAACCCCTGGGATGAGTGGAGTTGCCTCTCCAGCAAGTGTTAGCAATATGAGTTTCCCAATAAATGCAAGTAGCCCTGGCACTCAACCTGCGGGTGATCAAGCCATGTTGGAGAGATTCGCTAAGATAGAAATGGTTGCTACGAGGTATTTCTGTCGATTTATTTTCTTCATTTTTGGTATTCTATCTACCAATTTGTATAAAATCATGATTCACTTTTCCCCTCCCTTTTCTCACTTATGTGCATGAGATTAAAGTGGTTTACACAACCACCTCTTTTACCAGACTTGGACTAGGGAACATATTTCTGATTGCTTCTGGAAAAACTCTATTGTCTACATAGGTTGAAAGCTATTCTAGAAAGAAGAATTATCCCGTGTTTTTATTTATTTGAAGCTATGTGATCTCTTTTTTGTTTCTTATGCATGATATCTTCTCCTTTCAGGTGTCAACTTAACTGCAAAAAGAATAAGGTGGATGAGTATCCTATCAGGAAGCCTAACACCTTTTCTGCTCAGCAGTTAATGTCACTTCTGTCCAATGATTCATACAACGAGAATTTGAAAGATGACTCATGTAAAATGCTACTGTCGAAGTCCCTGGTCGGTGGCAGCATTAATACTTGCAAGACCAGGATCTTGAATTTTATGCAGACAGAGCGCGTCATGCAAGGTGTGTTGACTTTCTAAATTTTAATCTATGATACTACAACAGATATCATTAGAACTAAAACAAAAAGTTAAGCCTTATAACACTCTGTGCAGCTGGCTATAGGATCATATGTCACCATCGTATTCGGTCAAGACATATTTTCTCATATATATTTAAGTGTAACATGTCTTGTTTGTAGTTTCTTTCCCAGCCCTTCTATAAATTGAGTTAAAAAATTCTAATATTACCGCCAATTTGAATCTGGCTGATCCTTGGAATTGCTATCTGTCAGGTAATGGCTTCCAGTATGTCCCAAAGATGAAAACTAGGATGATCATGTCTGAGAAACCAAATGATGGTGCCGTTGCAATTCATATTGGAGAAATAGAGGATGCTGAATACTTGGCGGCAGAGGATTATCTACCGACACTGCCAAATACTGTGAGTTTGTACAGTTTTTGTGTTCACTGTGAGCATGGGTTGGTTAATGGTGAAGAATATAATGTCTCAAATATCAACTTTATATTATCAAAATTCTAGTCATATAGGATCTCTAGATAATTTCTTTGTTTTAGTCCCTATGACCTTTTTCACATTTGATCATATGGTTGGTGCCATGCTTCACATATCCAGAAACTTACAAGCTATCTTTCGTGACATTTGACAAATGAAGACATGTTAGCAACATGTTCTTTTCCTTAGAATTCACTCTTGTAATAAAGCTTTTAGAGAGTAGACAGAATTAATAATTTTAAGCAATATAGCAAAGTTTACAGAAAGCTTGTACCAAAAATGAAAGTTCTCTCTCGCTAGTATAGTAACGCTGTTCCTTACATGAAGCTTCTTATTTCTGTAATTGGTTACAAAGATGCTGCTTATCTGTTTGATGTTTGCTTACATATATCATCATCTCCTGCAGCATATGGCAGACTTACTTGCAACACAATACTCCACCCTGGTATGTTAACGTTACCTATTTATAAATTTTGTAAATTGCATTTAGATGTCATTTAGCTGAGTATACCCGTGAACAGATGCAACGTGCTGGGTTTCACGTGGAGGATCACATCCAACCAAGACCTACTCCCATGGATTCTGCCTCTGCCGGCCAACCTAACGCTCCTGGAATTCCTCCTGGTGGTGCCCCCTCCGAGATGCAGCAGTTTCCGGAAGGTGCTTCTATGCAGCAGCCGTCAGGTGATATTAAACCTAATATCGCTGGAAATCCGGCGCCAGCTAACTCGTTACAGAACGCACAAGGCCAGAGGATGCTACCTCCTGGAAATTCTCAGGCAATCCAAATGTCTCAAGGGCTCTTACAAGGCATGTCGGTGCCTTCGAGAGCTCAACAACCCGAGCAAATGCAGTCTATGCAACAACAATCTCAACAGCAACAGCAACAGCAGCAGCAGCAGTCTCAGTTCCAAAGGTCACAAATGATGCACCCAGCAAATTCAGTGCAACATCTAAACAACATAGCTCAGAATGCGAATTTACCGCTGGGTCCTCATATGACCAAACCTTCGGCTATGCAACTTCAGTTGATGCAGCAGCATCACCAACAATCGCAGCAACAGAGGAAAATGATGGCTGGTCTTGGAACCGCCGGCATGGGTAATATTGGCAATAATATGGTGGGGCTCGGAGGGTTGAGCAACGTCATGGGAATGGGTGGTGCTAGGGGGGTAGGTGGACCTGGTATTTCTGCACCCATGGGGAGTATGTCAAACATTGGAAACATGAACCAGAACCTGATTAATCCGAACGCTGCTTCGAGTCTTACGAACGCCATGCGATCCGTGCAAATTCCAGCACAGACCGCTGCTCTCATGAAGCTGAAAATGCAACAGAGGGGAGCAAATATGATGGGAAACCCTCAATCAGTCGGCATGCCTGGAGTCCGACAGACGCATCCTACTTCTTCCAACCTTTCGGTGCTCAACCGAGCAAACCTCACGCAGATGCAACGAGCAGCTATGGGGGCAGGCCAAATGGGCCCACCTAAGATGATGTCCGGGATGAACCTCTACACGAACCAGCAGCAACATCAGCTCCAACAGCATCAGATTCAGCAACATCAGCTTCAACAGCATCAGATTCAGCAACAAATAATGCAGCAACAACAGCAGATGCAGCAGCAACAGCAGCAGCAAGAAACGTCTTCCCCGTTGCAAGCCGTGGTTTCGCCTCCACAGGTGGGGTCACCATCGAATATGGGGGGGATGCCACACCCGATGAACCAGGCTAGTCCGCAGCAAATGAGCCAGAGAACCCCGATGAGCCCACAGCTTAGTTCCGGGGCTATGCATGGGGGGATGAATCCCGAAGCTTGTCCCGCGAGCCCTCAGCTGAGCTCGCAGACTATGGGCTCTGTTGGTAATTCTCCCATGGAGATGAATAAAAGCAATTCTGTAAATAATCCCTGATCGTCGTAGAAGAGAAGCAAGCTGAGAACGCCCCCCGAATCGTACATAAATCGTCGAATTTACGCTTGCAGCTGATATCAGTCAGATGTAAGGACGTCTACTAACTTTTCTTATATAGTAGAAGTGTAATTTTGGTACTCAAACCTTATCTAGCTTAAGTTGAATATTTATGGATAAATTAGTTCAACGCAGACGCCCTTGTTTAACTAAATGTTATTTTAGGATTGTGATGTGAATTTTAATATAGTGAGGTTACGATCGGATAGAGTAATTTGAAATCCAATAAATTTGAAAATGAATGGATTTCAAATGATATTTTCTTGTTAAATATTTGAAATTCCTCCTGATTAAAATTAACAGGTGGGTTTATTGTATATTTGAATCCATCCATTTTAAATATTTTACCCAAACAAATTAGGTGGATTTAAAATTCATAACCCAATTCCTCCATCTAAACACAAAAAGTATTTACATATTGGAGGGATTTGAAGCAGTGGATTTATATAAATTCACCGTTAAATCCATTATGTCGTTTGAACAAAAATAAAATCAACGGATTTGTAAATCTTTCTTCGAATCCCATGGATTTTGAAATTCTAAATTTCACATATAATTGGTGAATTTACAAATACATTCTCAATTAGTGTAATTTGTAAAATCCTTTTTTTTTTTTTTTTAATTCATATCTTATTCTCTCCCTCATATAGACTACTCTCTCATAATTTGACAGTGTGTATATAATATGAGAGTAATTATTTATTATATGGTAATTGTAAAAATAATAATTAATTTTGCTTTAGTTTTTGCCAAACAATCTCAAATTTATTCATTTCAAATTCAATCATGCAATCAAATCCCTTCATCCAACTGCTCTTATTAGTGTACTTGATACATATATAGCTTGAAATCGTAGAACAATAATGACCTCAAATATAATCTTAGGGCCTTCACTATCAAAATCTTGAATGGAGTCTCTCCTTGTTTGTTCTTACATGGCTTCTAGTTATGTCCTTCATAGTGCAGCATCCCGACAGCGCCATGGCAAGCTCGAGCTCGTTTTTCAGCATCTCCATCACTCGTCTCACTCCGTCTTCGCCCATTGCAGCCAATCCGTATATAACCGGTCGTCCAATCTGCACCATTCGATCGAATAACAACCAACGTAATATTAATATTCAACGGAATCATCTGTGATATGTTTACCATTACGGCTTGTGCACCGAGAGCCAAGGCCTTGAAAATGTCCGTCCCCCGCCTCACTCCCCCGTCCAGAATAACCGGCATTTTCCCTTGCACTGCAAGAACCACCTGTCGAATCTCGTGATTTTGAAACCATTCGCTAATATATTATCCGATCCCCATTATATATTAACGGGCTCAGTATTATGCGAATGATATTCACAATAACTATTACAATGAACAACAATTTATTAATAAATTATGTTGAAACAACTGATACCTTCAGTGGAAATAACTAACACCTCTTCAACTAATACATTTAGTAAAAACAACTGATACCCTTCGGAACTGATACTTTTAATGTAATTCACTAATAACTTTAGTGTAATTTACTAATACCATACCTTCTCTATATCCGTATATGCATCTTATTCATAGTTTTAAGTAATAATATGAATCAAGAGAGAAAAATGAGATAGAACAGACAACCTCTTCTAGGACAGCGATGGTGGCGGGAGTGTGGTCGAGCTGACGAGCTCCATGATTAGAGACGATTATTCCCGCGACGCCTACTTCCAAGGCTTTCAACGCTACATATTAACACCAGTTATCGTCGTGATTTAAGACTAGACAAAGTTTTATATGAAAATAGTTCACAATAAACTTATCATGAAACTATTTTAAAGTATCGAATATTTGATCAGAAATACAAAAAGTTAGGGTTATGAAGAAAATCGGCAACAATTACAATATAATAACATTGACCCTGATTTTTTATACTCTTGGTGAGATTATAGATACTCTTGATAAAACATTTGATACTTTAAAACAGTTTCATGATAAGTATATTATAAACCATTTTCATATAAAACCTACTCGACTAAACCTACCATCTTCTCGGGTGAGAATCCCCTTGAGCAATATTGGCAAAGATGTAATGGACTTTAACCACCCTATGTCCTAACAAGATGTATACATAAGTCATATAACACAAGTTTATCCCATATATGTGCTCATAAGAAGTTGCTACCTTCCAACATAACGAAGCATCAAGAGTCGCGGATGCGTAGGCTTCAAGACCCGAACCTTTATCCTGCAGATAGGCAGGCATATCCGCGATTAGTTCATAGACGAAACTAGTGTACGAAAGTAGAAAATATAGAATCGGAAGCTCCCTTTACTCACGGAGACGACTTCGGTGGACATTAGTCCTTCAAGATTCTTCAATTGAGGCTGAATCATCCTGCAAAGTGGAAAGTGATTCCGGATAACTATTTTGGACAACGAAATGTGAAAAATGGAACGACGAAATTCACTTGTTCTTAATGTCGGCCCATCTTCGCCCGAGTCTGGGAGTATCGACAGTCAGAACTATAGCTTTGAATCCGTTTCTTTCGGCTCTTTGCACCATCATAGCCGAGATTTCACGTCTTTTGTATACCTGTTTGAGCCGATTAGAGCACGAAAATGTTATCTAATATCAACAAAACAAAAGGAAGTAAATTTAATAAAGCTAACGAATTACGTATAGTTGGAAAAAACGAACTGCATTGCAACTTGAAGCAACTTCCTCCATCGTACACATTGACGTGAAGGATAACACCTGTATCGAGCATCAAAGAGAGAACGAGACAACTAATACTATTACTTGTAAGAACTAATACTATTGCTTGTAGGTACATAATGACTTCTCGAGTTCGAGATTGTACCATGATCACGTTTGAGGCAGCCGAACCTCTCGCCGTAGCAACTTCCCCTGGAATAATAGATACACTTTCGCTGTAACTAGACATACTAAGAGGGTGTTTGGCTGAGCTTATAAGCTCCTTAAAACAGCTTATAAGCTATTTAAGAACTTATCAGTGTGCTTTTTTTTTAAAAAAAAAATAAGATGTTTAAGAACTTATCAGTATTTATTTGACAAAATAAGATGTTTAACAGCTTATAAGATCATAAAATAAGCTCCTAACAGCTTATAAGCTGGAATTTCCCAACTTATCATTCACCTCAACATAAAAAAAAAAAAAAAGTATTATATTATATTCAAAAGTAAAATTTAAAAAATATTTATCATAAATTACCAAAAATCTTATAAGTTGTATTAGTCAAACACTTTAACAACTTATAAGTTACTTAAAAATTACATCTTATAAGCTCTTAAAACAACTTATAAGATATTTCAAATAAGTTTAGCCAAACAGACTCTAATAACTCGCACTAAAACACATACAACTTTTCTACATAATAATAACCTTGAGGGTGTGCTAATTTGTGCAGAGCCGTCGGAGCAACCATGATCGGGGCGGAGGTGTTGTACCCCAAGATAGTAGTAGACATATCGATTCTGCTCACGTCTATTAGAACTCTCGGACGGATACTAATTCACAAACAAATGTAGCATGTTAAAAAGACGAACATTATAAAGTTCTAAGGGAAATTCTTCGCTCACGTGATCCTTTGAAACGCTTCCCTATTTTCTTTGAGTGTGTGCTCGTCTTCAGCTCCCCCAGCGTAGAAGTCGTAGACCATCTTCGGAAGGGCTAATCGAGCGAGTTCTTGAAACTCGTGTACATTTGTAAGTTCGGTCGCCATTTAGCCTCTGCACAACCCCAAATTACTCATAATTTTCTTGATACACGAAGTATAGAGTGAAAATGGTTCATACATGAATTATTGAAGAGTATTAGTTGTTTTCACTAAAGGGTATTAGTTGTACTTCAGTGAAAACAACTAATATCTTTCAATGATTCATGTATAAACCAATTCCACTCTATACATACTCTTTTCTTGATAATTATAATGATCAAATATTGCGATCAAACTTCTCTTTAATCTTTTCTCTACGATTAAATAGCAATTGTTAAATTTCAATTTAATTTTCCTGAGAGATTATAATATCTAAATCATTCTTCCCAACTAAGCCTCAAATTATTCACATGTCCAGAGTAAATTATCCACCACAAATTTAAATAAAATGCACAAAATTAATCAAAAATCAGAGTGAGAAATCACTTTTTGTTGCAAAATTTCCAGTTGGAAAAACATAATCACTACATATTTCATAAGCTATGAAACCCCTTCTGATCTTTTTTGAGCATTCAATACACAAAATTAAAATTGAAAAGTACATAAAGAATCACCCAAGGAGCAACAAGAGGAATACAGTCATACATATACCATCATATTTTCAGAAAATATATTACATAATAGAAAAAGATTATTACCTAAAATCAATGATCAAAGACAGACACGAGGAGACTCTGTTAAGGTAAGAACTAAGAAGATTCCAATTTAGCTTAGAATCACAGTTGAAAGAAGATCAGAAAGCTAAAATTTGATGTTAGAGTTGGAGAGAGAAAATTTTAGATAAGGTCGTCTTTTCAATAAAACAAGTGTCCTTTGCAATTTTTTCCTATATTAATTTGGGCCTTTTTTTAAATTAATTTTAGTTCTTTTAGTACCATTTGATCATTTTTAATGTGCATTTTATCTTGAAAGTTACCCATGCTTAGGGCTGTAAATGAGTCGAGTCGAACGCACTGATGATCAAATTTGTTAGAAAAGTTATCGAATTTTAATATTCATATTTAAACTTGTTTGATAATTAACCGAGTCGAGCTTGAATGAGCTTTAAATGAGCCGAACATGAGTCGAGCTCGAGTAGTTTAATATTTTCACATATTTTATCATTTTTTAGTTGTCGAACTCGAGTTCAAACTAAGCTTTTGACTATTCCGAACATAAACATATGTTCAAACTTGTTTGATTTTTATTTTGAACCGAGCTCAAACAAACTTTTACCAAATGACCTCAAATTGAGTATTGAATAGCTTAGTTTGATTTTCAGCCATACCCTCGTTTAAATTTTTTGTTGAACTAATACAAGCCCCATAATAAGATAACAAAAGTACTTGTACATAGAAGTCATCCATAATTTCAAAACCCAATAGTAATTCTAATTTTCAAAGGTTTGAACTTGTAAAAAAAAGAGTTTATTATATGGGCACGATAATATTCTTATAATTTGCTCCATTTTTTTGTATTATTCATATGGGTCTACATATGCATAACATCGTTGTAAAGAACCTAGGCATTCTAACATCAAGACAATCTAGTAACAAGAAAACATAAACTCAACAGAAGAGTTATCTATATTAAAGAGAAGATTATAAAGTCCATAGGAAGTAGAAATCTTGCTTCACACTGACTGAACAATGCTTCCATATATGGATCGCCCTAAACATTTGTGTTGCAGCTCATCGATTGTTCGACTAATCGGCCATCGTCGCGTAGTAGAATAACCTGCATAATAGCATTAGATTGTCCAAAAAAAAAATCTGGGTTTTCAATTTCCAAATGATGCCTCATGAGGTATGATGGTTATGAACAAAATGGTCATGACATGATGCATCCTCAATGAAATCATACATGGAAAACGACTCTTTTCGTAATTGCCCACACGCAAAATTATGCTCCAAACGAATATATGAAGAGCAGAGGTTGTACATTAGTACGAAAATTATGCAATTTAGGAATGTATCTAAACATAATTGGACAGACAGAATGTTTTGCCAGAGTGCACACATATATATATGAAAGGGATGTTAATGTTGATGCTGATGCTGATGCTGATGAATGCATCGTGGGTGCTCGTATTTGAAGAAAACAGGATAGATACGTCCCGTTGCAGCTACTGGTAGGTAATCGGAGGTGGAAGTCCGTTAACGCTTGGGGCAGCGCCTGGGTAGTTCGAGTCCTTCCTTTTTCCGAATGGGTTTTTCGAATATGTATCTCAAGGTCAAGAGGAAACATCAGAACAGTAAAATGATCCTGAATTTCAAATCATGAAATATATATATTTAAATAAAGGGAAAATTGTTTTTTTGTCCTATAACTTTACCTCTTTTTTATTTTCGTCCTGTAACTTACATATTTTTTTTTTATTTTGGTCCTACAACATATTAATCCTTATAGGACTAAAATCAAAAAGCAGTAAAGTAACAGGACTAAAATAAAAAAGCAACTTAGGACTAAAATCAAAATTTGAAAGTTAGTAGGATGAAAATAAAAAAAGCATGTAGGTTATAGGACTAAAACCAAAATTTGAAAGTTAGTAGGACGAAAATCAAAAGGAGGTAAAGTTGCAGGACGAAAAAAATCAATTTCCCCTTAAATAAAATGGAAATAGAAGGATATTGAATACGCATGCCAATAGAACCGGAACTGGGTATAACGGCACCCTGAAAGCTGTGGTGCACGTTAGAGGCGCTGTTCACATCCTGCATTATTCAAAATGATATTGTTAGCATTATGGAATACACAAAAGACGAGAAGCGTCAAGACATATATATCTTACTTCAAATTCAATGAAGCAAACAGTGTGTCTTTCTTGCCTTATAACTTTCATCTGCTTAAAACCTGGTTGCCTGCAAGGAAAACGGGTACGATAAAAGTGATCATTTTGAACATATCTGAAGCTACCACCTAAATATCTGAAGTAGAAGCATGGTCTTAACATACATGCTAAAAAGGTTCCGAAGCTCTTCTTCGTTGATATTCTCACCAAGATTGCCAATGAAAAGGGTATTGCAAGGAGGGTTGTCTTTGTTATTCTACAAGAACGCAATATATGCTGTTAAAAGAAACAATCATGTCTAGAAAAGGAATGTCACAGAAAATAGTCGCATGAACATAGACTATATTTTATAAGCATCACCTCAGGAGTACTTGATGTGAACTAATGAAGCATATACATAAGACTTTCGTAAAGCAGCAAATGTTAATAAGTTGAAGAGTATGCATAGAGTGAAATTGGTTTATACATGAATTATTGAATAGGTATTAGTTCTTTTAATTAAAGTGTATTAGTTGCTTTTCACTGAAAAGTATTAGTTGTCTATACTAAAGAGTCTTAGTTTATTTTCAGTAAACAACTAATACCCTTCAGTGAAAACAACTAATACTCTTTAGTGAAAACAACTAATACACATCAATGATTCTTGTATGAACCATTTTCACTCTATACTTTGTCTAAGTTGAAATGCAAGAAGAAGAATGAACATTGTTTCACCTGGATGGGTACATAACTGCTCGGTGCAGGGACGGGAGTTGGAGGGGGCATTTGCACGGGAGGAACTGCATAGCCTGCGTATGGATCGTAATGGGGAGGAGCTGGAGACATATACCTGAGATAAAATATCAGGTCTAAGTGAAAGTAACAATACGAATACTTGACAGAAGATAAAGGCTGCAACTAGGATATCTCGTCAACTATAAACGACAATCCTATCTTGCGAGCTGTAAAATGATACCAAACATACCCATGTGGTCCCCAAACAGCTTGGGGAGGAGGATGAAAAGGAGATGTCGTATAAGGCGTTTGCGTATAATCACCAGCTGTTCCTGTTCGTAAGCGTTTACTCTGGTCATAAGCATTGGAATCGCCAACTATACCTGTGTACCAACATAAGTTAAGAGAAAAAAGTGGCCAAAAAATGGAGAGCACAGATCAATCTTATTATCATGTGAAACTATACCTAACACAGATAGCTTATATATAATGCAAATGGGATATGATAATTGTCTCGTGCGGAAGTTATTAAACTAATTACAGTCGCACTATCTCATGTTCATGAAAGGAATGAAAGTGTAGAACAATTCATTTTTTAAACCCAAAACAAAAATAGCTGATGGGATCCAACATAACTTCATTACGGGGTTTAACGAACGGCATACCAAGTGTAAATCGACGGATCTTGGCCTTAGAAACCAAATCCAAATCAGTTTTGTTCAATCAACAGATACATTTGACAGATTACATAACTAGAAACCAAACTCATATGTGAGATTATAACAACATAGATCTAAAGCAAGTCCAAACCATCATCTAACTAAGACCACAAATATAATGTTGAAAAAGATGAAGAATCTCACCCCTTTTCACAAACAGATTCTTCTTCGCCATCTCAGTGTGCAACACAGACTTGGACTCCGCATCAAACACCATATCCTAATCCCAAAAGCATCAATCATAACCCTTAAAAAAGGCTAATTAACAACAACATAATAATAACAACAATAAGTGAGCAATTACCTGAAGCGCATCCTTAGCAGCAAGCGCGTAATGTCCAGTAGCGAAAAGCGCAAACCCCATCGGATGTTCTCCTTTGAAGTTAAGCTGCGAGGCCTCGTATCCCGGCAACCACCGCAGCAAATTCTGCAGCTCCCTCTCCTTCACATCCTCCGGCAAACCGGAAATAAATATCGTGCGTAGCTAGGAAACACAAAAAATCGTACCAATCGTGAATCAATCGTCGCAAAAATCGCAAATCGTGGAAGAAAAATCAACAGGTGTTTACCTCGTCGGACGAAGCGCGGGAAGACGGGCTGTCTAAAGGAACAGGCGGAGGGTGGAGGTGCGGAGGCGGCGGCGGAGCGGCGGCGGACACCGGAGGAGGACCGGCGACTGGCGGCCACTGCTGGTGGTAGGGGTGGATTCCGGCGCCGGCCATATCGGCAGATCTGTTTCCGCTCAATCTTAATTATTTTTCTACTCGAATTTTGAGTGGCGATTATTCTGAATAATTTGGGAAACCCTATTTAAATAATATACTCGTACCCAAACATGGCCTCAGAATGTTATCAAAATCGTGTTACTAGACCAAAATTTAGATTAGTTTTATTGTATTGAATATTTAATTAAGACAAAATTATAGGGTGAAAATAGTTTATACATGAATCATTGAAGGGTATTAGTTGTTTTCATTGAAGAGTATTAGTTGTATTTACTGAAGAGTATTACTAATTTACAATAAAGAGTCTTAGTTGTTCAGTGAAAATGAACCAAGACTCTTCGGTAAAAATAACTAATACTCTTCAGTGAAAACAACTAATACCCTTTATTGATTCATATATAAATCAATTTCACCCTATACACACTCTTTTTTACGGTATATAAATTAGAGTATGTATAGAGTGAAATTGGTTTATATATGAATTACTAAAGGGTAATAGTTGTTTTCACTGAAGAGTATTAGTTGTTTTTACTAAAGAGTATTACTGGTTTACACTGAAGAGTCTTAATTCATTTTCACTGAACAACTAAGACTCTTTAGTGTAAATAAGTAATATTTTTCAGTAAAAACAACTAATACTCTTCAGTGAAAACAACTAATATCTTTCACGGATTTATGTATAAACTAGTTTCACTTTATACTTTGTCTATTAAATATCCCTTTATAAAGGTTATTAAATTACATCTTGTTCCATTAATAATTACACATAAAAATATCTTTATTTTGTTTCAAAAAAAACTATTTTATCCGTTTAAATACTACAAATGAACTCTATTACTAAAGTCAAGTTAACTGTGAAAACTAATTTGAGACAAAAGTAATAATTTTTTTATTAGGAGTATTTCAAATTGAGGTTAGTGGTATCATATTTGTCCATAATTTATTTATTGTTGATATTCAATTTTTTTATATTTTTAATGAAATTTTAGTACTTTTGATTCAATATTTGATACTTTAAAATAGTTTTATTATAAATTTGTTGTGAATAATTTTTATACTTTAACTTTGGCCCAAATTTAATATCATTATTACTATATATTTAATATTAATATATATTTCTTAGGCTACAATTATACAAAGTCGTAAAAAATTATAAATTATATATTCATTAGGCTACAATTAGCATAAGGAAAAATGGCTTTTTATGTTTGGTAAGTTTGTCCAATCTAGAGTTCTAGACCTTTATCTTTAGGAATTGAACTTTCTATTATCAACTTTCAAAATTATTTGACCGTTTGTAGCATGTTAGTATTCGATTTTGAAGTTAATAACAATTATGTTTAAAAAAAAAAACCAAAAAAACACAATGTTAGCCTGCTATGGTTGATCAAACAAAAAAATTGGTTCAATTCGTAAAAGTGTAGTGTTTTGAAAGAAAACATAGTTTCCCTATTAATACATTACTTGCCAATTACTTATGACTTTAGAAAAAATGTTTTTTTAAAGGAAGAAGAAGAATACACAACTAGGTACGCTCTTCTTCGAGCCGAGCTAGCCCATGTACGTCATGCTCAAGTTCGGTTCGAGCTCGCTCGATAATTTCAATGAGTTAAAAATAGAGTTCGGGTCAACTCGCTAACAAGTCAAGCCTAATAAAATTATAAAAAAATATTTAACTATTGAATTAAACGAGGCAAGCTCGAGCCGACTCGTTAATAAGACAAGTATCTCACGAGCTCGAGCTCAGCTCGTTAAACAATATAAACAAGTTGAACGGAGCCGAGTCGAGCTCACAAACAGTTCATTTCGCTTAACACATATTCAATTAATATACATTTTTAAAAGCTATTAGTTGTTTTATCAAGTAATATTAATTTTTTATTATTAATTATCACTTGAAAAATAGTTGTACTCCCTTCATTTCCCTATCAAACTTTACATGTAGTTGGAATTTGATAAAATTTTTAAGAAAATTATTGAAAAGTGATTTCTTAAAAGTTTTATTTAAATATAAAACGATATTGTAAAGGGGTGTATAGACGAAAAATGAAATTGTGAAATTTATTGCAAACTTCATATAGAATAAGAAGAAACCATATTCAAGAGTGTATTACACACAACAGACAACAAATATTATACACTCCATATGCACCCTATTTCTACCCTTACAGAACTCAATACTAACATAACCATGGGAGACATCATTTGATCCACAGAAGCATGTAGTAAAACAGCAACAAATCCCCTTCTTTTTTTAAAGTAAAATAGGGATTGCTTCAATATTACCAAACTAACCTAAATTGCTAACAGACAGACATGGATATCCAGGCAATGTGAAACCAACCATGCCATGTTATTCGGAATTACTAGATCACGGAACAAAATTCCGGTAATAACAAGTTTAAAGATCAAGAAAGACGAACTCATCAACGGCAGGCACCTCGCCAATCTTCGTGAGGGTTTCTTTATCGGGTTCTTCATCCACCCCGATTGCCATGATAGCCTTCACCCTCTTAGCAGTCCGTCCCACGCTCATGAAGCTCACGTTCACGTTACTTCCTCCGAGAATGTTTCCGACTTGTCCGATCATACCGGGTTGATCAACTTGACGGCATAGTATGAGGTTTCCCTCCAAGCTCACATCCACGCTGAATGACCCCACACGGGTCAAGTGAGGTATCCCGTCCTTCACTTTCCCCTCCACGCTTATGTTCCCGTTGTCCATCAATGCACTAGCGAATTTTGACCCCACGTTGCTTATCTGAACCTGAATCGTCTCGATAGGGGCATCAGGGGAAGAGTCGACCATAACTCTTTCCTCACTGATTCGGAGTCCTTTCTGTTTAGCTGTGAAGTCTGCGTTCACGAGGTTAATGTGGGCGTCTGATATAGGCTCGATAATGCCCTTAGTTATCATGGCCCGCAGAAGTCTTGTGTCCAAGTTGTCAGGGTCCCGAGATGAGCTGTAAACCACCTTAACTGATTGGATTCCGCTTCCTCCTGCAACCAACTGCACCGCTAGTCTACCCAGCTTCTCCGCCAGAGTCACAAAAGGAGCCAACTCAGATAAAACCTGAGAGAGCGAAAGTGAGAGGAGGGGCCATCATTGATGAAAACATGGAAGGAAATGCAATAGGCTAGCACGAGTTAAAATGAATTCTTTCTTACCTCCGGAGGGACCATTGGAGCATTTACTGCAGTAGCAGAAAGTTCACCTCTCAGTGCACCAACAACTGCCTCTGCTATCTCAACTGCAACTCCTTCCTGAAATTCAGAGAATACAGAGTGTGTGTTAATGTCAAGAATGGTTATACATGAAATGAAGTTGATATAATAGGAAACTTCATACCTGTGCTTCCTTTGTGCTAGCTCCAAGATGTGGTGTAACTGTAACATTCTCATGTTGCACTAATTTGCTGTCTGCTGCTGGGGGCTCCTTCGTGAACACATCAAGGGCTGCCTGTAAAAATGGGGATGAACAAAAGGTTCAGTTTTGAATTGAAATAACAAATACTGAAAGTCATACTATTAGCATTTTGTTTCAGATATTAATGTAAGACACCATTTAAATCACACAACACAACACAGATGACTAAAGAGCAAAATTATATTTTTTTTAAAAAGTGAACCTGGGCAACTGTTCCATTGTCAAGCGCTCTCACTAAAGCATCTTCGTCAATTACACCACCCCGAGCAACATTTATTATGCGGACTCCCTTCTTCATCTTTGCAAATGTCGCGTCATTAAACAACTTGTTAGTAGAAGGAGTGAGAGGCATGTGGAGAGATAAAAAGTCCGCCCTCGAGACTGCCTCATCAAAAGATACCAACTCTACACCAAGAGCACGTGCTCTATCAGCAGGAGCATATGGGTCATGGGCAATCACATGCATTCCCAGGCCTTTTGCACGCCTTGCAACCTCGGAACCAACTTTACCAAATCCCATGACAGCCAATGTCTTCCCGACCAGTGAAACACCAACATATTTACTGCGTTGCCATTTTCCTGTCAGCATCACAAACAGCAATTATAATGAGCAAAGTCTTGAAGATATAGGTATGTAGTATTAAGCAACAAAGCAAGTAAAGTTGTATTGATGTGATAAAGATGTGTTAAATTAGAGAGCATCAGGGTACTACCTCAATACAATCCCCTACAATTTTCATAATATTTCTCAAAAAATCTCTCCAAAATGCGGATATATCCTCTTGAATTTTGTTTCCAGAAAATTTCTTATCACTATAAACCACACTAACATCCAACAATTATATGGGTCTTTTATCATCACCATAACTCAGAAAATTTTACATGTCTGTGACAGTAAATTTAGCTATTTACAGCACCATGTTAAATGGCTTTAAACATTAAAAGCAGATCGCCGGTAAGGCGTAAGGGAAGCATCTTTGTTACAATAAGCAACGCAGACTCTAGTTCCTGGAAACTTTAGTTTTCAATACACAGGGAACGAAGCATCTTTCTTAAAATATTCAAAGTAGATTTGATATTTTGTTCTGTTTCGGCACTCAGATCTGTATTACTTGTCGTTTTATTAAGGACCTAGTCGTTAACATCGTTGAAAGCAATTCAAATCGTATACTTAATTTTGCTATAACACGGAACTGCAACCACGAAAATCATTATAATCTGATTGTTTGATAAATTCTGGATCCAGCATCAAAACAACATTGTTATATGACAAAGAAGAGGGAAATCTTATCATACCAGCTTTCATGGAAGCATCAGCCTGCGCAACATTCCTCGCCATACCAGCAAGCAGAGCAATCCCATGCTCCGCCGCAGCAATCGTATTCGCCGTCGGCGCATTCACCACCAAGCACCCAAACTCCGTCGCCGCCTGGAGATCCACATTATCAATCCCAACCCCGGCGCGTCCCACCACCTTCAGCTTCCCCTTCGCCGCCTCAAACACCTGCCGCGTCACCTTCGTCCCACTCCTCACGATTAGCGCATCACACTCACCGATCTTCGCGCACAATTCCTCCTGCGACAAATTGTACAAACACTCGATATCTCCGTAGCTCCTCAGCAAATCAAGCCCTGCCTCTCCAAGCTTCTCGGAGACCAAAATCGTCGGCTTCGTCGATTTCACGGCCGGATCTGAATCTCTCGTCTTCGACACCACCTCGGACTCCTTCACGAGCACGCTCGCGACCGCGAACCTCCGCGGCTTGAGATTGTTCCAATCGGCGGAGACGGAGAGTTTTTGGAGGGAAATCGACGAATTGAAAAAGGAGAGATGCGCGGCGGAGGAATTCGCGGTTTTCTTCGGAAGCGGCGACGACGGCGGTTGGTTTACGAGCTTGTTAGCCGCGGAGGAAATCGAAGTAGCTGCCATTTTTGATTCTCTGCGTCGTGGTTTTTTCGATCTGTGTGTAGTGTGTGTGTGTGTGTGATATTTTGTGCGACTCAAAAGTTGTTGGAGAGGAAAGACTTTAGGAGGAGGAAAGGAAAATTGAAAGTGAGTAGACTAGAGATATTTGCGGAATAGTGGCAAGTAAATGTGAGAATATATAGGAAACAATTGCCCTTCATTTAATGGTGATAAGTGATCTAATTTGAAGGTTTATTATGGAAATGGTTCACGATAAATTTATCATAAATACAAAATATTATTCTATCTGTTTCACAAGTGTTTGCATTAACAAATTCTTATGTGCATCAAGTGCATGATGCACTCACTTGGCAGTTTACACGGTTTTATACTGTGTCAATTTTTCAATGTAATTCAACCATACTTTTCAGTGTAATTGAAACTAACTTTTAAGTGTATGTCAATTATTGAGTTGGTGCACTATACACCAAGTGCACAAGAGAGTTACTCGTTTGCACTATAACTCTCTTGTGCACTATAGTACGGACACAGTTTTTAAGAAAAAATATAATGAATAGTGTTTTGTGGGGTATAAAATGAAAAAATTGGTTGAATTGAATATATTGTGAGCCCAAAAGGTAAAAAATTATGACAATTTTTGTAAATATGCGAATATTGTGAGGGTGAAGTTTATAAAAGTGTTTTCGTGCAAACAATTGTGGGACGGAGGGAGTATATAAAAATAGTTTATAATAAATTTATTATAAAATAATTTTAAAGTATCATTAATTTTACCAGATAATCATTAATGATGTTCCTGGTGACATTAATGATACTTTAAAATTGTTTCATGATAAGCTTATCATGAACAAATTTTATATAAAACATTCTCTATCATAAAATGCACACTCTCGTATGCATTAGGGACACTACGCTCACTCAACAATTGAGACTGTTTACACTAAAAATGCATCAATTATTGAGTGAGTGTGTTAACCATACATCAAATGCACAATAAAGTTATTCATCATAAAATTATTTTAAAATATCAAAGACTTGATCAATAATATTAAAAATCACATCAGAAGTACAAAAAATTTAGGGTCAGTGGTATTAGTATATTTTAATTGTTGTTGATTTTTTTGACTCAAACTTTTTATACTTCAGGTGAATTTTTTTATACTTTTAATCGTATATTTAATACTTTAAAATGATTTCATGATAAGCTTACCATGAATAATTTTTATATAAAATCTTAGTAATTTGGAATACTTAGATGTAATTTCGAATAGCATTAATATTGTGAGAGAAAAAAAAAAGTATTGAATTATTCTTGATTTGGAATACTTAAATGTAATTTCCAATAGAATTAATATTGTGGAAAAAAGAGTATTAATTTGATCTTTGATTGATCTCATCCGACGAATTAGTAGGTTTTTTTGTCTTTTGGATGGGTAAATTTGGATGGGGACAATTTATTTACCAATTTATCTGATTTTGAATGAACATATCCATTTTCTCATCAAAATATGTATGCACTAGTAAAATATGTAAAAACTTATTTTCACATGGTTTAATATAATTTTATTATTTTTATCTTATATGCACTTATATATTCTTACCAATTTTCCTTTGCAAAATATTATATGAAAATAATTCATGATAAGCTTATCATGAAACAATTTTAAAGTATCATTAATCTAATCGAAAGTATCATTAATCTCATCAGGGGTATCATTAGTCTGAGTTCAGGAAAATTATTTAAATTTTCTTGAATTCAAACTAATGATACCCCTAACAAGTATAATGATACTCCTGATGAGATTAATGATACTTTAAAAGTATTTCATGTTAAGCTTATTATGAAGCGTTTTCATATAAAACCTACTTATTTTCCTTTCATCAACTCGTATATGTTCTACTTTTCTCTCTCAAATTTTTAAACAAATACACAATAACTTGTATGCAATAACGATTTGCCTAATACTTTATGTTAACTCATATTCACTTCAAATGAATTTCTCTCTCTTTTTTTTTTTACTTTTATGCCGGTTTCTTTGTGTCATCTTTATTAGATGAGGCTCAATGAGTTGAAAATTTTAACGTGTGTGGAATTGCTCTCAGTGGAAATTAAACCCAAGATTTTCGAGTGAACGTGAGACTTCATTACTATCATGTACAATACGCGTGGAAATATATGTATATATATATATATACAAAGACATATTGCAATAATAAAGAAAATATATTAAGTAGAAAATTATAAAATGACTATAAGTATTAACATTAAATAGGATTATCTTAAAAAAAAACTACTAAGCAAAATAAGACTAAATTAATAAATATATATATGTTACCACAGTAAAAAAAAAAAAACTAAATAGATTAAAAAAAAAAAAGCATATTTGCGTTTATGAGTAGTAGGACCCAAATTTAGTCCATTCAAATTTGAGATAGGTTAGAGAAGAGTTTGTGACAAATTGAGTAAAAAAACATTTCATTTGAAAATATCACTATCTCTTTATTTTCCTTAAACAACTATTGTAGTTTATAGGGTTGAATCATTATATAACCTTTAAAAAACAATTAGTACAAGACAAAAGTATAGAGCGAAACTGGTTTATACATGAATCACTAAAAAGTATTAGTTGTTTTAATTGAAGAGTATTAATTGTATTTACTGAAGATTATTATTGATTTACACTAAAGAGTGTTAGTTGTTCAGTGAAAATAAACTAAGACTCTCTTCAGTGTAAACCAGTAATACTCTCCAATAAAATAACTAATATTCTTAAGTGAAAACAAGTAATACCCTTCAGTGATTCATATATAAATCAATTTCACTCTATAAATACTCTTATTACAATATTTTTTGTAAAGATGATGTTAAAACAAGTGCGTGAATGCTTCTATTACTATATTAAAATGGGTTAATTGCATATAAATACACCACCTTTTTCTTTACTTTCAATTTAATCATGAACTTCACGATTAAATTATAAAAACTCAATCTTTTAACAAATTTAAATTCAATACATGTTTTTGTGTCTCCGTCTGTTTCCGATCGATATCTGGTGACGTATCTCGGCGATACACGTCACCAGATACCGGTCGAAAATGAGCGGAGACACAAAAACATATATCGAATTTAAATTTGTTAAAAGATTGAATTTTTATAATTTAATCGTGAAGTTCAGGATTAAATTGAAAGTTGAAAAAAGGTGGTGTATTTATATACAATTAACCCTATTAAAATTAGCAAGTGGATTTGGATTCTATATCCCACAAGCTTGGATACTTTTCTCATAATAGAATTGAATTAATGACAATTTTGGCCCCAAATCATGGTAGGTGAAGGATTGTGACAACTATTTTTTGCACACTTGAAGCAATTGAGATCGAATAATTTGTCCTATGTTGGTGGGTGGGTTTTGGAATTTTTGGCTAGGTGTCATTTTTCTATAAGTGTTATTTAAATTGAATAATTGATGGCCACAGACATTTTTAGAAAATTAATAATATTTTAATTAGAAATATATTATCGTATATATGCACATACGAGTATTGTTGTCGTCATCGAACACGTAGGTACAATAATACTATACGTTATACTCCCTCCGTTCCACAACACATTGCGGTGTTACTATTCCTCTCGTATTTTCGCAAGTGAGTTTTTTTATTAATATTTGAAATGATAAAATAATTTTAAAATTACTTTATAATAGAGAAGAAGTAGATCTATCATACCCTACCTTGAAAATTATTTTATCATTCTAAATACTAATAAATAACTCGCTCGCTAAAACACGAAGATAAAGTGAACTCCGCAATGTGTTCCGGGACGGAGGGAGTATAAATGAATACTCTCTTTTACATTTGGTTTATGATACAATCACTCAACATTTAAAACTGTTTGCACTAAAAAGTATGATTTGATTACACGAAAAAATGTGGTTAGGTTAAACTAATAACCGATGTTTAGTATAAATTTTTCAGTGTAGTCTAATCATGCTTTTAGTGTAATCAATCTACATTTTTCAGTGTAAGCAACCTAACTGTTGCACCGTGCACCAGGTGCATATGAGAGTGTGTTAAGAAAAATAATTAAATTAATTTCACACCCTTCTATAAGTTCGGACCTTTAGATGAGGCGGAATTCTTTCATGGTATCAGAGCCAAAAGGCTCACGCCCGGACAAAGATTTTGAGTTCGATTCCTGTTGAAAGAAACTTCACACATATAAAATTGCCCACTCATTGGGCCTATATAAATATATGTTTTGTCTTTCATGCATCAGTTATATCGTGCAATTAACGTTTATTTTTAGACAATTAAGATTTTTTTAACTAAGCAGTTAGAGTTGTTTTAAAATATACTTGAGTTGCATGGTGCACAAGAGATTTATTTAAGAGTTCCTTGTAAATCAATGATTTTACATGCAACTCAAAATGATACTCCCTCCGTCCCTGAGTAAACCTTCCACTTTTTTTTTCGAGTCGTCCCCCACTAAACTTCTCATTCCATAAATGACAAAAACAATACTCTACTACATATAAACTTTAACATTCAAATTCATACAATATTACCAAAGTGACACCCGTTCAATTCACTTTTCAACACTATTCATTACTTTATCCCAAAAGTCTACATATGACCCACATTATATTAATAGACAAATACACTTTCTTAAATCATTCAACAAAATGAAGCAAGAAGTTTACTTCGGAAAGGAGAGGTACTAGTAACATTAGTTATTAAAGGGATAGAAACATTTTTAGTCCCATAACTTTTTACCTTTTTGAAATGGTCCCAAAAAAGATAAATGTACAAGTTCAGTCCCAATTTTTTGCAAATTGTACAATTTACATCCCAAATGCGCCGGAAGCGACAAAAATTCATCGTTTTTTTTGACATGTGTCGTGCACGTGAGCGTTCAACTCAGACAAGCATGTTGATTAGGTTATTAATAAATAGTTTTTATGCTTTGGAAGATTGTATTTGGGAAATATTTTGACGTTATGACAAAAAAAAAAGGGGAAGGATTTCTAGGGTTATTGAAGTTTGATTTACATTCTTAAAATGAATATTCACCGAAAATCTCAAATTGAACATGCATGAGCCGGGCTCATGTAAAAAAACGGTTGTATTTTATCAATTCGGCAAAATTTGGGATGTAAATTGTACAAAGCAGAAAAAATTGGAACTGAATTTGTACATTTATCTTTTTTGGGATCAATTCAAAAAAGGTAAAATGTTATGAGACTAAAAATATTTTTATCCCAGTTATTAAAGGGAACCATTTTTATTAAAGGCAAAAAATAATTGAAGTTGATTAATTATTTCGGAATAGAAGCGGCAAATAGTAGAAGAATAAAGTGAAAAATCTTGAGTGAATGTGGACGCCATGTGAGATGTATACGTAACCTTATGGCCTTAATTATTATTAGAAAAAAAAAAAAAGATTCATGACCTTGAAACTTTTTTAGACTTCAACTCAATGTAGACCCTAATCAATAGGTGATGCACTTATTAGACTTCTATAATGACTTTTCACTTAATTATGATAATTATTGTTTTATTCATGTAATTATGATAATCAATAGATCATGTACTTATAGATTTATATCATGACATTTTACTTAGTTAAGATATTGTTTTCTTTATATAGTTCATCTTTATCTGGTTAAGTTTAACATTTTGTCTAATTGAACGTTCCATGTTAAATTTTATTCTCTCCGTCCAAAAAAAAGAGTCCTCTTTTTTACACGTAGTTTATGCGATATGTCGGGAGCTTACATGATATTGTGAGGTCCTTTTCTCTTATAAACTATTATTTTATTAAAAAAAATGGACCTCAAAATATCCGGTATTACCCTCTGACATATCGCATTAAATCACCTGTAAAAAAAAAAGACCATATTTTGTGTGACAGAGGTAGTAACATTTTCTTTTATGGAAATTTTTAACAAAATACTTTATATTCATTATATATTTTCTATACTTTTTACCCATTTTTTCTACCTTTTACTTTTCTTTATACTTTTTATCAATAATTTTATAATAAAATATTATATTTTTAAAAAATTTGGATCATTCCCAACTGTTAAACTTAAGAGGGGGAGTGTAGATATAATTATTTGCACTTTGTTTAATTTTGTATAGAGACAGAGAGTAGTATAATTGAACGGCTGGTTTATATCTATATGAAATAATAAAGTTTTGAAACCTAAATAAAATATAAATATTTTAATATGTGAAATTTTGATCACTCATTTTGGGCCACAACTCTACACGCTCTTTTTCAACCTTTTGTTCTCTTTTTCTTTTTCAGTGGGCTCTCGATACCACATAATTGTGTTCCTAAAAAATAAAATAAAAAAAAAACACTTGAGATTTAGGGTTGTCGGAAATTAAAACTTTGAAAATTGATGTCAATATTTCGAAAATGGGTGATTGTCATATTGAACTAGGGGTGTTGGGAAATATAATAGAATGAGTATGCATGGGGTGAGATTGGTTTATATATGAATTATTGAAAGATATTAGTTGTTTTTACTGAAGAGTATTAGTTGTTTTTATTGAAGAGTATTATTAGTATACACAGAAGAGTCTTGGTTCATTTTCACTGAACAACTAAGACTCTTTAGTGTAAATCAATAATATTCTTCACTGAAAACAATTAATACCCTTCAGTGATTCATGTATAAACCAGTTTCACTCTATACTTTGTCTAATAGGAGTATGTATAGAGTGGAATTGGTTTATATATGAATCACTGAAGGGTATTAGTTGTTTTCACTGATTAATATTAGTTGTTTTTATTGAAGAATATTACTAGTATACACTGAAGAGTCTTAGTTCATTTTCAGTGAACAACTAAGACTCTTTAGTGTAAATCAATAATACTCTTCACTGAAAACAATTAATACCCTTCAGTGATTCATGTATAAACCAGTTTCATTCTATACTTTGTCTAATAGGAGTATGTATAGGGTGAAATTGGTTTATATATGAATCACTGGAAGGGTATTAGTTGTTTTCACTGAAGAGTATTAGTTATTTTTACTGAAGAGTATTATTAGTATACATAGAAGAGTCTTGGTTCATTTTCACTGAACAATTATGACTCTTTAGTGTAAATCAGTAATACTCTTAAATGAAAACAACTAATACCCTTCAGTGATTCATGTTCATGTATAAACCAGTTTCACTCTATACTTTGTCTAATAGGAGTATGTATAGAGTGGAATTGGTTTATATATGAATTACTAAAGGGTATTAGTTGTTTTCACTGAAGAGTATTAGTTGTTTTTACTGAAGAGTATTGCTAGTATCCACTGAAAAGTCTTAGTTCATTTTCACTGAACAACTACTCTTTAGTGTAAATCAGTAATATTTTTCAATAAATACAACTAATATTCTTCAATGTAAGCAACTAATACCCTCCAGTAATTCATGTATAAACCAATTTCACTCTATACTTTGTCTAATAGAATACATAATTTTAATTAATATTCCCTCCGTCCCAAACTCGTTTGCTACATTGTCAAAAAGGTCTGTCCCATTCTCATTTATTACATCTACTTTTGGCAAAAAAGTAACAATACTTTTTAATATTATATCCTCCATACACTAATAACCAAAAGCATCTACTTTATCACTTTAAATATTATAAACAACTCATTTCTTAATAACCGTGCAAACAGTAAATGAGAAGTTGAGTTTGGGACGAAGGGAGTATTATTTTAAAATGATAAAATCAAACAATCTTAGAAACACAAATCGAATAAGTAATTGACCAATCTCTTTTTATTTTTTCTACTTTAAAATAGAATAAATTGTATGTAAGTATGCAACATGTATTAAAATATAGTAGTACTTTAAAACATTAAAATATACAATTACAATTATTTATCATAAAGACTTACACTTTAAATGACGGTGGACCCCACTTACTGTAACTCCTCGTCTAAGTACAGAGTTGATGCAATTTGCAATTTTGCAGGCCCACCAATATATAAAAGTATTTGATATTTTTTTCCTCTTACTATTTAATTATTGGGTAGGTCTCTATCGAATTACAGTTTACGTGGTTTTTTTTTTAAAAATATTATCGTTATATGTATATAGTATCATTGTTATATATATTAATTATCGTAATCTAAAATTTAAAATGTTTAAAAATATTTTTATTTTAAAATAAAAATAATGTGTATCCAGTGTTCTAAAAAACAGTCTAGTCGGATTAGTCGGCGACTAGTCGCTAGTCGGCCCTAAACCGTTCTGACTTTAGTTAAAACGTTTAATATAACAGTTCTGCAATTAGTCGGCGACTAATCGGATTAGTCGGCGACTAATTTGATTAGTCGTCGTCTAATTCATTTAATTCATTTTTATATAAATAAGTAATAAATTAAATATTTAATTCATATTTTTATTTTTTAACCTAATTATCAAAACTCTCCCCCACCGAAATTCGTACCCCATCCCTTCTCTACCGAACATTGTGCCACAATTCTTCACCACGGAACGGCCCCAGCCCTCCATGCTGCTCCCCCAGCTTTTCCATGGAGTTTGGATGACGTCTTTTGATTTATATTATTATGCATATTTACTACTTTATTGAATTTTGAGGTTTATGGTATTATTTAGGGTGATGATGTATTTATAATTTTAATATTGAAGGGTGGTGGTGTTTTTTTATGTATTTAGTGTGTTAACTTATTAAAAAAATAATTATTTTTATAGATTTAGGTGGTTTCGACTAGTCGCTCTAGTCGCTAGACCCTAGTAGACCGACCGACTAGCGACTGTTGATAGGCGAGCAGGATCATCATTTGGGCGACCAGGATTAGCGCAAATTACACAAAGATTAAGTTGGAATTAACACATGATTCACCCAAGACATCCGGCGAGCAAAACCTACTTGCAATCAAGACACACAGGCGAACAAAATCAGATCAAAAGCCACATGATGAGCTCAAACGGCATCCTGCCGATCAGATCCAACCACAACGCCAAAATAACAATTAAACAAGAGAAAAGACCATCAGAATCAGACTAAAGACTCCTCAAGGACAAGTTCAAAATGACGAACAGCTCTAGACAGCGAGCAAGTCCAATAGATAAGGATAGAATTTAGTTAAGATAAGGTCAAATTAGTCAAAGGACAGGTGTCGAGCATGCAGACTTGGTCGGCCAAAGGTCGTGCCACCTCCTGCTGGGCAAAAGTCTATAAATACTTAGATTTTTTTCAACAAATAAAAAACAAGCACAAATTTTTACACACGTCCAAACTTCGATTACGAATCTAAAGCAGCTCGATTAACTTACAATCGAACTTAAACACGTAAGCTTTCATACGATTCTAATCCACCTAAACCCGAAAATCCGTATTCACTAATTACGTTAGTGATCAATCACACGTAATTGTTTGATGATCAATTAACCATCTAAAACAGCCATTAATCTTCAAGATTAGAACTGATCGTCAACAAATTGGCGCTAGAAGGAGGGTCCGAACCTCCGTTTCATTGAATACAAAGAGATTACCCCAGAATTGAAGAACGAGTTTGAGTTTTTGAAGAAAACAACTCAGGAACATCAAGAATAACACTTGATATTCACTGTGAAAATGCCTCAATCAAGGGAGACACAACGTTCTCAACATATAACCCGGGATTCGCACTCTCGAATGTCCCAAGCTGGTGGGCGAGCAAGGGCGAGCAGAAACAACCAAGAGAATCAAACTAATGTTGCTCACCAGTTAATACCACCAGAGTTGGACGCCATTGCCCGCAACCCCGACGAATTGGCGCGTACAATTGCCATGCTCCAGGCTTTACAGAGACAACAAGTCCAACCTGGCCCATCATATGTGCGAGCAAGGGGTAGCCCCACGAAGACTCGCGAACATATTAAGGCTAGGGGGGATCATTTGAATGAGGCTGACAGCGCCCAAGCTCGTAAGGCCAAAGGCAAAGAAAAATTGAACATTGAGGTCGCCAGTCAGGGAGGATCAACTCAGAACCCGGCCATGGCGGCAAGTCAGGGTACGCGCCAAAGTGCTCTGGAAAGATTGGGTCGACGTGGCCCGGGAATCCTGGAGATACATCCCCCTGCTGGAGCAGCTCGCCCAGCCGTAATACCTGCTCGCCAATCGGTCCTTGACCGACTGACTAGGTCAGCTTTTGGTCGCCTTGGTCCGAATGCAGAGCCCAATCCCAGGAGGCCAATCCAGGGGATTCCCATTCCCAATGTGGGAATGGAGCGAACAGAAGGTTGTACGCCTCAGCTCGTCGAACAGCCACAGGGTCAGGGGGGATCTTTAGAGGAGCTCGCCTCCATGAGAAAGGCCATCGAAAGCATGCAGGGCCAGCTGGATCAACAGAGAGGTTATGGGAACACGACTCTACCGGTTTCACCCTTGTCAGTAGTAATTCTGAAGGCTCCAATTCAACAAAAGATCCAGTTTCCAGCAAGTATCCAATATGAGGGCACGGCGGATCCCCGAGTGCATTTGATGAAATATTCCAATTATATGGTATCAATGGGGGCAAGTGATGCAACCCAATGTCGAAACTTTCCTTTAACTCTCGGGGATCGTGTCCATAAGTGGTTTTCGGCCTTGCCACCAGCTTCAATTCATTCGTTTGCCCAGCTGGGTAAAGAGTTCTTATCCCATTTCTCTACAGCCGGGTCTTATCTATCCCAAAGACATCGGTTATCCGACTTGAAACAAACTGACGACGAGTCGGACCGATCGTATTTAGAAAGATTCGATAAGGTCTTGTTGGAGGGAGAGTCCGTTAGTGAAGACACCAAGATTGTGGCTGTCTTGGCGGGACTCAAGAAGGGTACTGAACTCTGGAAAGATGTGCACCTAAGATGTCCAAAGACATACGCCGAGTTTCGGGATCGGGCAGGCGTTTTTGTCTCAATGCATGAAGCCCTACAAAAGGATATGGGAGACAAAGGAGAACAAAAAGAGGGTACAAAGAAACCTGGAACTGGTTATCGAGCCCCCAAAAATATGAAGGCATTTACCGAGGGCACTGAGCTAAAAGACAAACTGAACCACATTCTCACTGTATCAATTGATACAGTTTATAATAGTGTCCGGGACAAAGAGTTGCTAACACCTCCCCGTAAGATACGTCAGGAAACGAGCAAGTTGAACCAGAATAAATATTGTGCCTACCATCAAAGTGTAGGGCACTTTACAAGCGAATGTCGTGACTTGCTAAAGCAGTTGTGGCGCTTTTACGAGGAGGGAAAGCTATCGGAATTCGTGAAAAGACAGCCCGGCAAAAGAACCAGAGACGAAGATTCTGATGAAGAAGACCAGGACCAGGCACCTCATCGGAATCGAGCTGGACGACCAGCTCAGGCGCCGGCCGGGGGGCCAATACCGGATATCCAGATGATGGAACCCGCAGGACCCATAGGTGGTTATTCTGATGGACGACCACCGATCTCTAACCGGAAAAGAAAGGCAGAATTACGAGCAATCGGACATATACAGGAAATGGGGATCATTCCACCTACCATGCAAACACCGGAATTAATTTTCACCGACAGAGATTTGGAAGGAGTTCTGACCCCCCACAACGATTCGCTAGTGATATGTGCCAAGATTATGGAAGCAAGGGTGCATAGATTACTGGTGGATACTGGAGCCTACACTAATGTCCTTTTTAAGAAGACACTTGATCAAATGGGAGATTATGCAGGCTACATCAGAGACACAAATCACCGTATCCTGGGATTTGGGAATGCCGTGACAATCCCGTTGGGAATAGTAACTTTCGCTATGCAACTTGTGACGATCAAAGAGCCTGAGAAGAATATTGCAAGAATGGTGGATTTCTTAGTCGTCGATCAAGAATCGTCGTACAATGGATTCCTGGGTCGACCCTTCTTAAACGAATTCAGGGCCGCATGTTCAACTTACCATTATTGCATAAAATTCCCAACAGCAAGTGGAGTTGGCACGGTGAAAGGAGACCAAAGAAAAGCTCGAGAATGTCTTCTGCAAATTCAGTCAAGGCAGGGACAAGTATCTATGATGGAAGCATCAACTAGTCAACTCGAAAATGAACCTTCAATCTTGGAGGACATCCTTGGAGCCCAAAACAATAAGATGGACATTGACGACCAACCGACGCCCACAGGCGATCAAGCACAGCAGGACGACGGGCAGAACCAGCCGAGAGCAGTGTTACCTCCCGTGGCCGACCGTTCGTACCTAAATGATAACCAGGGAAGTCCAACTTCGGTGGCCGAGTCTCACCCAGGGCCCGCAGATGACTTTGACCCTCGATTGGGTGCCGAACCCATGGACATTGAGGATGAGCCAAGTCCGGAGGGGCCAATAGTTGACCCTCGGTGGAAAGGGCAGAAACGACGGGCAACTCCTGTTGAAGAGTTAGAGGCCATCAAGGTTAATCCTGAGCGTAACAGTCTTGAACTTTACATTGGATCTGAACTCCCAGAGCCTTACAGAACACACATGACGAACTTTCTGAAGGCAAACTTGGACGTCTTTGCGTGGTCTCATGCTGATATGGTGGGAATCAGCCCGGAGAATGCTTGTCACAGGTTGAATATCAACCCAACCCGAAAACCTGTCCACCAGAAACGGCGAAAATATGGACCAGATAAGTATCAAGCTTTAAACGAAGAAGTCAAAAAGCTGCTGGACAACGATTTAATTAAACAAGCGTTATGTCCACAGTGGGTTGCAAATCCTGTCCTGGTACGGAAGCCGAACGGAACCTGGAGGTTATGCATAGATTTTACAGATCTTAATGCAGCATGCCCGAAGGATAACTTTCCGCTCCCACACATCGATCAACTGGTGGACAGTACTGCTGGTCACGAAATGTTCACATTCATGGATGCTTTCGCAGGGTACCACCAGATTCCAATGCACCCGGACGACCAAGAGAATACGGCTTTTTATACAAATAAAAATCTGTTGTGCTGGAAGAGGATGCCGTTTGGTCTAATTAATGCTGGAGCAACTTATCAGAGGTTGGTGAACAAAATGTTCGACCAACAAATCGGAGATACAGTAGAAGTCTACGTTGATGACATCGTAGTCAAAAGTCCCCATAAGGAGGATCACCTCCATCATCTTTCCCAAGTATTTGACATACTCCGAAAATACAATATGAAGTTAAATCCAAAGAAAAGTAGTTTTGGAGTACATTCTGGAAAGTTCTTGGGCCATCTAGTCAGCAAACGTGGAATCGAAGCTAATCCAACAAAAGTAAAGGCAATTGTCGATATGAAACCACCACGCTCTGTTAAGGAGGTACAAAGGTTGACCGGTTGCCTAGCAGCCTTAAACAGATTCATATCACGGTCAGGAGACAAGTGCCGTCCATTTTTCGAGGCCATCAAAAAGGGCCACTTTGCTTGGACAGAAAACTGCCAGAGAGCTTTTGATCAATTGAAAGAATATCTGGGAGATGTAAAAATTTTGTCAAAACCAATTCCCGGTGAGAGGTTATATTTATACCTGGCAGCATCTGACACAGCTATAAGTTCGGTACTAGTTCGGGCGGATGGCAAGTTTCACCTGCCAATCTACTATGTCAGCCAGGCCCTGCATGATGCTGAAATAAAGTACACACCAACCGAAAAGCTGGCCTATGCTCTTGTCATGAGTGTCAGGAAATTAAGACCATACTTTTTCGATCACCAAGTCGAAGTCTTAACAACTTTCCCCCTCAAACAAATATTACATCGACCCGACACAGCTGGACGTCTATTGAAATGGTCCATAGAGATCGGCCAATTTGGCGTGACTTATGCACCTCGAACCGCGATTAAGGGACAAGCGTTAGCCGACTTTATAGTTGAACTAACCTTCCCTCAAAATCCAACGAGAGGGCTAGATCACCCATGGCATCTTTACATAGATGGTTCGTCAACAAATCTGGCCTCGGGGGCAGGAATAGTACTCATCAGTCCCGACCGGCAAGTATTCACTTCAGCGGTCAGATTTGAATTCATGGCCACTAACAACGAGGCAGAGTACGAGGCCCTCATTGCAGGTCTTCACTTATCACTAGCAGTTGGGGTTAGACAACTCCAAATTTTCGGGGATTCCCAGCTCATTGTAAGCCAGGTACGAGGTGAATATGAAGCCAGAGACGAGCAAATGATCGAATATCAACGAATAGTGGCTCACTTGATATCTCTTTTAGATCAAGTGTTTATTCAACAGATACCACGAGCAAGTAACACACAAGCTGACGCCCTAGCAAGATTAGCAACAAGTGATGGGCCAGCAGACCTGACGGATATTGTCATTACCAAAAAAGTTCAACCATCAACAATGGACTACGAAGTAAATCAAGTAGTCGAATTCAACAATGATGATGATTGGAGACCTCCTATAGCCAAATATTTAAAAGACGGGGAGTTGCCAAATAACTCGTTTGAAGCTGAAAGAATTAAAAAACAGGCGACCAGATATACTCTGGTAGACGAACAGCTTTACAAAAGAGGCTTCTCACTCCCGCTACTCAAATGTTTGTCTAGGGGGCAAGGAAGGACAGTCCTGGAGGATATACATTCTGGAGTTTGTGGAAATCACACTGGGGGGCAAGCTTTGGCCTACAAAACTATAAGGCAAGGTTACTATTGGCCAACCTTACGAAAAGATGCAATCCAATTAGCCAAGGCTTGCCATCAATGTCAGGTTTTTGCTCCAAGCATCCATGCCCCAGCCCAGGAACTTGTATCGGTTTACAGCCCATGGCCATTTGCAAGATGGGGAATTGACATTATTGGTCCTTTCCCGGCAGGAGTGGGAAATGTTCGATTTGCCGTTATAGCAGTCGATTATTATACGAAGTGGGCAGAAGCAAAAGCCATGGTGAAAATTACACAGCAGAACATGATCAACTTCATATGGCAGAACATCATCTGTCGCTTTGGAATTCCACGAACAATTGTGACAGATAATGGCCCACAGTTTGATGGAAAGGAACTACGAGATTTCTGTACAAAATGGGGGATCAGGAAACACTTTTCAACTCCCTATCATCCCCAGTCAAACGGGCAAGTTGAAGCTGTAAATAAGATCATCAAGCATACATTGAAAATACGTCTGGCAGAAAGCAAAAGCAGCTGGTCAGAAAAACTCCCGGAAGTCTTGTGGGCATATAGGGTTTCTCCCAGGTCAAGCACCGGAGAGACACCTTTTGCAATGGCTTTCGGAACAGAGGCGGTAATACCAATTGAATTAAGAACTGACACAGTCAGGACAACCAGCTTTGATGAACAGGCAAATCATTCTGCCTTAGCCACAGAAGCAGATTTGCTCGAAGAACGAAGAATACATGCTGAGCTAAAGAATGCCACGTACAAGCAGAGAGCAGAGCGTTACTATAATTCCCAAGTTAAGATAAGAAAATTCGAAGTTGGTGACCTCGTTCTGAGAAAAAAGCTCGCCCCACCTCCAGGCATTTTTGGCCCGACTTGGGAGGGCCCATACAGGGTAACAGATAGGTTACCCAATGGAGCATATGACATAGAGGACTTAGATGGCAACTCGGCCCAATATTCCTGGAATGCAGCTAATCTAAGGAAATACTTTCAGTAGGCGACCAGTTCTGCTTCATGAGAGAGTGAAGTTAAGATAGGCGAGCTACTAAGTCCACTGGGCGAACTGGAATGGCAGAGATACAAGATGGGTCCAAAAAACTTGCCTAATTTTTTGAAATTGTTCACCAAGTATAAATGGTCGAACAAAGGTGAATTGGTTTAAGTCTGGTCGCGTGCTGGGATGTTAGTGTAGTAATTTCATTTCCTCTTAAGAGTCTAAAGGATGTCTTGACAAATTGTATAGTAGTCGAGCAACTTTGACTCTTGGTGTAAATTATGTTCTTTAGTAAGTTGGGAGCTTAACATTGTTTCTGTCGAGCAAGTCCAACATAGCTAGTGCAAGGTTACGTTCTTGGTCGCGTTTGATACTTGTATTTTTTAAATGTTTGTTCAATATTAAGTTGTTCGTTTGAAATAGAAATGTGAGCTCAAGGCGCAAGTTGATTATACAACCAAGCCCATTTAAGGCTGTTCGTTTTTAAATGGACATAGCCTAAGGCCAAAAGCCCATCAAATCCTAAGGCCAAAAAAAAGGTTCTTAAAGAACAAGGCCCAACTACATTAAGATTGTTGAAGCACAGAAAAAGATGCAAAGAACAATTAATGCGAGATAAAAGACGAGCAAGTAAGCGAAATATATCCATTGATGATAAGGCTTAATCGCCCAAAAATTACAAAAGGATGAACAACAAAAAAGAAGTACAAGTTCCTAGCTAATCCTGTCCGCTAAGATCCTTGTCCGGCAGGAGGAGATATGTTGTCATCCTTGGGGTCTTCAAGTGGAGAGCCTTCAATGGCAGGGTCAACTGGGATCACCTCAGTTAGCTCAGCAATCAATCCCTCAGCATCAGCACGTTCCTTCAGAGCTCTTTCACTTTGATCGGCAGGAAGGATTTGCTCGCCCTCCGCAGCATCGCCCTCTTCTTCCTCGTCCTCGGCAGGACTTGTGATAATAATCTCGGGGCCAATGAAGTCGAGCTTGATCCCATATTCAGGCAGGTCGCCAATTTGCAGAGTTGTGCCCGGAGCAGGAGGGTTAGATTCAACAAAATTGCACAACTCCTTGCCGATCTCCTCAACAACTGCGGCAGCCTTGAATTCATGGGCAATACGGATGCTCTCCGCGTAACCCGTTACGTAACCAAGAATCGAGCTCACCTCCATTTTAGGAATAAGTTCCTCTTGGGTAATGGAGTTGGCGAGCTGGATCTCAAGGTCCGCAACTTTGGCCATCGCTTCAGTTGCATATTTCTCGGCGACCTCCTTCTGCTGCTGGGCACGAGCAAGTTCTGCTCGCATGTGCTCAACCTCGGCCATTTTGACCTTCAGCTCCTCGGAGACTTTGACGTGCAGGTCCAAGGCACGCTGCTCGCTAATCTGATGAGCTTTGGCTTTGTTCTCGAGATCGGCAATAATCTTCTTCGCCTCAGCCTTAGCTTCATCACGCTCCTTGGCAATACGGCTGACCGTGGCCGCATGTTGTCGTGAGTCCTTCTCAAGGTCCTCAACTTGGTCGACCAGACGTTGCACGGCCGCCAAGGTGTTGCCCGCCTCGACAAGACACAAACGGCCATTATCACGAGGCGCTTGTGCCTTGACGGTCTCATTAAGCTCCTTGGTCCAGCTCCGAGCAACGACCTCGGAGGCGCGGCGGACAAAAGAGTCCGGGATTTCGCGCAAGTTGGTCGGCACCCTTGAGCAAGCGAATCGATGCACCAGGTTAGATCGCCCTGGATACTGCTCGGGCGAGTAGCTGAAAAGAAATTTTTCAGTTAAAAAAAAAAAAAAAAAAATGCTAAGTGTAATGGGCGAGCAAGGTTATACCTGTCAAGACGACCTTTATCCCAACCAAGGTAGGTGGGATCAGATGAAGGACCAGATCCTTCACGAGTGGTGACAACCAGAGCATGCTCGCCGGGACGCTCCACCGAAGGAGTTTGTTCGCTGTCGCCTTCGGATGGTCGGACAGCCACCGTCACCTTCTCTTGAGCCGTCTTTGCTCGTTTGGCTGCCTTCTCGGTATCGGAGACGGGGGTACCGTCTCCACGGAGAAGCCTCTTCGCCCTCGGAACCAGTGTCTTGGGCGGACTCGCCACGGGGGCAGGAGGCTGTGCCGAGCTGGACCCGCCGGCTTGTCGAGGGTCTCCTTTTCCACCCTTAGCCGCAAGGGCGATGATTTTTGAGAGGGGATCCGACTTCTTGCGTCCTTTTTTGGTCGGCATCTCCCAAACCCGGTTATCAAGCTCAAGGAAGGAAGGGTGAAGCGCAACGGAGGCGAGCTGATCTGTAAAAGAAAGAAAAACAAAATTAATATTAAGTATAAAATCGACCAGATCTGCTCGCCCAGCTTAAAGATAATTACCCTCTGGGATACGAGCTAGAGCCTCGAGATGGTGAGGGTAGGTCGTGAGGTGAGCAACTCGCAGTGTGTCCTCGGAGAAGAGATGGCCGATACTTTGATCTTCTCGGCGACGAAGGGCGATCAAGCACGCAACAAACAGGAATAGGTCGCTTATGCTATTCTTCACAGTTCGCCACCCCAAGTTCTTGGGACCTGAAACAAAGGGAAAAGAGAATTAAAATTAGTCCAACCACTTCAAAGATATAGAAGAGGTAAGACTCACGCTTTAATTCCCTAAACTCCGCCGGGGTCTCGATTCGTTCAGAACCCCCTGAAGAGCGAGCAGAAGCACGCCAATCGCCTCCAATCCAGAACCAGTCATGCTTCCAATCCCGCACTTTCCCAGGAATATCCTCGACAAGTTTTTGGCCTGGTCGCGCCTTTAGATAGTACCAGCCCGCCTCTTCCCCAGTACAGTCGGTCATCGTCATTATGTAGCCAACCTCCTCGGCGGACAGCCTGTTGGGATACCCCTCCAGGGCGAACATTACCATCAGGGCCATCAGATTTATCCACCCAACAGGAGTAAGTTGGGTGATAGCCAAGTTCACATCATATAGAAATTGGCCGACCAAAGGGTGCAACGGCAGAGAGACTCCAGCGTTTAGGGTGGCAAGGTTGATCGCCGTCAGTCCGCGTGGTGGGCGATCAGCTCTGTCGTCCGCCAAGGGAGCATACATGGGGATGTCAAAGGGAATCTTGTAATCCCTCCGAATCTCAATTAACTGTTCCTCGGTAATGGCGGATACGATGCAGCTCGCTGCGAACTCGGTCGCTTTAAGTTTCCGTACTCCGCGAGCAGGAATGACAAAGCGATTGGAGTGCTCCTTTTCGTACTCATTCCAGTTGACACGGCGAGCAACCGCGACTGGAACCCGATGTTCGATCAGTCTGGGCGCCGGAAAGTTAATGTCCTTGAGGAAGGCCCAAGTCAGCTCGTCAAGGTTCACCGGCTGAAGTACCTCGACTTCTTCATCCTCGTCTTCGTGGAGATCTGAGCTCGTCTCTTCTAAGAGATGGCGAGCAGGATTTGCTCGCTCCTCTCTCTCCCCGGAGGGGTGAGCTCCGGAATTAACCGAACGTGCAACCGAGGCCGCCTCGGGATCAGATTCCAAATTGACTATGGGTGGATTCTCTTCGACGGGCCTTTTTTCAGGATTCCGAGGAGGAAAAGAACCGGTCTCGGAGTGCGACGCCATCCAATGAACTAGGGGGAGGAGATTAGGGTTTTTTGCAGATTCCGGCAGAGGGAGAACACGGCGGCTCGGAATTTTCCCCAGCGGAGTAAGGATTCTCGATGAATCAAGAACGCACACTAAGCAAGAAAAGAAGAAAGAGAAGAAAATAAGCAGAAAAAAAAAACTACCTTGACGTTGCTCGAAGATCGCCGGAATCTGGGAACGTCGCCGGAAATTTCAAAGAAGAAAGAAAGAAGGATTCGCGCCTAAGAAACAATGAGAAAATGAAAAAAAACGAAGAAAATTTTCCTTTTATACTTCTGGAAAAACGGGGTACCAGGCGAACAAAGTTGAAAGTGGAAGGACCAAATTGCAAATTCTGGGCGCGTGCAACACCTGTCCGACAAAACGGGAAGGCGCGTCTCCTCGGGAATGTGTGCGCGTGGGCGGTAGCAATCATTTCGCCCACGTCACACCTCGAGCCGTGCCCAGACCTTGGGATCCCAACCGTCTCCGACCCAAGTCTGCTCGACCAATGTTGCCCGCCCATGAAAAGCTGCTCGCTCCAGGAACATTCTTGCTCGCCTTTGTGGCACTTAAAAGTTGCCAACTCAAAAAGTGCTCATCCACCACCTTCACAATTTATTGATCGGCAAGGGGGCAATTGTTGATAGGCGAGCAGGATCATCATTTGGGCGACCAGGATTAGCGCAAATTACACAAAGATTAAGTTGGAATTAACACATGATTCACCCAAGACATCCGGCGAGCAAAACCTACTTGCAATCAAGACACACAGGCGAACAAAATCAGATCAAAAACCACATGATGAGCTCAAACGGCATCCTGCCGATCAGATCCAACCACAACGCCAAAATAACAATTAAACAAGAGAAAAGACCATCAGAATCAGACTAAAGACTCCTCAAGGACAAGTTCAAAATGACGAACAGCTCTAGACAGCGAGCAAGTCCAATAGATAAGGATAGAATTTAGTTAAGATAAGGTCAAATTAGTCAAAGGACAGGTGTCGAGCATGCAGACTTGGTCGGCCAAAGGTCGTGCCACCTCCTGCTGGGCAAAAGTCTATAAATACTTAGATTTTTTTCAACAAATAAAAAACAAGCACAAATTTTTACACACGTCCAAACTTCGATTACGAATCTAAAGCAGCTCGATTAACTTACAATCGAACTTAAACACGTAAGCTTTCATACGATTCTAATCCACCTAAACCCGAAAATCCGTATTCACTAATTACGTTAGTGATCAATCACACGTAATTGTTTGATGATCAATTAACCATCTAAAACAGCCATTAATCTTCAAGATTAGAACTGATCGTCAACAGCGACTAGCGATTTTTAGAATACTATGTGTATCCATAACAGTAAGTGATCTCGGATCAAATAAATTTTTGTCTTAATTATCTTATTCAAAAGTATATTAGATTTGGATATAAGTGGTCAATTCTAAATACACTAAAACTGAAAAGAAAACAATTTATAGTCTTGAACTCTTGATAGTGAAAGGTGATACATTTCGGGAGTATTTCTTTATGTGAATTTAATAAATGTCACGTTTTATACTTTCCACAAAGAAAAATAAAAAAAGTCACGTTATGTAAAAATACACTTTTCGTAGTATTATATTCTCTTTTTATTTTTGTTACTTTTATATTTAAAGTTGCAATTACATAAATGTCACGTGCATCTGTATTTTATTGACAGCGACTTATCTTAAAATAAAATCCAACATTAAAAGATTTAACAATTTCAAAGCCCACACCATCTTAATGGGCTTAGGAGAAAATAGCAGTAGAAGCCCAGATTAGGCCCACACCATTATAATGGGCCTAGGCAAAATAGGAGTAAAAGGCCAAGGTTAAATACAACCCAACCCAAAAAAATGTTCGGAATTTTTTTCCGAAAAATCATAAGTTCATTTTTTTTTTCGAATTTTTTTTCCGAAAATTGTCAAAATTTTCGGATTTTTTTTCCGAACATTTTTTGGTGGGGTTATATTAACAAAAGATAGGACTGTATATAACCTTGGCCGGAGTAAAATCTCATTAGGCCCAGGTTAAATACAATCCCTTTTTTTTTTTATATAATCCACAAAAAAAAAAAAGTTAATAAAAATTCCGAAAAACTTGACAAATTTTCTAACTTTTTTCCGAAAATTCAAAAAAATACAAAAAAAAAAAAAAAAAAAGTATTTTAGGATTTCTTTTTTTTTTGAAAATTGTCAAAAAAAAAAATTCGAATATTTTTTAGGTGGAGTGTATTAATTAAAGATAGACGGTAGGTAACCTGAGTCATCCCATTATTCACACCCTATCATACATTTACACTAGGCCTAAGTAGACTTACAAAGACTAAAAATAAGACTAAACTATCTGACACTCGATTAGAGATCGTCGATAAAAGCTTGCTTGAGCTCTATTCAATATAAGATATCAACCAAATTTGAACAAACACTTATATTTGGTACGATCTAAAACTCGAGCTCAACAAGTAAAAAACGAAAAAGTTAGTGTAAAAATATCAAAGTACTTAAGCTTGACTTATTTTTGACCCAACTAAAGCTCGTTCGATCTCGACTCCACTAATTATCAAATAAATTCAAATATAAATTTTAAAACTAAAAAATAGTTTAGATAAATTTGAACACATTGCGCGCGACTCGAGTTTGAATGTAGCAAAAGAAGCCCAAATAATTGTAATGGCCCTAAGCCCATTAACATTAAAAGCCCAAATAATTGTCGTGGGCCTATATAGCAAATTAGCAATAGAAGTGTCTCACTTTTTTTAATACTCTCCACTAGAGTTGCCCAACGGTTCTGAATCGTCGGTTTCGGTTCTGAACCGCCGATTTTCGGTTTCAGTATAGTGGAACCTAAACCGAACTGTTAAATATGGATGGGAGGTTCCAGTTCTATCAGTTCTGGTTCCGGTTCCAAACCGACGGTTCATGGTTCTGAACCTTTTTTTTTTTTAGTAAATAACATTTAATTTTTTTTCTTAATTCAAGTACAAAAAATATGAAAATCGAATATAAACAAGTAAAATTTTATTGTATTCAACTTTCAATATACAAAATAATAAATGATAACTTAGGTTTATAAATTTAAAAAGGGTTAATTGCAAATAAAATCACAATATTTTCTCAATATGCAATCTAGCCTAAACTTTTTGAATTTTATTTGCAATTTGGACACATTTTTCACTCTCTTGTAATTTTATTTGCAATTAACTCATTTTAAAAGTATGTATTACAAAGTTTACAAATTACAATTTAATTTTTTTACATGAAAATAATTTAAGATTTAGTACTTACAACCTACATTACAATAAAAAAAATACAATAGTGAATTTCTTTTATAATATATTAATATTATCATAGGTACTAAAATTACATGTACTTATATATATATTAATTCGCCGGTTCGAACCATGGAACCGTCGGTTCCGAACCGACGGTTATGATTCTCGATTTAGTAGAATCGAACCTTGAAATACACGGTTTCGATTCCAGTTTAGTGACGATTCCACTATTGCTGGTTATGGTTTCGGTTAGAATCGGCAAACCGTCGGTCAGAACCGATGGCTCCAGTTCATTTGGACAAGTCTACTCTCCACCTAAATAAATGTTTGGAAAAATACTCGAAAATTTTAATAGTATTCGAATTTTTTTTTTAAATTCGTTTTTTTCTGTATTTTTGGAAATTAAAAAATTGCTAAGTTTTTCCCATTTTTGTTTTCCTGAAACAGGGCGAAGTTTTTTATTTATTATAAAAAGACGAGACTAACCCGAGTGGTAGAAAGAAATATCACCTCAGTCCAATAAATCCCATGGAAGAACCCAGAGAAAATATGAAAATGAAGGGGGAAAAATCTGAGTAGCTTGTGCCCTAATTTTCATGATTAATTTTCTGCAAAAGCGCTCCAATTTTGAAGCAAATCGCTGTGGTATTCAGCCGTAATTTCCAGGTAAGCATCTTCTTCTGTAATCTGTTCTTCTTACGCGTAGAGATTTTGTTTCGTGCTATTTGATTATGTATTTGAACTAGATTACAAAGGTATGAATCGAGTTAACTTTATGTATATATATATATTCAAATTTATATGTGTATCTGTGAATTTATTTTTGGCGATATTTGTGTTTTAATGGAGCAATATTTGCCGAAAATCGGAAAATGGCTTGATAATTAGGGTAGACAAATGTGTTCTATAGGAAAATTGGAAGTGTTGAAGTTGAAATTGTTTATCTATATCAGTATCGAATCCTAGCGAGAAGCAAAGAGGAATAGGATCGTTGGAATCTCACCTTTGTGTTCTGTTTGGTTATTTTCGGTTTCTAAATAATGAATGTTGATTCAAAACTCAAATTGTCCCGAGTTTATAGAATGTTTGGTAGTGTAAAATCTGATATTGTTGCTTAAAATCGTTGGGAGAACTCCGTGGATAGGATATTTCGGGAGACCATCTTACGCGATACATATGTTCTTTAAGCTGGTTTTTGTGCTGTTTAGTTATTTTCTGTTTCGAAATAATGAATGTTGATTCAAAACTCAAATTGTCCCGAGTTTATAGAATGTTTGGTAGTGTAAAATCTGATATTGTTGCTTAAAATCGTTGGGAGAACTTCGTGGATAGGATATTTCGGGAGACCATCTTACGCGATGCATATGTTCTTTAAGCTGGTTTTTGTGCTGTTTAGTTATTTTCTGTTTCAAAATAATGAATGTTGATTTAAAACTCAAATTGTCCCAAGTTTTTATAGAAAGTTTGGTAGTGTAAAATCTGATGTCGTAGCTTAAAATTGTTAGACGAAGTCCGTGGACAGGATATTTAGGGAGACTATCTTACGCGATACATATGTTCTTTAAGCTGGTTTTTGTGCTGTTTAGTTATTTTCGGTTTCGAAATAATGAATGTTGATTCAAAACTCAAATTGCCCCAAGTTTATAGAATGTTTGGTAGTGTAAAATCTGATGTTGTTGCTTAAAATCGTTAGGAGAACTCCGTGGATAGGATATTTCGGGATACTATCTTACGCGATACATATGTTCTTTAAGCTGGTTTTTGTGCTGTTTAGTTATTTTCTGTTTCGAAATAATGAATGTTGATTCGAAACTCAAATTGTCCCGAGTTTATAGAAAGTTTGGTAGTGTAAAATCTGATGTTGTTGCTTAAAATCGTTAGGAGGACTCCGTGGATAGGATATTTTGGGAGACTATCTTATGTATGTTCTTTAAGCTGGTTTTTGTGCTGTTTAGTTATTTTCTGTTTCGAAATAATGAATGTTGATTCAAAACTCAAATTGTCCCAAGTTTATAGGAAGTTTGGTAGTGTAAAATCTGATGTTGTTGCTTAAAATCGTTAGGAGAACTCCGTGGTTAGGATATTTCGGGAGACTATCTTACGCGTTACATATGTCCTTTAAGCTGGTTTTGTGCTTCTAGGTGTTTTAACTCTCTCTAGAAGTCCGGAACTTAACTTTCATGAATGCAGTTGATAAATGCATGATTAGGATAGTTTAGGCATGCCACATCACATTCATATAATCTAGAAGAAATACTGTCGAAGCATGCTCTAATAGCCTAATACCCTATCCATTCTCCTGTATTCACAAGCCAACGCATCTTCAATAATGTAATGTCAAAGATTGTGCAGTAGACAATAGTTAATGCATTCAATTTCATGTGAATTTGACTAATTCATTCCACTTTTTAATTAAATAAAAAGACAATTAATGAGTGCATCCGACATATTTTACACTTATTAGGTTTCCAAGTTGAAGTTTTAAAATTGAAGATTTTCTCCAGCCTGATCTTCCGCCAGAATGAGTTTCTCCTTCTCCATCAACTCTAAAACCCAATCCAATCGTCTCAAAAGACCTACCACCACCGCCTTTTCCGGCGACGCCAAAACCGATTCTTCGGCCGTAACCTATGTCAAAGAATTCCGTGCCAACGAAGCTCCACCACCGCCGGAATCCAAGATCAAACCAATTGCACCCCTTCCTAACGCATGGCACCCCAATAAGAAACTCAAAAACCTCCCCACTCTTCCACAGCTTTCCCAAGCGAACGGCTCTGATTCCGGCCTTCAGTTCGAGCTGGACCCTGGTACTAATCCCGAAGCAGCCGATAGTTCCATGGGATTCGGCCTCAATCTCCGCCAACCGTCAGCCACCGAAACCGATGCTCCAACTCTGGGTCGCGGGGAAACAATTTCGGACTTGGAGTTGAGGAAATTGAAGGAGGATTTAGAGAACCTTCCGGATGAGCCTGGATTCGATGAATACAACGATGTTCCAGTGGAGGGGTTTGGAGCTGCGTTGCTCTCTGGGTACGGTTGGAAAGAGGGTAGAGGCATAGGCCGGAATGCTAAAGAGGATGTGAAAGTTTCTGAGGTTACAAGGAAGGCAGGGAGAGGAGGGTTAGGTTTTACTGGAGAATTGCCAGGTAGTCATCTTAATACTAATGGTGAGGATATTCAGAATGCTAATGCTAAGCGGGGGACTAGTTCTAGTGGTGATGATTTTGGGAAAGCCAAAGCTAGGCCGGAGAAGATGGATGAACGGAGAGATAAGAAAGGGTTTGGTGTGGGTAAAGAGGTGAGGATAGTAAGAGGGAGGGAGATGGGGATGAAAGGTAAAATTGTGGAGGTGAGAGATGGGGGAGACTTATTGGTATTTAGGATATCAAAGAGCAATGAGAAGGTGAAAATCCGAACTAGGGATGTAGCAGAGGTGGGTTCTTCAGAGGAGGAGAAGTGTCTGAGAAAATTGAAGGAGTCAAAAAACGTTGACAATAAGGATAGAAATCTTTCTCGAGTAAGGGGACGAGTAGAAGAGAAGGCAAGGAGTGAGACGGTACATTGGCTTAGGAATCATATAAGGGTAAGGATTATCAGTGAGGAGTTAAAGGGTGGAAGATTATACTTGAAAAAGGGGGTGGTGGTGGATGTTGTTGGGCCTGGGGTGTGTGACATATCGATTGATCAGAGTAGCGAATTAGTACAAGGGGTGGATCAGGAATTATTAGAGACTGCTCTCCCCAGACGTGGAGGGCCAGTGCTTGTATTGTATGGTAGGCACAAGGGTGTGTATGGGAACCTGCTGGAGCGTGATTCAGAGAAGGAGATGGGTGTGGTTAGAGATGCAGATACCCATGAGTTGCTAAATGTGAAGCTTGAGGAGATTGCTGAGTATACAGGAGATCCAAGTGATATCGGTTATTAAGTTACTTCCATTTATGAATTGTGAATTTATTCATCTTATTTTCTTGATCTTACAAATGCAATCTAATGTGTGTTACTATGATGAAAGTGATTTTCTTACGGATCATCTATATTATGGAATTTTATATAATTTATATAATTAAGCCCATTATCTTCAGAACTATTAGTTGGTGAACTATTTAGTTCTGTTCTTTTTGTTTTTTAGCTTCTATTTTTCCAGTTACTCACAGCACTATGAATCTCTTGTCAAGCACTTATTATGTAGAACCCAATGGTCTGCTACAAAAACTCAGGGCAACAATTTTTTTACTGACCTTGTGCAGTGTTCTTTGGTCTGAAGATCATTATTTTCATATTCTATTACCATGCTTGTATATCTCTTTAGGTATATTCTCATCTGTTGATTCATTGGATTATGAAGTCTAAAAAGCAAACCTGTTTCTGATGTATTCATGAATATGCATATGTTTTTAGATTTATGTCTTAATTGTATGAGCATGAACCAGCCTACAACATTTGTAAGTGCCTTTTAATCAGTGACATGAATTCTGGATTGGGTACGACTCTAATTTGCTAGGACTATGCGTTTCGGTTTTCATTTTCAAGTCTGGCTAGAATTGTTTATTATTCTTACTTGGTGGTCTTTGTTGTACATTGAGGATTTTGGAAAATACAGACTTCTGAATTCTTCATCTCAATAGCTTAATATGCTTATCAGAAGCACCTAGTATATAATATAACCCGAGTTATAGAAGAAATGCCACATCAGTCCAAAACTAATCTGAAAACCCCATGGAAAAACCCTGAGAAGATATGAAAATGAAGGGGGGGAAATCGAGTAGCTTGTGCCATAAGAAAAATGCAAATTTTCAAATTAGATAGACAGCATAATCAATGACCACAAGATAATTTCATGATTAATTTTTAGCAAAAGCCCTCCAATTTTGAAGCAAATAGCTGTGGTATTCAGCCGTATTTTCCAGGTACTTCCCTGTTGTGAAGCAGCTTCATCTGTAATCTGTTTTTTTTTTTTTTTTTACACGTAGAGCTTTTGTTTCGTGCTATTTGATTATGTATTGAACTAGATTACAAGTTATGAATCGAGTTTTAACTTTATGATATTCAAATTTATATGTGTATCTTTGAAAATGAGATGGATAGGAAGCAAACTTAATCTGAGTTGATAATAGTTTCTATTGCTGTTTAATAAAATTATTGATGGCAATATTTGTGTTTTAATGGAACAATATTTGCCGAAAATGGGTTGATAATGAAGGTAGACAAATGTGATCAATAAGAAAATTGGAAGTGATGAAATTGAAGTTGTTTATCTAATCTGAATATAGGATTGTTAAAATCTCACTTTTATGTGTTGTTCAGTTATTTTATGTTTCGAAATAATGAATGTTGATTCGAAACTCAAACTGTCCCAAGTTTATAGAAAGTTTGGTAGTGTAAAATCTGATGATGTTGCTTAAAATCGTTAGGAGAACAACGTGGATAGGATATTTCGGGAGACTATCTTACGCGATACATATGTTCTTTAAGCTGGTTTTGTGCTTCTAGGTTCATTAAGAAAGAAATCGAATAATTTTCCATGCTGTTTTAAACTTTCATGAATGCAGTTGAGAATTTGTGCTGTTCAAATGGACCTGAATGATCTTAACAAAGTCTGGGAAGTCAAGCCTTTGAAGAAGGTTCGGGAAGATGAAGCGCGGGAAATTCTTGAGAAGGTTGCAAAGCAAGTGCAACCTATCATGAAGAAAAGAAAATGGAAAGTTAGGGTTCTTTCTGAGTTTTGGTAGGACAAGTATTCCACTATTAAAATAATTTTCCGTTATTTTTCATGTCTAGCCTCCGGCTAATCTTGAATTTAATTTGCAGTCCTCCCAATCCATCACTTTTAGGGCTGAATATAGGAGGAGGAGCTGAGGTCAAGTTGAGACTGCGGAGACCTAACAACGAGTGGGATTTTTTCCCTTACGAACAGATTCTCGACACAATGCTTCATGAGCTTTGTCACAACGAATACGGCCCTCACAATGCTGATTTCTACAATCTCTTGGATGAAATAAGAAAGGTTAGAATACCGTTTCTCTCAATTTATTGGAAATATTAGGACATGGCAATTGGTATAACCTACGATTGTTCTAAAGCATCAAGTATTGTTTTCTTTATTTGAGTTTCTTGGATTAACATTCCCCTTCTGCTAATGAAGCCCAACCAGTCCCATTATTTCCTAATAACATGGGCAGTTCCATTTGGGGGAGAGCAGAGTTCGGTTAAAACCGAAAAACCAAGCCGAATCGAACCGAAATTTCAATTCGGATCGGTTTTTTTGGTTTTCGGTTCGGTATCGGTTTTAAATTTTAGAAATTTTGAATTTCGGTTTCGGTTATCTAGGTAAAAATACCAAAATAACCGAAACCTAAATGAGAGGATGCATATAAGTATCTAATTTCTAACCCTAGTTACATTTATTCATTTCCAAATTAGCTGTCGTCGTCTCTTCTGATCCTCCCTTCCCCATTCTCTAATTTTTTATTGTGGGTTGTTTGTTTTGGTCGTAATCTATTAATATATATGAGCTTGGGCTGTTAGCAGGTTATAAGTGTAAAAATATGGCCCAATTTAAAAATCCACTATATTTCGGTTTTTTGGTTATTTACCGAAATCGAACCGAAATTTTCGATTTGGTTTCGGTTTCGGTTAATTTTATATATAATTTGGTTTATAACCGAACCGAGCCATGCTCGTTCTCGTCGTCTGACACAAAGAAAATTATATTTAACTGTGTTTCTAGGAATGTGAAGGACTTATGGCCAAAGGTATTACTGGAACTGGGCAGGGATTTGATCTCCCTGGGAAAAGATTGGGTGGATATCCTCGTCAGCCTCCGTTGTCTTCTCTACGCCAGAAAGCTCTGTCTGCCGCCGAGAATAGAGCGCAACGAGGAGCTCTGTTACCCAGTGGGCCTATACGTCTTGGTGGTGATAGTAGCATCAAAGCTGCGTTGAGTCCAGTTCAAGCAGCAGCCATGGCTGCAGAAAGGAGACTACACGATGATTTATGGTGTGGCTCAAAATCGGCAGCGCATGAGGGGTCTTCTGAAAGTTCAACCGTTTCGCAGGATGTTAAATCTACTACAAATTTCCAGGGCCAAAATGATGGTATTTTGTGGAAGTGTGAAACCTGCACCTTGTTGAATCAGGTAAAGCTTTGTTCCTGTATCTAATTTCCCTAGGGGTTGTTTGGTTTGAGGGATTGTTTGGGATTGTTTTTATAATCTTAGGTAATCTCGTATTTGGTTTTAGTGATTGCACAGGACCATGACCCTGGATTAAATTAAATTTTAGATATAATCCAATCCTACAATCCAAACATACATTCACACTCAAATAATCTCATCTAATCCAATCCCTTCAACCTGATCCCATCTAATTCAATCCTATCCCGTAAACCAAACGACCCTTTAAAGTATTGTTCGTCTAATCGCCATCCGCTAGGTTTTCATCTCTACACTAAATAAATCAATACAACTTTGCAATATGAACATAACATTTCTTTATAGTAAAAGGGCTGCTTAATCCGTAACTTAACAAAGAATTCTACTCCCTCCGTCCCCTCTTAACTTTCATAGGTGGGGTGGCACAAATTTTAAGAAAAACTGCTTTATTGACTTTTTCAACCAATGAATGAAGAGTATTTTGAATTAAAGTAGGTAATGTGAGAGTGTTTTATTTCCATATTTGGGGTGTGAAAGTTATTGTGGGACGTCCCAAAAAGGAAAGTATGAAAGTTAATAGGGGACGGAGGGAGTACCTTATATGGAGTTTAGATTACAAATTGTCTCATAACTTTCTAACAAAATAGATTTAGTCCCAAAATTAATGTTTTATCAAATTTAATCCTAAAATTTCTAACAAAGTCCAATTTTGGTCTCAAATCAGCCGGAAAAGTCAATACGGCGTTGTTTTGAAGTCCGAAATTGGGGATTTATGGCAAGGGTGTTGATGTGGCGTCCATATGATGTGATAATTATATATATATTTTCCTTTTCTTTTAGAATTTTTAATATTACACAAAAGCTGTAAAAAAAAAAGTCGAATATAAGTAGTAGACATAAACGCCATATCAGCGCCCTTGCCGGAAATTCCCAAATTCGGACTTTAAAGTGACATCGTTTCAGTTTTTACCGCCGATTTGAGACCAAAATTGGACTCTGTTAGTTTAAATGTTAATTTTGGGACCAAATCTATTTTGTCAAAAAGTTATGGGACGATTTGTAATTGAAACTCTGAAAATGAGTATGTACATCGTATTAGCTTATATCACAAACGCTTAACTTGGAGCTTGCTTGACCCTTTAAAAGGTGCTTATCATCCTTTGAACTTAGAATTTTAGACCTTAGCTTCTTTATTATTAATTCTTGTAAAACTTCCTCAGATTCAGCCATTCTTTACGCTTCCTACATCTCGTTGCATTAATCTAGAGTTTTTATGTACATTAAGTACCATTTCAACACGGTTATGTTCGTCCCCACCCTTATATTTTTTGCAGGAACTTGCTCTTGTATGTGAAGCCTGTGGAGCAGTAAAGAGTAAAGTAACTGGAGATAAGAAGTTAAAAGTCTGGTCATGCAAGTTTTGCACACTAGATAACAGCAACGAAATCCAGAGATGCACGGCTTGTGGGGAGTGGAGATACTCATATGGTCCTCCTATGTCCACTCCGGGACCATATCCTGGTACGTGAAAAAGCTGAAACCCGTCGTAAACTGTAAATCGTCAACACCATTGATTGTGTGAATACTATATTTGTATATCATATTTGCATGGACAAAGCCTAGTTTTGCATCTTGGACTTTAATTAATCATATAGGATTAAGTGAAGATGATAATGCCACACTTGCATATGCTTGTGCGTAAAGCTGTTAAATGATCTAAGCTGCTTGTGAGCTCAGCTCGTTAAGGCTCGACTCGATAGATTAAACGAAAAATACTCGATTGCTTAACAAGCCAAGTCGAGCTCGGCTTGTTTGGCTCGGTAACTAAGATTTTTTTTTTATAATTCCACTAGGCTCGTTAGACTCGTTAACGAGTCGAGCCGAACTCGTATTATTACTCGTTAATATTAACAAGCGTAGCTCGGTAGTACTCGAGTTCGTTCGACTCGAATAACAGCACTACTCGTGTGAAAGCACAAAACTTTTGTCACTGTGTGAAAGCTGTGAAGGGTAAAATGTAGGACCGTAACTTTAAAAGGGTGACAAAACAAGGAATGTAGTTTTTTGGGCTGGCAAAACAAGGACCACAACTTTAAAATAAATCCGGATTACCCTCTTTCGGACTTATTTTCCACATGAAAGTCACATTGACCCGTTTTTTTTTGGCTCAATTTATATATGAATTGGCGTCCAATTGACATCTAAGTGTGTGATTTGAGCCCGAAAACGAGCTGGTAATCTGGGTCAATTTGGCCTCAAATTGTTACTTTTAAAAAATTACATTCCTTGTTTTGCAACCTTTAAAGGTTACAGTCCTTGTTTTGCTACTTCTAAAAGTTGCCGTCCTTATTTTGTCACCCCAAAAAATTACGGTCCTTATTTTACGGTTCTGAATCCATCAATTTTAATTTATCATAAGCCTCCTACTATATGAAGATTTTGTTGGAATTTTGTTCCTCTTTTCTGCCGTGAAGAGTTGAAAAACTTGGTTGGTTTAGGTCTTAGGTATAATATATAATGTTTAATAATGGTGTTGGATCAAAATTGACGCCATTTTTTCCTTTATTAAGTCTATCAGAACATCTAATCAAAATCTCTTTTCTTATCTTATAAGCTTTTTTGGTTCGAAATGTGTCAGCAAATTAGTATTTATGCCCTTAATTGTTTCAAAGCTTGGCAACCTAACTTGTTTAATGTTTAGCTGCATCTTTTGTGTGAAACTGTGAACTGTCCAAGTGGTTTTATACTTGTGTTTGACATGTGAAGATGTTGTGGATAGAATTTTCCCAAGTCAACTGTTTATTTATCTTTGCAATTTTTTAAAATAGGGGGCGCTTGGTTAGTTACTTTTCAATGGTAATGGGAATGGATTTAAAAATTAGTGTAATTATGAGGGTTCATTAGAACAAAATCATCATCTCTCCTTCTAAATAAGGTAATTAATAATCCATTTTGATTACCCTATTTCCCTCCTACAATCCTCCTCCTCAATCACTCTCTTATTCCTCCACCAACACACATTTGTTATCCACTTCTATTCCAAAATTAGATATGCAACTAGCAATGCAACAACCATTGGAACACTCCTTCCCCCAACATATCATTTTTATAATGGGGGCATAGATGGAAAACAAATTTTCATTCTCATTACCATTGAAATGCTTTTAACCAAGCGCCCCCTAGATATATTTGAGTATGTCATAATCTCTCCGTTCCAGAGTAAGTTTTCCACTTTCCTTTTTTATTTGTCTCACAATAAGTTTCTCACTCCATAGAGTAAGTTTTCCACTTTCCTTTTTTATTTGTCTCACAATAAGTTTCTCACTCCATAAATGACTAAGACAACACTCTTAACCTTCACATTCACAAATATTACAAAAAATGTCACTCATTACATTCATTTTTCAGTATTATTCATTATTTTACCTCAAAAGTCAACATATGATACACATTTTGAAACAAAACAACAACAAAAATGAAAGTTTATTCCAGGACAGAGGGAGTATTATATAACACGCACACACATCCAATACAATTATGACAAAGTCTTGTATGCATTAGATGCACCGTACAACTAAAGCTCATATTTTAATAGTATTGATTGTTATTACTGAATAATGCAAATGTTTTCACTTAAAAATGCAAATTAAACTACATTTAGTGAAAACAACGGTGTTTTACAATGAAAACAACCGATATTGTTAAAAAAATATACTTGTATGCGCGGTACATAATGCACCAGGTGCACCGAAACTCATTTTTAACAATGTTGATTGTGTTTATTGAATAATGCAGTTTTTTTCACTAAAAAAATGCAATTTAGAAATATAATTTAGTGAAAGCAACTGTGTTTTTCAGTAAAAACAACTGATATGATTAAAAAAAAATACCCCCTCCGTCCCAAACTTAAGTTCCCATTTGCCAAAAAAGTATGTCCCATACTAATTTGCTACGTCTATTTTTGGCAAAAAAGTAACAATATTTTTTAATATTATATTCTCCATACACTAATAACCAAAACATCTACTTTATCACTTTAAATACTAATAAACAATTCTTTTATTAATAACCGTGCAAACAGTAAACGAGAACTTAAGTTTGGGACGGAGGGAGTATATACTTAAATGGTACGGATGCACAAAATACCTACTCTACAACACTATTGGTGAAATGCAAGAGTGTAGAATGAATGTTTAGATGGTCCCACCCCACCTACTAAAATGACTTGTGACATATTTATGATAATAGATAGAGTATTTGTAATAACACCTTTTGGAGATCTTCGACTTAGAAGTCAACTTGTGTACATCATTCTCCTTTCTTGAATTGTAGTTATGTATTAAAAATTGATTAATCAAAAAAACTTCCATTAAGGATTGACTGGCTAAATAAATCCTCTCTTAAAAATAATAAAATATAGATATTCTTGTAAACTACAATCTACTAGGATCCATCGTTCTTATAATCAATTCTGCTTCATGTACATTAATGCCTAAAGTTAATGCAAATTTAATTTATTATTATTTATCCAAAAAGAGTATTCTCCCATCCAATTTTACTAGTCCTATTTTTTTCGAATGTTATATATTTTTCGTCATAAATTGCAGGGTATTATGAGATCATTTAATGAATAAAATGGTTGTTTATGAAAAATATGATACTTATATATTTTTATATTTTTTATAAACAATAACCTTAGGGTATGTTTGTTTTGGGATTCACCTGAATAGATTTTGGACTTTGCGATCCGCGCACTGCTCTAGTTTGGGATTTAAAACCATGTTTCAAATCTCAAACTCAATCCATATCTATAAACTTATTATTACTTTTCACATAATTAAATACAATCACATCATCATTTTTTATCATCCACTCAATCTCTCTCATACTTTTCTCTTAAACAATATAATAAAATAATACAACATCTATCACTAAAAAATATTGATTTGACATAAAGCAAAATCTCACACCCTACTAAAATTCTAAAACAAGCACACATTTATATTATTCATCAAGATTTTTACATTCTAAGATTTCAATGTCATAACTTCCCCCCACACTTAAATCCCAAAACAAATGTATCTCACAATAAAATAATACTAGCTGAAAAAACAGGATTAGAAATATTTGACTAAGGGAGTATAAATATAGGAAATTATATTTCGAAGTTAATTCCGAGTTGAAGAATTCACAGCTTGATAAGATAATTTTCAACAGGTTGTGAAGAAAAAAGTGTGGTTTAGTGCGCGTTGACGCATAAAAACGAGTAAAGTGAAAAGTTTCAAATCATGGTGGAATTTTGTCTACTCATATGATACATTTTTCTTGACCATTTCGCCAATTTGGATTTGGTAAATTAGATTCATATAATGTTACTTATTGTTTTAAAATAATTCACTTGTGCACTTGATGTATGGTGCACTCGCTCAACAGAACTGTTTATACTGAAAAATATGATTTGATTATATTGAAAAGTGTGGTTAGATTACACAGAAAAATTTACACTAAAAATGGGTTTTTAGTGTAATATAATTATACTTTTTAGCATAATCAACCTTCACTTTTTAGTATGAACAATTTAAAATATTGAGTGGGTGCACTGTGCACTAAATGCATATGAGAGTGCGTCATTGTTTTAATGTGTAATTCTTGGATATGGTAATTTGAGAAATGGAAAGTTAATAATTAAGCACAAGACATTATTACTCGTATGATATAATGAAAATGAAATTATGAATGAACTAAGAGGTTGAGATTAGATTGCAGATCTTCAAGTCTCGTATGCACTTAATGCACATGTCTTAGATTTTAATTCATGTACTCGTTACGTTTTTAGTTGAAGTCAGTGTTACATTTCAATTAAAGTTAGTGTCACATTTCAATTAAAATTGGTGTCATATATTATCTTGTGTCCAATTGCATGGTGCTAACTGGTGCATAATTGCATATGAGAGTGAGTCGATTGCATATATATTCATATTACTCACTATTAGTGCAATAATAGCAAAAAAATCATATAAACTCGAAAATTTTAACAATGCAAGATATAAAAATAATAGAAGAGCATAAAGTTTCATATGAACAAATTTCATATTATAAAATTGATAGCATTACATGCATTTACTTATACCATAACATTTTACATTGTACTTTCAATTTACAAAAATTTAATGGTATAAGTGGATGAATGTAATGGTGTTAGGGAATGCATGTAATGATATTAATTACACACAATGAATAAGTTTCACGAGAGATCTACTCATAAAAGTTTCACCGTAAATAAATTTATAGAATATTAGCTGGTTTCACTAAATGGTATTAATTGTTTCATTAAATATTAAGGTATCATATTATTAATGTAGTAAGTATGTACTCCCTCCATCCCTGAGTAAACTTCTCACTTTCATTTTTGGGCCGTTCCCCAGTAAACTTCTCATTCCATAAATGACAAAAATAACATTTTATTACATATAACCTTTAACCTTCAAATTCACACAATATTATCAAAGTGTCACTTATTCATTTCATTTTTCAACATTATTCACTATTTTATCCCAAAAGTCAACATGTGACCCACCATATATTAATAAACAAATACATTTTTTTAAATCATTCAACAAAAAGAAGTGGGAAGAAAGCTCGGGGACGGAGGGAGTATTTAATATATGCAAACTAGGGATCATGCGTTCAATATATACACTGATTAACGTAAATTATTTTCTTGTAAATTATTTTCTTGTAAATTTCATTAGTTAATTTTTTTCCTGCATGAGTAGCCGCCTGTGTCTTTTTCAGAAGACTTACAAAGTATAATAAATTCATCTTTAATAAGTCTACAACCTTTCCACACGTCATAAGTCAATTTACCATTTTTGTAAAATAAAAAGAAAAAAAAAATGTATTATGTTCTTTAAATATTTTTATTTTGAAAATTCTCTCTCTCTCTCTCCTTCTCTCTCTTATTTTTTAAAGGGTTAATTGTATATAAATACACCACATTTTTTCCAACTTTCAATTTAATCCTGAACTTCACGATTAAATTATAAAAACTCAACCTTTTAACGAATTTAAATATGATACATATTTTTGTGTCTCCGCTCGTTTTCGACCGGTATCTGGTGACGTGAGCTATCGTCCGGAGACGGGCGGAGACACAAAAAGGCGAGACACGTCACCAGATATCGGTCGAAAATGGGTGGAGACACAAAAACATGTATCGGATTTAAATTCGTTAAAAGGTTGGATTTTTATAATTTAATCGTGAAGTTCAGGATTAAATTGAAAGTTGAAAAATAGGTGGTGTAATTATATGTAATTAACCCTTTTTTAAATTTTATTTTACTTTTTAGTATTACCCTCACGCATACACACACGAATTTATTAGCTAGCATTAATTTCGTACATTTTTTTAGGAGTGTGTTTCATCTTTGGTAGACTAAAGGACGATTATTGGAATTTGAGATGCCAACTCATTATTTTTATCTCGAATAATTTTAGTTTAGTATATCAATCAACGGTGGGGTATGTTTTAATAAATTAAATATGAGTAGATTTTTTGTAAAATTTATTTATAACTTATAAGTATATTTACCAATGCAATAAGATGCATTTATTGATATCATAAAATATTGTACTGTAATTTCAATTTGCAAGTCTAATGGTATCAGCGAATGTATGTAATTGTATCATTGAATACATATAAGAGAGTGTATTATGTTAATGATATTCACAGTGAACTTGTTTGAAGTATATTAGTTGTTTTTAGTAAAGGTATTAGTAAACTATAGAAAATATATCAATTGTAGAGAGTATTAATTTTCACTAAAGGCATTAATTGTTTATACTAAACATATTAAATTGTTGTTCACGACAATTTCTTATGAATATAAAGCATATATAGAGTATGTATAGAGTAAAATTGATTTATATATGAATCACTGAAGGGTATTAGTTGTTTCCACTTAAGAGTATTAGTTGTTTTTATTGAAGAATATTACTGGTTTACACTAAAGAGTCTTAGTTCATTTTCACCGAACAACTAAAACTTTTTAGTGTAAATCAGTAATACTCTTCAGTAAAAACAATCAATACTCTTCAGTGAAAACAACTAATACCTTTTACGAATTTATGTATAAACTAATTTCACTCGATACTTTGTCAGCATATATATCGATCACGGCATCACACATTTGAAACACGTATTTAGTTAATGTTACCAAACATAATCTTAGAAAATAAAACAGCAAAAACAAAATAAATAATATTTCTCCTAATGATTTTGTTTTGTTGTGCTTTGTTTGAATTTAGCACCATAAATTAGAAAGAAAAATCATTTATTGGGGCCCCAAAATCTTAACTATCATTAGGTTTTTGAATAAAGTGATAATTACACCATTATATCACAATAATAGAACTATTAAAAATTCACATGTGCAACATTATTATGTCACTAACTTGACTTTATTTTATTTTTTCTGATTAACATATTCCTTTTTCTTCTAATTACACAAAAAATCGATTTCACAATAAATTATCGTAATTGACCAAATCAAATGAATTATATTCATTATGATTGTTGAGCGATTTAAATGTACTTTTTACATAATTAGTTGTCTTGCAAAAATATCAGTTTGTTAGTTTTAGTTATTTTTCATATTATAATATTAATTGTTTTAGTTGGAAAATATTAATTATGTATAATTAATGTAAAAAAAAAAAGTGTTACTCTTTGATCTAGTATAATCTACATCCTTTATAAGGTGGATTCAATGCACAATTTGAACATCCTTAATAAAAATTTCTAAGATACTTTCTCCGTTCCGCGATTATTTTCAAATTTATTTTATTTGCATGTTCAACATTATTGACATATTTAAAAAAAAAATTGATATATATATATATATGCACTAAACAAATATACATTCATTTATTCATATGTAATTACTTTATTCAAAAATGTGTATATTTTTTAAATGTGTGTCAAATTTAGTGTGCAAAATATCATGTAACAAAATAAGTACTCCCTCCGTCCAATATTAGCAGTCTTGTTTTTTTTTTTTTTTTTTTTTTGTTATAAGTTGTAGGGTATTATGAGGTTCATAAAATTATTGTAGATAAAAAATATTAGTATCATATTTTTCATAAACGATCACTTTACTCATAAATGGACCTTACTATTTCATAATACCCTCCAACTTATGATAAAAAAAAAAAAATAGCAGCCCTAAAAACATTAATATAAATATTGGTGGGAGTAATATATTTGTGGAAAAAAAAAATTAATCACAACATCAACCAATAATCAATTCCTACAACCATAATAGGTGACAATAAAAATGATACTCTTATTCGATGATTTCAAGGCTTTGCAAATTGCAAGTTGCAATTATTAGATCTATCAACCAATACTTATTCTTTTATTATAATTTAATTTAATTTAATATTCATTATGATGATGTGTCATGTATGATATGCCATGTTACTATAAACATAATGTTGAATGACATTATTAGGTTGCCAATATATTTGTCCACCCTCATGTGTGTGTCTTTGCTTAAATTGTGAATTATGTATGCCTAGATTCTATCATGACACTGTGCACTTAATTAAATAGGCAAGTTCTACTTTACAACAATTTGTATGATGTGATAACTGTTGGTGAACGAATCTAATCGTGAGGATTAGTGGCTGTTTTAATCCGTTTTTACGTCACCAATCAATAACGTGTGATTGATTACCACCGTAAATGGTAAATCGGGGTTTAGGTTATCGAATTCGGATAAATGAAAATCGAAATTGAAATAATTTCGTATGCGTGCGCGTTAAGGTGTACTTGTGTGTGTTTGGGAGTGTTTATGAATTTTTTTCTTCCTTATATTTCATAAGCTGGAGAGCAACTATTTATAGAGACGAGCAAGCAGGAGGTGTCTCTGACTCTTGGTCTCCCTAGCCTGCATGCTTGACATGTGTCCTTTGACTCTAGTTTGACCTTATCTAAGCTAAATCTTAGTTACAAAGTCTTCTTTGGTCTTATCTCGGACTCATTGTTGTTCGCCTAGGTCGGCTTGATGGATCTTGTTGATTCTCCAACCGAAAGTTGTTCGCCTCTTGAGGTTGTACTTGGGAAGTTGTTCGCCTTATGCATTTGTTTAGCTTGACTTTGGGATCTTTGTCCTTTGTTTACTTGTACACACCTCCTTGGCTATTTGTTGTATCATATTCTGACCAAGTTGTTCGTCATGGATGACTCCACAGTTGGCTCATTCTTGGTCCCGGGCCTTAATACCTGTTCGCCCATTAGTTGTTCGTTGGGAGAGTTGTTCGTCACTTCATACACCTCCCAGGTTGGTTAATGCGCCCAAATAGTGATTTTCTTTGTTTTAGACTTCAATAATTGTTCGCTCCATATTTAGATGATGTTCGCCTATCAACAATTGCCCCCTATCCTGACTAGATGTTGCATCAGACGAGTAATTTTGCGGCGAGCAACTGTAGTTAGGATATCGTCTTGGCCAAGATTTGGACGAACAGCATCTCTGTGACGAGCAATGTTGGAATAACCGTTTCGTCTTCCCATGATCTGGGGAGATCACGAAGATGACGCCAGCGCAATGATTGCGCGCCGCTCACGCGCGAGCAGCCCCAAGGCGACGCGCCCCTATAATTATTTATAGGTCCTTCATCTTTTAGTTTAGCTCGGAATTTACCCCGTTTTCTCTCAATTGAGCCCCAGAACTTTCGGAAAATTACGCCTGGGACCCCGTTTTTGTTTGGGGTATAAATAGTGGGAAAACTGAAATTTTTCCCACTTTTCCCCCTCTTGCAACAGTACTCCGGCGATTCTTCCTACTCCGGCGATTCCAAGCTTCTCCGGCATCTATTCTTCCAGTGTTTGGCTCCCAATCCTCGAAACAAGGTAGTTATCCTCTTATTTCTTTTCTCTTCTTTACTTTTTCTCTCGAAAACGTCATCGCCGCCGTGTGGGTTCGAGCGCCACCGTCTTCTCCGGGATAGCGCCGCCGTCTGCAATTCTTTCTACCGCCGCCTGGATTTTTCTTCCTCTTCTATGTCTTCGCACTCGAGCAATAAGACTGAGGAGACCTTAGACCCACTATTTCCAGTCGCGGTCCCCATCGATCAACCTCCCTTCGAGATTTCCTCGGCGTCGGATCTTCACGTGGAATCTGTGGTTCGCTCTGTGGAGGACACCGGTGTGGGCCCATCTGGGAGAGAACTAACGGTTGTGGCGAACAAAAATCGGGACGAAAATTCTTCGTCTTCTGCCGAATCTGAAGATCCAGATCTCAACGAGCTCACTCGTGAATTTTTGGAGGGTATCAATTTTCCATCCCCAAGGATGCGGGAAAGTGAGATCCCGGCTGGGGTTGCTCGCCTATTCGAATGGCGAGCATATGCTGAAAGGTATGCGAACAGCTTTCCTCGTCCACAAAGACAAATAATGGACAAGGTGAAGACTGATTACCAGGCGAGCAAGATCAAGAGCGTTGTTCGCGAAGATGAACTGGACTCCATCCGGAAAGACTATAAGATCCCATATGATATCTACATGTGGGCTCCTCGGAGAAAGGAAAGAGCTGATCGCCCACCTCCCGGATGCACGGCGATCAACATCCACACCTTGATTGCTGGGTTGAAGTTACCTCTTCCACCTGTTGTTGGTCGATTCTTAGAGGCGACCAACTTGGCCATCACCCAAATTACTCCAATTGGGTGGATGAACCTTTTGGGCTCCATGTGCCTGTTCGCTTTGGAGGGGTACGTTGATCGGATCACTGCGGAAGAGATCAACTACCTGATGACAATCACAAGTTGCCCCCGAGGAGAAGATGGCTATCACTACCTCAAGGCCAGGACTGGGTTGAAAATGGTGGAAGAGGTGCCGAACAAGATTCGTGATTGGAAACAGCACTTCTTCTGGATTGGGGGTGACTGGCGAGCATCTTCTGGTCCACACGGCGGCCCTGGACGAATAAATTCTCCAGCAGCCTATGGAAAATTGAAACGTAAGTTCAATTCTTGCTCGCCTTTGGACAGTTGTTCTAATTTAACTTTTTTTGTTTGTTCGCAGGCCCTCGTCTACCCAAGTGGGATTCGAAAGAAGAGGAGTTGAACTCCGAGTTCCTGTTTACTTCGTGCTTGGTCGGCCTCCGCAATAAAGCAGATAGAACTATAGACTATCTCTGCCGATCAAGGTGTCAAAAAGCTGCTCGTCTTTTGACTTACCCACATCATTTGGAGGCTCAAGCTGAGGTGCCCCCTGGTATGGAAATTCCTAACTCCCTGCTTAAGTTTTGTTCGTCGTTAACATGTTTAACTTGCTCGTCTAATTTTAACTTCTCTTTTTTTTTTTTTTTTTTTTTAGCCGAGCAAGTAACAGTCGCCGTTCCCCCAAGCTACGCTCTTCTTGAACAGAGGGTCCTTGAAATGGGGCCACCAAGAGGGAAGAAAAGGAGAGGGGACCCTCCACAAGCCGTGCTCGCCATGTCGAACAGGCCTGAGGGGGCCAAAGTTCCAAGACCGGCTGCCCCCCCAGTTCAGATTCGATCTCCTCCCGTCTCCCCACCTCGTGGTGGCAAGCGCCTTAAGAAGGCTGATGGGACCCCACTGGCCGGAGATGTCCCCGGCAAGGGGAAAGAAAAGGTGGGCGAAAGCCATGCTCGCCACGAAGAGGATGCTATAAGGCGTTCTGGGGAGCCCACGGAAAGGTCGGGGAAGGCGAGCAAGGATGTAGGCTCGCTCCGTGGCCCAGAAGATCTTACGTTCCTTGGATGGGACGATCGGAAGTTTGCCGAGTAAGTATCTATCCTCTCTTGCCGAACAACTTTCATCCATTTTTTTTATTTTTCTAAGTATCAATTGCTTTTTTGTTTGCAGATACCGTGCCGATGATTATCCCGGCCGAGCAAGTGTTGTACATCAGTACGCTTGCTCGAAGACTCCCGTAAACATAAGGGAGATTCCCGGCGAACATGTTCGCAAGGCGACGGAGTTGGTCGCCCGGGCCTGGACGCGTCCTCTGGACAAGGCCATCCTTCAGCAGGGGCAGATGGACAATCTCCATCTCTCAATGATGCTCGTCGCCAACGGCCTCGTCACTGCCCAAAGGGCAATCGCCCAAGTTGCCGAGCAGGAAGAGTCTGCTCGCCACTATGCTAGTACAGCTCGGCAACTCTCTGAAGAAAAAGATGGCCTGGTGAGCCAATATGAGGCCAAGATTGCTCGCCTTAACAACCAGATCAATGTTTACATTGATGCTGAACACAAGCGCCTTGAAGAGATTCAGGCCATGTCCAAAGAGCTGAAGGATAAGGAAAATTTGCTCGGCGAGGGAGAGAAAAGATTGACCTCGGCCGAACAAAGAATTGCTGAGCTCGAGGCGGAGAATGCTCGTCTCCGGGAAGCAGAGGCCAAACTCTTCACCCGCGAGCAACTTGAAGAGGAGGTTCAAACTCGCACCGGCCCCATCTCCAATCTTGGATATATTTGTGCCTACGCGGACAACATCCGTACGGCTGATGCCTATGACTACAAGGAGATGGTGGAGGAGATGGCCAAGGATTTGAATGAGTTCCTCGAGAACTATCCTCCGCCGAACAACGTCAAAATCCAATTGGCGGATTTGGCTGTGTTGGGGGTTAAACTGGATAAACTCGACCCCAGCATCACCATCACTCATCCTCCACCAATTGTTGATGATGGCGAGCAAGAAGATGAACCGGCTGCCGCGGACGAGCGAAGTGCTAAAGAAGCGGAGGATAAGGCGGCCGAAGACCTTGCTCGGGACATGATTGTCGACCCCTCTGCCGAGCAACCTCAAGATCCTCCTCCCGCCGAACAGCAGTAGTTTTTAGGACTTAGCTTTTTTCTTTTCTTCTTTTGTAGTAGTTGCTCGCTCCTTTTTTGTAGTACTTGTAATGGCTGCTTCCAGCTTGTACTATTTTTGGGGCTTAATGCCTTTCTTTAATGGAAAATGTCTTTCTCATGTTCGCTCATTTTCTTATATATGTCAATTGCCTTTACATTTCTGTCAATGCTTTTACAATTATGACATATAGTATTGGGCTTTTGTTCGAATTGAACATTGCCTTTAGTGGAATCAGGGTTTAGCCTTAGGTTCTGTTCATTTTAAAAAACAAACAACCTTTAAGTGGCTTTGGTCCTTAGGTTCTGTTCATTTGTAAAACGAACAACCTTTGAATGGACTTGTACCTCGAGCTTTTGGATTTTTCCTCTTTTGGCGAACAACTATTATACTTACATTGCAAAATAATTACAAGTGTTATAAGACTGTCCATCACTATCATATACAATCTGACGAACAACTTTAAACACAAACTAAAACTTGCTCGCTTATAATATTTTGCCGAGCAACTCTTTCTATAAAATCAAAAGCACTAGCACCAGACTATACAACGTGCCGAGCAACTTTTGAATCTATACTTAAGAAAATTTTAAAAAATTAGGCAAGTTTTTAGCCTTCCTTCAACTCATACGCATCCCTTGCCCCCCAAGACATTTGTTCGCCTAACTTTATTGATAGTACTTCTTTAGATGTACAGCATTCCAGGAGTATTGGGCCGGCTTGCCTTCCATGTCCTCAATATCGTATACGCCATTGACGTATTTTTCTGCTATTCGATACGGGCCCTCCCAAGTTGGTCCCAATATGCCTGGAGGTTGGGCGAGCAACTTTCTTAGAACCAAATCTCCAACTCTGAATTCCCTAACTTTTACATGGGAATTATAGTAACGTTCTGCTCGCTGCTTGTATGTGGCATTCTTTAGCTCGGCATTCAATCTTTTTTCTTCGAGCAAGTCCAATTCAGCATTTAGAGCAGAGTTGTTCGCCTGTTCATCAAAGTTGGTCGTCCTGAATGTAGTGGCCTCTAACTCAATTGGTATTACAGCCTCTGTTCCGAAAGCCATTGCAAAGGGTGTTTCTCCGGTGCTCGACCTGGGAGAAACTCTGTATGCCCATAAGACTTCTGGAAGTTCTGTAGACCAACTGCTTTTACTCTCCGCCAGTCGCACTTTTAACGTATGCTTTATAATTTTATTTACGGCTTCAACTTGTCCATTTGACTGGGGGTGATAAGGTGTGGAGTAATGTTTCTTGATCCCCCACTTCGTACAGAATTCTCTCAACTCTTGTCCATCAAACTGTGGACCATTGTCTGTCACAATTGCCTGTGGAACTCCGAAACGACAGACAATGTTCTTCCAAATAAAGTTGATCATCTTCTGCTGTGTTATATTCACCATAGCCTCTGCTTCCGCCCACTTTGTGTAATAATCGACTGCCACGACGGCGAATCGAACGTTTCCAACTCCAGCCGGGAAAGGACCAATGATGTCCATCCCCCATCTTGCAAAAGGCCATGGGCTGTATACTGACACAAGTTCCTGAGCCGGGGTATGGATGCCTGGGGCAAAAATCTGACATTGATGGCAAGTTTTGGCTTTTTTGACTGCGTCTTGACGTAAGGTCGGCCAATAATAGCCTTGTCTGATTGTCTTGTATGCCAAAGCTTGCCCCCCAGTATGATTTCCACATACTCCAGCATGTATCTCTTCAAGTACTGCTTGCCCTTGCCCCCTAGGCAAACACTTGAGAAGTGGGATTGATATTCCCCTTTTGTAAAGTTGCCCACCCACCAGAGTATATCTGGCGGCTCGCTTTATTAGCTTGGCAGCTTCGAAAGGGTTGTTTGGTTTTTTCCCATTTCTCAAGTATTTGACTATACTTGTTCTCCAGTCTTCTTCTTCGCTGGTTTGATCGTCGAGTTGATTGACATTATAACTTACTGTTGATGGATCTTTCATCTTTGTAACTATAATATCTGCCAACTCTATGGGGCCTTCACTCGTTGCTAGTCGGGCAAGCGCGTCTGCTTGAGTGTTGCTCGTCCTTGGAATTTGCTGTATGAAAACTTGCTGCAACATGGACATCAGGTGAGCAACAATCCGTTGATACTCGATCATGTGATCATCTTTTGCTTCGTATTCACCTCGGACTTGATTCACGATCAATTGTGAATCGCCAAATATTTGCAAGCGTCTGACACCAACTGCGAGGGACAGGTGGAGACCAGCGATAAGAGCTTCATACTCAGCTTCGTTGTTGGTTGCCATGAAGCCAAATCTGATTGCCGAGGTGAATACTTGTCTGTTTGGACTTATTAATACTACTCCTGCCCCCGAGGCTATGTTGGTTGATGATCCGTCCACATAGAGATGCCAAGGATGATCCAGTCCTCTCGTCGGATCTGGTGGGAAAGTTAGTTCGACTATAAAGTCGGCTAATGCTTGCCCTTTGATCGCTGTTCGAGGAGCATAGGTCACCCCGAATTGGCTAATTTCCAGTGACCATTTTAAAAGACGACCTGCAGTGTCGGGGCGATGGAGAATTTGCCTGAGCGGGAAAGTTGTTAGAACTTCGACTTGATGGTCAAAGAAGTATGGTCGTAACTTTCTCACGCTCATAACCAAAGCATACGCCAGCTTTTCGGTTGGGGCATATTTGATCTCTGCTTCATGCAAAGCCTGGCTGACGTAATATATAGGTTGGTGGAATTTGCCGTCTTCGCGCACCAAGACAGAGCTGATGGCAACTTCTGATGCGGCTAAGTATAAAAAGAGCTTTTCTCCTGGGACTGGTTTTGATAAGATTTTGACATCTCCCAGGTAGTCTTTAAGTTGATCGAAGGCCGCCTGGCAGTTGTTAGTCCATGCAAACTTTCCTTTTTTGACGGCCTCGAAGAATGGACGGCACTTGTCCCCCGACCTGGATATGAACCGGTTCAACGCTGCTAGGCACCCGGTGAGTCTTTGCACCTCTTTCACTGAACGTGGTGGCTGCATATCCAGGATGGCTTTAACTTTTGAAGGGTTGGCCTCAATTCCCCGCTGGCTAACAAGATGACCCAAGAATTTCCCTGAATGGACTCCAAAGCTACTTTTCTTTGGATTCAACTTCATGTTATAGTGTCGAAGAATTTCGAACACTTGAGTCAGATGTTGAAGATGGTCTTCCTTCTTGGGACTTTTGACCACGATATCGTCTACATAGACTTCAACCGTGTCTCCAATTTGTTGATCAAACATCTTGTTCACCAGTCTTTGATATGTTGCTCCAGCATTTATGAGGCCAAATGGCATTCTCTTCCAGCACAGCAAGTTTTTGTTAGTATAAAAAGCTGTGCTTTCTTGATCGTCAGGATGCATTGGGATTTGATGATACCCTGCAAAAGCATCCATGAATGTTAGCATCTCGTGACCCGCAGTGCTGTCCACCAATTGATCGATGTGCGGGAGAGGAAAGTTGTCCTTCGGGCATGCTGCATTCAAATCTGTAAAGTCTATGCATAGCCTCCAGGTTCCGTTCGATTTTCTCACCAGCACAGGGTTTGCTACCCATTGTGGACAAAGTGCTTGACGGATCAGATCGTTGTCTAGCAGCTTTTTAACTTCTTCATTCAACGCTTGATATTTGTCTGGGCCGTACTTCCTTCGCTTTTGATGGACGGGCTTTTTTGCTTGATTTATGTTCAGCTTATGACAAGCATGTTTCGGGTCTATCCCCACCATATCTGCATGAGACCAAGCGAAGACATCTAGATTCTTGGTGAGGAACTCTTTCATTCGGGATCTGTAAGGCTCTGGGAGCTCAGATCCTATGAATAATTCAAGATCCTCGTTGTTGGGATTAACTTTGAACGCCTCCAGCTCTTCGACTGGAGTTGCTCGTCGTTTTTGTCCCTTCCAACGGGGATCAAGTATGGGTTCCTCAGGGTTGGAATCATTTTCGATGTCCATTGGCTCTGCCCCCAGGCGGGGTTCAAGATCATCAGTTGGCTCCGTCCCATTGTTGTTCGTTTGTACTTGGCCCTCCAAGTCGTCCACTGAAGGTTGTTCGTCATCACCCCTTTGTTGTTCGTCAGATGGAGGTTCCCCGCGGGTGGTAACGAGTTGTTCGTCCAACACTTGCTCGTTCAAGTGCTGTTCGTCCGCATCCATGTGGTCGTCTATGTCCATCATATTGTTTAGTATTGATGGTTCGTCGATGGGATAACTTGTTGCTTCCATCATGGATATTTGTACAAATTTTGCTCGTAGCTGTTGAACGCACTCTCGTGCTCTCCGTTGGTCTCCCTTAATTGTGCCTGTTCCACTAGCTGTTGGAAATTTCAAACAATAGTGGTAAGTGGAACACGCAGCTTTAAATTCATTAAGAAAAGGTCGGCCAAGAAACCCGTTATAGGTCGACTCCTGGTCTACAACCAAGAAATCTACCATTCTTGTTATATTTCTTTCGGGTTCATTGGCCGTTACAAGTTGTACAGCTAATGTTACAATTCCCAACGGCGTTGTCACAGCATTTCCGAAGCCTACAATTCTATGTGTTGTATTCCGAACATAACCCGAATAATCTCCCAGATTATCGAGGGTCTTCTTGAATAAGATGTTCGTGTAGGCTCCGGTGTCCACCAACAGTCTGTGGACTCTGGTCCCCATAATCTTGGCACAGATTACGAGCGAATCGTTGTGTGGAGTTAAGACGCCTTCAAGGTCTTTTTCGGTAAAAGTTAATTCCGCCGTTTGCATGATAGACGGTTTAACTCCCATCTCTTGTACTTGGCCAATCGCTCGTAGCTCCGCTTTCCTCTTCCGGTTTGAGTCGGGTGGTTGTCCATCAAAACACCCTCCCGCGGGACCTGCGGGTTCCATCATGAACAGGTCTTCTAAAGGTTGAGCTGGCATACTGGGAACTGGTCGCCCGGGTTTGTTGTTTCTCTGAGGTTGACCATCCTCTTCATCTTCTGAGTTGTTTTCCCGAGCTCTTTTCCCAGGTTGCCTCTTAACGAAATCGGAGAGCTTTCCCTCCTCATAAAATCGCCAGAGTTGCTTAAGCAAATCTCTACACTCACTCGTAAAATGCCCTACACTTTGATGGTAGGCACAATACTTGTTCGGGTTGAGTTTGCCAGTATCCTGACGGATTTTACGTGGTGGGGAAAGCAACTCTTTCTCCTTTACGCTCTCATACACAGTATCAACTGATGCTGTCAATACTTGGTTCAATTTTTCTTTCAAATCCGATCCTTCAGTGAATGCTTTCATGTTTTTCGGGACCCTGTAGCTTGTCCCGACAGGCTTTTTGTTATTCTCCTTAGGATCAGCTTTGTTCTCCCCTAAATTTGTTTGTAGGGCCTCGTGCATGGAAACGAAAATGCCAGCTTGGTTTCTGAACTCGGCATAAGTCTTTGGGCACTTCAGACGTACCTCCTTCCATAACTTCGACCCTTTTTTCAATCCGGCCATCACAGCGACGATCTTTGTATCTTCGCTCACTGGTTCTCCTTCTAGCAAAACTTTATCGAATCTTTCCATAAACGCCCGGTCAGTTTCATCATCATTTTGTCTTAAATCTGATAGCCGATGTTTTTGGGAAAGATACGACCCCGCCGTTGAAAAGTGAGAGAGAAATTCTCGACTTAGCTGAATGAACGAGTGGATTGATGCCGGCGGCATTGATGAAAACCACTTGTGAACCCGATCGCCTAATGTTAATGGAAAATTCCGGCATTGGGTGGCGTCGCTGGCCCCTACGGAGACCATGTAGTCCGTATACTTTGATAAGTGGACCCGGGGGTCAGTGATGCCCTCATATTGAATGCTTGCTGGGAATTGAACCTTTTTCTGGATCGGGGCCTTCAAAATGTGAGCTGCCAAAGGTGAGGACGGCATGCTGGTCGCTCCCATCCCCCTCTGTTGGTCTAGTTGCCCTTGCATGTTCTCCACAGCCCTCCTTAGGCTTGATAATTCATCAAGAGGTGCCCCCTGACTTGGAGGCTGTTCGGCGAGCAAAGGCATTAACCTTTCTGCTCGTCGCAGTCCCTCGCTTGGAGTGGGCACTTCTTGGACTTGCCTCCTAATGTTGTTCGCCGCATTTGGCCCAAGGCGCCTAAAGGCTGACTGGGAGAGTCTTTCATGGACAGATGGGCGAGGCTGATCAAAAGTTGCTCGCCCATCTTCTGCTCCCCGGCGAGCAGCTTCTCGTTGATGGGGTTGGCTAAGTCTGTCTTGGGCACTGGAACGTGTTGTTCCATGGCTAGACATAGTTGTTCGTCCGCGACCAGACTCAGCCTGTACTTCTCTTTGGTCGACCACCTTGGCCTTTCCCTTATTTCGTCTGACTTGAGCACTATCAACTTCTCGTTGCTCGCCCCTGGTAGTCTTGGGCCTAACAACCTCTAGGGACTTGTCCCTTGGCCTTACTTGTGTTGGCCTAACCCGCTCTTGTTGCCTCTGGAGGGCCTGGAGAGCAGCTATGGTTTTAGCCAACTCGTTGGGGTTGTTCGCCAAAGCCTCCATCTCAGGGGGGAGGTTATGTGTTATGGCTGTATGCTGTGACCTGTTCGCATGTTTTGGGTCACGGTCCTGGTGGTCGGCCGACGTGGCTCGGGTCTGAGACGCTCTCTTCGACAAACGTGATCCTTGGGTCTCTTTAGATTGAGGCATTTCAATTTAAATTGTTTCTTAATCTTAAAATTGAAGAACACCAAGAACACCAAGAACACTTTTGTTTATATCTTCAAATATTTCTTGAGACTTCCTTTGAATCTTCAAGTTTTCAACTTGAAGTTCTTGAGTAATCACACTAAACCGGAGGTTCGAGCCCTCCTTCTAGCGCCAAATTGTTGGTGAACGAATCTAATCGTGAGGATTAGTGGCTGTTTTAATCCGTTTTTACGTCACCAATCAATAACGTGTGATTGATTACCACCGTAAATGGTAAATCGGGGTTTAGGTTATCGAATTCGGATAAATGAAAATCGAAATTGAAATAATTTCGTATGCGTGCGCGTTAAGGTGTACTTGTGTGTGTTTGGGAGTGTTTATGAATTTTTTTCTTCCTTATATTTCATAAGCTGGAGAGCAACTATTTATAGAGACGAGCAAGCAGGAGGTGTCTCTGACTCTTGGTCTCCCTAGCCTGCATGCTTGACATGTGTCCTTTGACTCTAGTTTGACCTTATCTAAGCTAAATCTTAGTTACAAAGTCTTCTTTGGTCTTATCTCGGACTCATTGTTGTTCGCCTAGGTCGGCTTGATGGATCTTGTTGATTCTCCAACCGAAAGTTGTTCGCCTCTTGAGGTTGTACTTGGGAAGTTGTTCGCCTTATGCATTTGTTTAGCTTGACTTTGGGATCTTTGTCCTTTGTTTACTTGTACACACCTCCTTGGCTATTTGTTGTATCATATTCTGACCAAGTTGTTCGTCATGGATGACTCCACAGTTGGCTCATTCTTGGTCCCGAGCCTTAATACCTGTTCGCCCATTAGTTGTTCGTTGGGAGAGTTGTTCGTCACTTCATACACCTCCCAGGTTGGTTAATGCGCCCAAATAGTGATTTTCTTTGTTTTAGACTTCAATAATTGTTCGCTCCATATTTAGATGATGTTCGCCTATCAACAATAACTAAAGCCTATAACCCTCTACTTTGATACTCCATCCGTCCCTTATTATCTGTCCCGTTTTATCTATTCACACAAACCAATTTTCTCATTTATTAATGTATCAAAAGACACTTACACCTTTATTTATTATCCTCATTTATTACTCTGTTGATTATTTTCACTATTTATTAGGGGCAATGGTGGAAAAATTAGTTAAAATATGCATTGATATTAGTAGAGTGACAATTAAAAAGGGACACTATTTTGGATAAAATGGGACAGTTAATAAGGGACGGAGGAGTACGTATTATTCCCTCAGTTTCAAACTCAATTGTTACCTACCAAAATTACCTTTCTTCTTTTTCAAGGGATAAAAATATATTTAGTCTCACTACCAAAATTACCTTTCTTCTTTTCTTTTTCAATGATGTTTTCTCTATATTAATATACTTATTACTAACATTTCATATTATTAACTTATACATTTAAATTCACATATATTAATTAAACTCAATTTAATTTAGGATGATAAACAATAAAGTAAAAATTAAATTTAAGATAGAGGGAGTACTTTTTATATATTAGGTTTATATTTTCAACCAATATCTTGTGCACGAGTTGCATTGGACAACGAACAAATATGTCAAATTTGTAAATTAGTGTAATGGTAATGTACAAGTAGTTATAATTGAAATTTGCAAACTAAAAATATATCTATTGTAAACCAGTTTCACAATGAACTTATTGAACTAATACATTTTAATCAAACAATTAATATTATTAAAAAAATCTACACATATATGCAAACAAGTTTTACAGTGTACTTTACAGCAATTTAAAGCTTCATCCATCCCAAGTTAAATGTTCCATATCACCATTATGGACGTACCAAGTGTTCCATTTTATCATTATGAGCATACTAAGTTAAGTGTTTTTTTTTTCCCTTCAAATTTCTACCTAAATTGATAAAGAGTAGGTTTTATATGAAAACGCTTCATAATAAGTTTAACATGAAATAGTTTTAGAGTATCATTAATCTCATCAGAAGTATCATTAAACCTGTCAGGGATATCATTAGTCTGAGTTCAAGAAAATTATTTTTAAATTTTCTTGATATCAGACTAATGATACCCCTGATGAAATTAATGATACTCTCGATGAAATTAATGATACTTTAAAATTGTTTCATGATAATCTTATCATGAACTATTTTCATATAATATTTTGCCATTGATAAATCGTGGTTGCATTCCTAGGGTTATGCCCGAATTTTGAAATGAAAGTAAAAAGAAAATAGTCATTAATTGAAAAACAGAAAAGTAATTGAGGAGAATAATTGTAAAAAGAAAAAAATATAATAATAATTATCTTATTTAAATTGAGAGGTAATAATTTTGTTTTAATAAAATATTTTCATTACTATTGAAGAAGAGTAGTTCTAATGTACACTTGAATGCATAATATACACTTGAATTTAGGAGATGTTTGGTTGGAACGTTTGGAGGGGTGTGGAATTAAATCAAAGTTATAGTGTGTGTTTGGAATTACACTACTATGACTTTGATTCCTTAAAAGTGATGAATCCACCATACTTCTCACATATGTGAGGTATGCGTATGATTCCATACCATTTCATTCCTATACACATTCCATTCCTTACTATTTAAAAAAAAAAACCTCAAATGCGTCAATGTATATTTAAAAAAAAACTAATATTGAAGACATTGAGTTTAAAAAGAAGTGATAAAGGGGTAAAATACCCATTCTAATAAAAATAAAAGTTTTCTACCCATTCCCATAGAAAAAAAAAAAGATTTATACCCACTAACCATTTTTTTTACAATAACACCCTCAAAAGTAGAAATAGACCCCACTATTGTACCACCCCACCCCTTAGGTTGGCGATGAAATATTTTTTGTTAAGTCTTATTATAGTTAATGCATAATTATTTATTAAATACACTTTAAAGTAGTAAAAATATTTATAATAATAGATCAAATAATAGTAAATAAAATAATTAAATGTTATAATTTCATTTATAAATAACTATAATTACTAGAATTTACTAAACAACTAAAAATTACTAATAAATAATTATCAATCCTAATCATAATTTCACTACTAATAATTGGGTGGGGTGGGGTGGGGTGGGGGTTGAAGTGTAAGAAGTGGGTCATGTGGGTATAAAACTTTTATTATTAAGGGTATATATGTACTTTTATATTAAAATGAGTATAAATTTTTTTATTTACAGATTGTGGGCAAAAAAAATTTATTTAATAAAAATGGGTATACTGCTTTTTCTCCCTAAAAAAATCACCCTTGTAAATGAAATTGAATGAAGGCAAGGACGAAAAGATTCGGATATATCCCCGATATATTCTCGATATATCTATTTTTCGTGGTCACCGATATTAATATTGGGGGTAACGATATTTCCATAATATCCGTAAAAAAATTGGTAATAACGATAAATATCAGTATGTAAAATCAATTTCAATTGTATTTTTGTACAATTTGAGCATAATACTGGTAAAATATCGAGAAAATGTCGAAAAACATCGGGAAACATCGAAAAAATATCAGCAATTTTGATAAATATCGATTACTATCACAAATATAAAATTTGCTTTATTTTTATTGTTAAATTTATGTATTAGAAATTTGTTATTAAAATTTCAAAAAATTTTAAATTTACCGATATCAATATTCGATATTGAAATATCCATCGATATTTCCACAAATTCAAGATCTCGATATTTCTACTCATACCGATATTTTTAACCTTGGATGAAGGTTTTCATTTTCTATGGGTGGGGGTTGAATTGGGGTTATTGAAGTAAAGAATCCAAACTAGTTTCACTTTTTCTTTTTCCCTCACATTTCTCTTTAACAAATCCCAAATCACCCCCCCCCCCCCCCTTCCCCCCACCCACCCACTCCACCCCTAACCCACCCACCCCAACCCCGCCCCGGACGACATTATTTTAATCCCAAATTCCCCACCCCTCCATTTCCTCTTCCAAGAACCTTCTTTTTCCATTTCCATGGATTCTCATTCTCCCCCTCTCTTACATTCCCTCCCCCCATCCAAACTCCCATAATCCCCAATCCACCATGATTCCAATCTTCCCCCATTCATAATTGCTTCTCCGAAGAAAAAACCAGTCTGATTATCCTTTAATTTTGAATCGTTATGAGGCCTCTGCAACCACCTCCGGCCGACGGCAACCGCCCCAAGGGGCGGCGCCGCCCCGACCTGACTCTCCCTCTCCCCCATCGCGACCCTTCCCTCGCCGTCCCCCTGCCTCTCCCCCCCTCCTCCGCCCCCGCCTCCTCCTCGCCGCCGCTCGAGCACGGCGAGCTGGAGCGCGTAAGCCGCATCGGCAGCGGCGCCGGCGGCACCGTCTACAAGGTCCTCCACCGCCCTACCGGAAAATTTTATGCTCTGAAAGTGATTTACGGCAACCACGAGGACGCGATTCGGAACCAGATGTGCCGGGAAATCCAGATCCTTCGCGATGTTGATAACCCTAACGTCGTCAATTGCCACAATCTGTTCGATCACAATGGCGAAATTCAGGTTCTGCTTGAGTATATGGATAAAGGATCTCTCGAAGGCACGCACATCACGCACGAACCCTCGCTCTCCGATCTCGCGCGCCAGGTACTCTCCGGGCTATGCTATCTCCACAGACGCAAAATCGTTCACCGCGATATCAAACCCTCGAATTTGCTCATCAATTCGAGAGGAATCGTGAAAATCGCCGATTTCGGCGTTTCTAGAGTCCTCGCGCAAACGATGGACCCTTGCAATTCCTCCGTCGGCACCATAGCTTACATGAGCCCCGAGCGAATCAACACCGATTTAAACCACGGCCAATACGACGGCTACGCCGGCGATATCTGGAGCTTGGGAGTTAGCATTCTCGAATTCTATTTAGGCAAATTCCCGTTTTCCGTCGGGAGGCAAGGAGACTGGGCGTCGCTAATGTGCGCCATCTGTATGTCGCAGCCGCCGGAGGCGCCGCCGTCCGCCACCAGGGAGTTTAGGGATTTCATTGCCTGTTGTCTGCAGAGAGATCCGGCGAAGAGGTGGACGGCGGTGCAGCTTTTGAAGCATCCTTTCATTGTGCAATATGCTTCGCCGGGGAGCAATGGGAGGGGGAGTAATCCTGTGCATCAGGCGCACCAGCTGCTCCCTCCTCCTCCGCGCCATTTTTCCTCAGCTTGAAAATTAGTAATGGAGGTTTTTCGGTTTCTACATCTTTGTTTACTTGCTAAAAAATTTGAATGAATTGTAAGGCATGTGTAGGAGAAAGGGATTAGTGGGGAATGGTTAGTTTGAGATTTATGAGCAATCGTTCTGGATTTTGTGATCACTTATAATGCCGAAAATGAATGGATGAATGAATTCGATTATGGGGTTCTTTCTGTTCTTGTTAATCTTTGCTTGCTTTGATTAGTTTGAGATTTTATGAGCAATCATTCTGGATTTCGTGATCACTTATAATGCCGAAAATGAATGAATGAGTTCGATTATGGGGTTCTGTTCTTGTTCTTGTTAATCTTTGCTTGCTTTGATATCAGATTGACTTGGAGATAAATGAGCAATCACTCTGGATTTTGTGATCACTTGTAATGCCGAAAATGAATGAATGAAAGAATTCGATTATGGGGTTTTGTTCTTGTTAATCTTTGCTTGCTTTGATATCAGATTGACTTGGAGATTTATGAGCAATCATTCTGGTTTTGTGGTCACTTATAATGCCGAAAATGAATGAATTCGATTATGGGGTTCTGCTCTTGTTAATCTCTGCCTTTTGCTTTGATATCAGATTGACTGGGAGATTTATGAGTAATCGTTCTGGATCTTGTGATCACTTATAATACCGAAAATGAATGAATGAATTCGATTATGGGGTTCTGTTCTTGTTAATCTTTGCTTGCTTTGATATCAGATTGGCTTGTTGGGATAATGGGATAAGTGGGGAATGGTTAGTTTGAGATGTATGAGCAATCATTCCGGATTTTGTAATCACTTATAATGCCGAAATGAATGAATTCGATTATGGGGTTTTGTTCTTGTTAATATTTGCTTGCTTTGATATCAGATTGGCTTGTTGGGATTAGTGGGGAATGGTTAGTTTGAGATTTATGAGTAATCATTCTGGATTTTGTGATCACTTATAATGCCGAAAATGAATAAATGAATTCGATTATGGGGTTCTGTTCTTGTTCTTGTTAATCTTTGCTTGCTTTGATATCAGATTGACTTGGAGATAAATGAGCAACCATTCTGGATTTTGTGATCACTTATAATGCCGGAAATGAATGAATTTTGATTATGGGGTTCTGTTCTTGTTAATCTTTGCTTGCTTTGGTATCAGATTGACTTGGAGATTAATGAACAATCATTCTGGATTTTGTGATCACTTATAATGCCGGAAATGAATGAATTTCGATTATGGGGTTCTGTTCTTGTTAATCTCTGCATGCTTTGGTATCAGATTGACTTGGAGATAAATGAGCAACCATTCTGGATTTGTGGTCACTTATAATGCCGAAAATGAATGAATGAATGAATTCGATTGGCTTAGAATTACTGTCTTTATGAGCAATCATTCTGGTTTTGTTAATCTTTGATATCAGATTGGCTTGCTGGGATTACATTTCATTTGATCAAATTACTGTCTTTATGTGGATGAATATGGATTCACATATGGGTGTCTTTTTCTTGTGCAAGAATCCTTATCTTTCGGATAGCTACTTCGACTTTACACTGGATGTTGGATTCATATATTCCTTGCTTTTTTGCCATTTCTGCTACATGGAAAAATCCTACACAACTTCCCCAATTTGCTATGATCCTTTTTGTCAAGTTTCGATAGCCATACAATGAGAATATGTGTTTCGACATAACCCGATGATCGGGTAAATGTCATTGTTTGGTTGAGTTTAAATTACAAATCGTCCCATAATTTTTTGACAAAATAGATTTGGTTCCAAAATTAATTTTTAATCAATTTTTCTGACAGGGTCCAATTTTGGTCTCAATTCTCACTTTGAAGTCCGAATTTCGGTGATTTTCGGCAAGAGTGCTGATGTGGCGTTTACGTCTACTATTTATAATTGATTTTTTCTTTTCTTTTACAATTTTATTGCACATAATATATATTTAGAAATTCTAAAAGAGAGTGACAAAATAAAATATAATTAGCACATATGGACGCCCCATCAACACCCTTGTCATAAATCCCTAATTTCGGACTTTAAAACGACGTCGTATTGTCTTTTCCGGCCGATTTGGAACCAAAATTGGACTTTGTTAGATAATTTGGGACTAAATCTGATAAAAAGTTAATTTTGGGACTAAATCTGTTTTGTCATAAAGTTATGGGACGATTTGTAATTTAAACTCTTGTTTGGTTTAAGCAAAGATGTTTGAATCATCACATTTTCTGCTTTATGCAATTTGACACCAATAATGAAGAAGCCAAATTATATGTTGTTATGAGATCATATGGTTTTCTTCTTCTTTTTTCATTCTCAGTTATCACCAGAGATTGTCTGTAATGCTTTTTCCCATGTTACCTTATCTGGGACATTTATACTTTTAGGGAAAATTAAATTTTTAGGACACTATCTTATTGCAATTTGCAAAATGAGGACACTTTCTTTACACACTGGTAATTTTAGGACACTTTCTTTTAAATTTTGCAATTTCAGGACACTTTCTTTTAAATTTTGCAAATTTAGGCCAATTGATACTAATTTCGGGCCAAACGAAAAATTTGGAGCCCTAATCCCAACTCTTCCCGCAAATAAAAAAAATCAATTTTGCAAAATTCTAATTCCACTAATTTTGGTTGAAAAATTCTCATGGGATCAAAATTATTGAAAAAAAAAAAGGTGAGACGGAAGTTCTATTGGAATGGAAAATGCAATTATATTTTTTAATTTCTCAAAATTATTTACATACCGGGCTTGAATCCTAATCCCAGGGCGCAAAGTATGATAAACAAATTTTTAATTGTCCAGATTTTTTTATATATTTTAAATTCATCAAATATTTTAATAACGTGGGAGGATTTTAGTGATATGGCATCTACGGAGTAGTCAAGCGGAGGATCAAGCCCGTTTGGCCCGTAATTAGCATCAGTTGGCCTAAATTTGCAAAACTTAAAAGAAAGAGTCTTGAAATTGCCAGCCCGTAAAGAAAGTGTCCTGAAATTGCAAAATTTAAAAAAAAGTGTCCTAAAATTGTCAGCCCCTAAAGAAAGTGTCCTCATTTTGCAAATTGCTACTCTCTCCGATTCAAAATGTTTGATGTTTTAGGTTGTTTTTTTTGTTTCAAAATATTTGATGTTTTAGGGTATTTTGCACCTTATTTTCCTATTATGCCCCTATTTAGATCCCCCTAAAATATCACTCATATCTTCTCCTTACCTTTTAATAATTTTACACCATAAATAAACTAGTTGACCTTCCATCAATCTCTATTCAATCAATATATTATAAGGGTATAATAGTCACTATACACCACTTTTTAATTTTCACAACAAATTCTAAAATATCAAACTTTCTGAATAGGAGGGAGTTTATAGTGCCCTAAAAATTTAATTTTCCCATACTTTTATAACATCTTTAGTTAAGTTAGCATTTCTATAATTGATTATTGTCTTGTTAGATAGGCTGGTTTTCTCCTTCTTTGGTTTCTACTGCTGTTTTCCCCTTTTTTTTTTCTTGTCTATTTCATAATAATAGTGAAAAGTTGTGTATGGAAATAGGGAATGATGAAAGAGAGATCTAAGTGGGGATCCAGTTGGGACTTGGGAGATGTGGATCTCAGAATTCTTTTTCACTTTATTACTATAAGATTTGGGTGAATCCAGCTTTTTTACCCTATTCAAGTTTGATTCTGTGTAATTTTCACCTTTTGAGATGATCTTCTCATTTTGCTTGTTAGTGAATGATGCTGTGAAAATTGTTGATTCTTGAAATGCAGTAAAAAAAATCTTGCCCATCTGCTTTTGAAAAAGCAGCAGTAATAATTTATTTTTGGAGTTTTATCGATTTAAGGTCTATAAGATTTTTTTTATCGATTTAGGACCTGAAAGATACAAAATTATAATCTCAAGACTTAAAAGATAGAAACTACTCCCTCCGATTCAAAATGTTTGATGTTTTAGGATGTTTTTTTTTTTCAAAATATTTGATGTTTTAGGGTATTTTGCACCTTATTTTTCTATTATGCCCCTATTTAAATCCCCCTAAAATATCACTCATATTTTCTCCTTACCTTTTAATAATTTTACACCATAAATAAACTAGTTGACCTTCCATCAATCTCTATTCAATCAATAATAAGGTATAATAGTCACGATACACCACTTCTTAATTCTCACAACTAATCCTAAAACATCAAACTTTTTGAATTGGAGGGAGTATTAAATTAAGACTCACTATTTTAAGACTATGGGTGTCTTATTATAATTTCTAGTTATACAATTATATTTTTATAAATTATAATTCCACAAAATAAAATAAAAAAATAATTTCACGTGATATAAAAAGATTAAAAAAAAATGTATTATAAATAAATACTAATATAAACTATAATACACTAAACACGGTTTTAATATTTTTTAGTCTTAAATCGATGAGTTTCATCTTTCAAGTCCTGAATTGATAGTTTTACATTTTTCGAACCTTGAATCGCTAGGAAAAAATTTATAAGGCTTAAATTTATAGTTTTACCATCTTTTAGGTATTGAATTGACATTATTCCTTTATTTTATTTTTTACACTCTCTTCTTATGTTTTAAAAAACGGGTTGGATCTATTGTTCGATTTTGGGATTTATTCTCTCTAGTTTGGCTGATTCAATGGAAGAAAGTTTCCAAAGATGAGGTAACACCAAAACATAAGTCTAATAACAGAATAATTAAGCAAGAAATTGGTAGGAAATTAAATTTTGTCAAGACAAAGACTGCAGAAGATGATTGAAATAATTTCCAAATGTGTGGTCTCCTTAAACTTTGACTGAGGGAAATGTATTTATTTTTTATTTTTAAAAGAGTGGAAAAGTAGAAATGGTCTTATAAGTTATCAAATTTTATGTTGGTTATTGTTCCTACATTTTGAATCTCCCAACTTTGTCACCTATTTTTTATATATATAAGAGTCAACCTATTTATTTGACAAGTCCATTTAATAAGTTACTAAGTCCTAGCAGACACTGAATTTGATTTTTGATTTTTTTTATTTTAATTTAAATTCGTGTCAAAATGAACTTGACTAAGAGGGTGTTTGACTGAACTTATAAGCTCTTTAAAACAATTTATAAGAAGCACTATCAATATATTTGGACAAAATAAAATGTTTAACAGCTTATAAGATCATAAAATAAGCTCCTAACAGGTTATAAGCTGTAAAAAAATAAGTTGAGATTCCTACCACCCCACCCCTACCTCAAAATAAAAAAATTATTTTGTATTAAAATTTAAATTTCAAAAATATTTATTATAATTTGTCAAAGATCTTATAAGTTGTATTAGTTAAACATTTTAGCAACTTATAAGTTACTTAAAAATTATATTTTATAACCCGTCAAAAAAAAAAATTATATTTTATAAAATTTTAATACAACTTATAAAATGTTAGAGTTTATAAGATGTTTCAAATAAGCTTTGTCAAACGCACTCTAAGGTGACTTGTGAATTGACTCCTTCAATAAAGCAAGTTAATTTTTTACAATTTCTTTTATGAAATATTCCTTTGAAATTTATTGGTCCAAATTTATTTGGCAGGGAAAAGTGCAGAAAATGTGTGAGCTTTCTGCATCATTCTCTCATACACTAATTTAATTTTTCATGCATAACTTGCTGCTCCAATTAAAATACACAGACAAATTCTTGCTGACAGATTAAATACCAATCACCCTATCATAAATGATGTAAACATCTATTGAATCTTGAATTTATAGTGATTTTTATCAACTTTACTAATAAAAATGAGCCAAAATGTGAAATGTAATAAATATAACAAAAATTGCTAAAAAAAACTTTTAGACATGCTAAAAAAATATCTTTCATTTAGAGTCGGTTATTTTAAATTGTCATGCTGTAAAAAGAAAAAAAAAGGTTAAATCACATGTATTATCCTAATTTTATTTTTACACCTTCATTATTTGTCCCTTGTTAGTAGATTGTGTTTATATATTGTGTTTATCATTATTTATATAAAAATTAACACAATATATGTATATAACTCTACTTACATTAGATAAATAATAAATGTATGAAAATAAAAATGGGACGGAGGGGTATCAATATTTATAAGTTCATGGCATCATTTATAGGTACATCTCCAATTAAGTGTGCAATTAAAATTTACATTACTACCATCAAGTTATATCACTAAAAAATGGGGTTGAAGAAATTATAACTCTAAAATATTTTCTCTCACTTAATTTTGATTACTCTGCATTAACTCTCGTCAACAAAAAAAAGGTGTCCGTCTAATGTTTCAAAATAATAATATATAGGAAATATTTAATTGCTATCGAGCAATTGAAATAGAAAAATTCCAAATGTATACAATAACTGACACCACAAAATCTCCCGTGAACAATTTTAATAATATAAAACTAATACTATTGGATGTGTTTACTGATATCATTACATGCATTTATTAATATTGTTAGATTTGTAAATTGTAATCACAGTATAAAATATTATTGTATCATTAAATACATCTAATAACATCAATTTTATACTATAAACCGGTTTCACAATAAAAATTAACCAAGAGTTACACCACTGGATAAACTCTATGTTGAGGGCTCGTCCAAGACAATTTTGGGAGATTTTAAACTCCCAATTTTGATTTTCACGCAAAATTTTCTCTCAATTCCTACTTCCAATAAATAATCAATACTATAAAACAAATTTTCCTTGTATTTCATTCACAAAATGACCAAACTAATCCGTTATTTTGTTTTATTTGGATGAATTTTATATCAAAACCCAAATTTTAGTTTATGTCTCAATATAAGTACTCATTTTAAAAGTGTCTCAATTCAAGTCTCACATTTTACATTTTTTCTCAATTTAAGACTTGTTTTAGATTCTTGTGCCTCAATTCAAGACCCAACAAATAATTATTTTTAAATTAAATTAATTATATATGAAAAATAAATAAAAAATTAGAGGCATTCGTCATAAATAAAAAATTAATTTTTTATTAATATAATGAATATTTCTAATTTTTATTTTTATCATCGTGTATTAATTTAAAGTTTTAAAAATATGACAATTAGCATTTTAAAATTAAAAGCTACATTTTTCCATATAATCTTTCTTAATCGTATATGATAAAATTTTAGTTATTTATTTTAATTTAAATTGAAAATAATTGTTTGTTGGATCTTGAATTGAGACACAAAAATTAAAAACAAGCCTTAATTTGAGAAAAGAGTAGAAATTAAAACTTGAATTGAGACACTTTTAAAATAACTACTTATATTGAGACATAACCCAAAATTTGAGTCTTGATATGGAATTTTTCCGTTTTATTTTTATAAAATTAAATTATTGACCTACACAAACACAACACTAACTTGTATTTTGTAATGGGCTGTCGACAAAAGGGCCCATACTATAGCCTAATCATTGAGTATCTCCTAAGGCCAAGGTTATATACAGTTCTATCTTTTGTTAATATCACCCCACCAAAAAATGTTCGGAAAAAAAATTCAAAAATTTTGACAATTTTCGGATTTTTTTTCGAAAAAAAAAAAACACTAAACTTATGATTTTTCGGAAATTTTTTCCGAAAATTGTTACATTTTACGGAAAAAATTTCCGAACAATTTTTTGGGTGGGGTTGTATTCTGTGGAACTGTATTTAACCTGGGCCATCTCCTAATTATTTAGGCCCGAGTGGTAATATGTGCTTAAAATATTAAGGTAGTGTTTGGATGATTGTCAATTTTTTTAAAAGACCACGGTTATTTGCACTAGCCTCTATGTTAAATACATTACCTGGATAGATACACTATTTTTTTTTCGAAAAATTGCAACATTTTCCGAAAAAAATTTCGAAAATAAACAAAAAATTCGATTTTTTGTTCATTTCATTATGTTCGGAAAAAATATTCGAAAAAATGAAAAAAATTCGAACAAAAAATAGTGTATTAATCCGGTTAGTGTCTTTAACATAGAGGCTAGTGCAAATAACCTGGGCCTTTTTAAAAATTTCAATCTGTTTCCCCTAAAAAAAAAACAATGGAAAAATCCCATATCAAGACCCACATTATGTCTCAATTTAAGTACTCATTTTAAAAGTGTCTCAAATTAAGTCTCAATTTTTATTTTTTTTCTCAATTTAAGGTTTGTTTTGAATTCTTGTGTCTTAATTCAAGACTCAACAAACAATTAAATTTATTCAATACAAAAAATATTAGAGACATTCTTCTTAAATTATAAAAAACTTTAATTATAAAAAATTAACTTTTTTATTGATATAATATATATTTCTAATTTTTATTTATTATCACCATGTATTAATTTAGTACTTTAAAAAATATGACAACTAACATTTTCCCCGTATAATCTTTTCCCGTCATATAAGAAAAATGTTAGTTTTATTTTTTAATCTCAAAATGCTACTTATCAATTTTTTAAAACAATAAATTAAAATTTTAAATTAAATTAACACGATGATATTAAAAAATTAGAAATATTGTTATTTTTTAAAATTAATTAATTTTTTTTAATTTACAACGGATGTCTCTAATTTTTTATTTTTTTTTTCATTTTGAATGAATTTAATTTAAAAAATAATTGTCTGTTGGGTCTTGAATTGAGACACAAGAATTCAAAACAAGCCTTAAATTGAGGAAAAAAAATTGAAACTTGATTTGAGACACTTTTAAAACGAGTACTTAAATTGAGACATAACCTAAAATTTGGGTCTTGATATGAAATTCTTCCAAAAAAAGAATCAAGCATACTTTTATTTTAAAGCAAGCATATTATCAAAATATATCACGTTTCTGGATATATTCACTCTATTCTCCTAACCAATATTTATTCAGAAACCCAAAAAACCATATTTTACCAAGTACTTGTTTGGTCATTCAAAAAGTGAGATCATATTTAAAAGTCTTTCCTCTTGATAGATTCAAAAAATTAAAACAACTTATAAAATATTTAAAATAAATTTAGCCAAACAAATCCTTAATCTATATATGCTCCAAAACCTAACTTATTTCATTTTTTGAGATGGTTCTACACAAATGTTTATCTATATATTTGTGTTGTCATGCTTGTGTATGAAAATATATCATAAATGGGGAACATTTGTGTGAATTCATTTTTTTTTTTTACAGAACAAAGCCTATTACAAGTACAACAAGAATACACCATCAATATATCAGCAAGTAGGCTAAATCTTCAAACACAGTGGAAATTACTCCAATTCAATCGTGAGAAAGTGGAGAGTAAATAGTGGCTCTTTTGGTGGATAGAAACACCCCACACTAAGGTGTCTTTCACCGTCTTAATCTCTGAACGCACCCATCTCTTTTCAAAATGCACATCAACAAGGTAGACTGAGAAATGCAAACCTATCTGACCCACTACCAGATTTGTAAAAAAAACAACAATCTGCCCAAGAAAGGACCACAAAAACCAGAAGAAGAAAAAAAAAAAAGCGCAAAGGTGAAATAAAAAGAATCATAAAACAAAGAAAAGATGATTAAAAAATAGAATAAACAAAGATCCAACAGACCAACCTATCAAACGGATACCGTAACCACAGTATCCATTGATAAGGTTGACCCGTTGATTAAAACAACCAACCAAAAAAACTCTAAAGAATAGATCCTCATGAATATATATTATTGCTAATTTGGCCTACCACTTTCAGTGCTTGTTTTCTACTCTAAAACAATAGGAATGTAGAAATATTACCCTACATAAATTATTAAACGATATTTTATATTTCCATGACCCACATAAAAACAAAAGCAAAGCAAGCTTCAAGCCAACTTATTTATTTATTTAGTCTTTAATTTTTTTTTTTAATTTATTTAGTACAGTCATTTATTAAGGCAGATTATAGAGTAAAAATAGTTCATACATGAATCATTTTAGAATATTAATTGTTTTAACTGAAGTGTATTAATTGTTTTGATCGAAGAATATAAGTTATTTACTGAAAAAAAAAACTAAAATTTTTCAGTGAAAATAAATAATATTGTTCAATAAATTCAACTATCACTCTTTAATAAAAACAATTAATACACTTCAACGATTCAGGTATGAACTAATTTTACTTACACACTCTTTATTAATTACATATTCGATAAAATTGAAACATAAAAATAAATTATATTTTTTTAATAATAAAAAGGTAAACAATATTATAAGTAGATCGAAATCCAAATCAGACTGAAAATGGCGCATTAAAACTCTATTTCTTGGAAACTTCCTCTTTACTAATGCCGGCCCCTCCAAGACATATCTTCCCCCATTTCTTCTACCTTTTCTTCAAAAATATCCAAATTATTTAATCTCTATTTATGCAAAATTATAGTTTTCCCTTTCCGAGAAAAAAAAATACCGGGATAAATCGATTCTCCACCGAATCAGTTGAACAGAAGAAGTTTTGTTTACTGGTAAAGACTTCAACTTTTTTTTTTTTTTTTTTTAATCTTTCTGTTTCTATTTCAGTGTGTGTTACTGCGAGGGATCTTGATCTAGTTTTTTTTTTTTTTTTTTTTGTGTGAAATGTGCGCGTTTGTGAATTTATTTAGTTTTGGAGTTTTTTAGTTTTGATTTTTATGGAGTGGTTATGGATTGATCTGGGGTTTTTTTTTTTTTTTGTGGAGTTTTTTTTTTTACTGTTGACTAGGTTGACTTGATTAGATTTTGTTGATTTAATTTATTTATTATGTGAATCTAATGTTGTTTTATGATGTTATCCAATCTAAGTAGCACTTGAACTTGATATAATGAGCATTTTTGCAATCACATTCTGAGGTTTTGGCTTCATTTATCCAATAGGGTTTTACAAATCTTTTTATGATATTATTACGAATTCGAAGCTTTTTCTGAATCTTATGGTGATAAGAGTTTCATTTTGGGTAAGTTTTTGCTTATTTGAAACATGTAAGTTGTGCTTGAATGAATGTTTCTAGGTTTTGGCTTCATTGTATGCAAAAGGGAAAAAACTTTTAAAAAAAATGATGATATTATCGTGAATTAGAAGCTTTTCCGAATCTTATGGCGACAAGAGTTACATTTTGGTTGGGTCTTACATATGCTAGTATTTGAAACATGTAAGGTATGTTTGAATTAATGTTTCTAGGTTTTGGCTTCATTGTATGCAAAAGGGAAAAATCTTCTAAAAAAAACGATGATATTATCGTGAATTAGAAGCTTTTCCGAATCTTATGGCGACAAGAGTTACATTTTGGTTGGGTCTTACATATGCTAGTATTTGAAACATGTAAGGTATGTTTGAATTAATGTTTCTAGGTTTTGGCTTCATTGTATGCAAAAGGGAAAAATCTTCTAAAAAAAACGATGATATTATCGTGAATTAGAAGCTTTTCCGAATCTTATGGCGACAAGAGTTACATTTTGGTTGGGTCTTACATATGCTAGTATTTGAAACATGTAAGGAATGTTTGAATTAATGTTTCTAGGTTTTGGCTTCGTTGTATGCAAAAGGGAAAAATATTCTAAAAAATAAATGAAATTATCGTGAATTCGAAGCTTTTCCGAATCTTATGGCGGCAAGAGTTACATTTTGGTTGGGTCTTACATATGCTAGTATTTGAAACATGTAAGGTATGTTTGAATTAATGTTTCTAGGTTTTGGCTTCGTTGTATGCGAAAGGGAAAAATATTCTAAAAAATAAATGAAATTATCGTGAATTCGAAGCTTTTCCGAATCTTATGGCGACAAGAGTTACATTTTGGTTGGGTCTTACATATGCTAGTATTTGAAACATGTAAGGTATGTTTGAATTAATGTTTCTAGGTTTTGGCTTCGTTGTATGCAAAAGGGAAACACATTCTAAAAAATAAATGAAATTATCGTGAATTTGAAGCTTTTCCGAATCTTATGGTGATAAGAGTTACATTTTGGTTAGTTTTTACATGTGTGTTAGTATTTGAAACATGTAAGTTGTGCTTGAATTAATATTTCTAGGTTTTGGCTTCAATGTATGCAAAAGGGATTTAAAATCTTGAAAAAAACGATGAAATTATCATGAATTCGAAGCTTTTCCGAATCTTATGGTGATAAGAGTTACATTTTGGTTAGTTTTTACATGTGTGTTAGTATTTGAAACATGTAAGTTGTGCTTGAATTAATATTTCTAGGTTTTGGCTTCATTGTATGCAAAAGGGATTTAAAATCTTGAAAAAAACGATGAAATTATCATGAATTCGAAGCTTTTCCGAATCTTATGGTGATAAGAGTTACATTCTGGTTAGGTTTTACATGTGTGTTAGTATTTGAAACATGTAAGTTGTGCTTGAATTAATATTTCTAGGTTTTGGCTTCAATGTATGCAAAAGGGATTTAAAATCTTGAAAAAAAATGATGAGATTATTGTGAATTCGAAGCTTTTCCGAATCTTATGGTGATAAGAGTTGCATTTTGGGTAAGTTTTTGCATATGTTAGTATTTGAAGCATGTAAGTTGTGCTTGAATTAATGTGTCTAGGTTTTGGCTTCATTGTATGCAAAAGGGAAAAATATTCTTAAAAAATGATGAAATTATCGTGAATTCGAACCTTTTCCGAATCTTATGGTGATAAGAGTGTTACATTTGGTTAAATTTTACATTTGTCAGTATTTGAAACATGTAAGTTGTGTTTTGTATTAATTTTTTTGGGGTCTTTCCGTTTATTGTTGATTTGGTCATTAATTTGTGCAGTAACTGGTGCTTATGGAGATGGTGTCCCTAGAAGAAAAAGTAGAAATCGATTCTGATGAGGAAATTCCGTTTAGTGTGTCTAGTTCGACGAATAAAACACACTCGTTGAATTTCGAACCACATCATCATATCTTGGCGCACCCAAAATTTTCGGCTTCTTGGGTATTAAGGAAGGTGAATAGAAATAGCATTTTGAGAAGTATATACATTGTCTTGATCAGAGCAAAGATCAACGTTTTGTTACCGTTTGGGCCACTAGCAGTTATCCTACACTATCTTACGAATAAGCATGTAAGGAAATCGAAACTTGTCTACAAGAAAAAGGAAATGAAAATCCATGATAAGGATATTGCTTTACGCTCGTGATTTTTAATTGTAACGTATTGTAGGGATTGGTCTTCTTCTTCAGCTTAATTGGCATTACTCCTCTGGCGGAACGCCTGGGTTATGCTACTGAGTAAGTTGCTGCTCCGTTTTGTAGTTTAGAATTTTCCGTTAGTTCTCGTTCTTGATTTATGGAAGAAAAGCTGACGTTATTCTCCATGCAAACGTCTTGTAGGCAACTTGCATGCTATACAGGGCCCACAGGTACGATTCCCGTTTTCATGACTGGCTTCTCATTTATGGATGTCGATCATCGTGGACAGCACCTTGTTTTGTTCTACTTTTATTTATTCGGAAGTTTTTGCTAACTAAATATGTTGGTGGTACTTGTGTTTCTGGATCATTTTAGTAAAGATAGAATTAGATTTGACATGAAATGACTCCGTGTTGCTTTCTTACAAAAAAAAAAAAAAACGAATCCATCTAGAAGATATGAACATACATGTGATATTATCGTGGACTTGTTGAGAAGATGAGTTGGCTAATTACATAAATGCCACCTTGTTTTTCTTTTTCTTTTTTTATGAACGAGCACTCAAATTAAACGATTCTTGTTCACTATTAAATTAAGAAAAATAGAACGGGTAATTGCTAGTGTGAATATCTCGATCCAAATTCTTTCTTACTAATATAATCCGATCTTCCATGTGTTTGCTAATTGTTTTTGCACTTATTTCCTGGCCAATTTTAGACTATCAAAAGTTGTTTGCCATTAATGCTCGAACTAATTGTGCAATTGGCAGTTGGCGGCCTTCTAAATGCTACATTTGGCAATGCTACGGAGATGATAATTTCGATGTATGCTTTGAATAATGGAATGATAAGGGTTGTTCAGCAATCTCTACTAGGTTCCATCTTGTCGAATATGCTTTTAGTGCTTGGATGCGCCTTCTTCTGTGGTGGAATAGTTCACCATCACAAAGTCCAACATTTCAATAAGGTGGTGAATCGTCTTAAATTATAAAAAATAGGAATAATGTCAAGTCAAGGCCTAAAAGTTGCGAAAACTATATATTTAGGATCTGAAAGATTCTTCATATCGATTCAGGACTTGAAAATTAGGAAACCATCAATGTTGGTCTTGAAAGATAAAAACTATCGATTTAGGGTTCATAAATATTAAGGCCATGTTTGACATCATATAGTTTATGTCCATTTTTCTTAATGCACATAATTATTTTTTCATTTTTTTTCTATTCATGTGAAATTAATATATCTTTTATTTTTTTGAAACTATGATTTACAAAAATAATGTTGGATAATGTCAAACACGGTTTTAGAATGTGTGTCTTAAATCGGTAGTTTCTATCTTTTAGGTCTTGAATTGATAGCATTCTATTTTTCAGGTCCTGAATCGATAGGAAAAAAAAAATCTTCTAGTCCTAAATAGATCGCAAATTGGCTTAAACTTTGTTTCGGTTTCCAGGACATAAACTAATGCATGCCACACGATTTTTCAGGGGACTGCACTTGTGAATTCGGGGCTGTTGTTAATGGCAGTTATGGGCATAATGTTTCCGGCAGTGCTGCAATTCACTCATACGGAAGTGCACAAGGGCAAGTCGGAGATCGCTCTTTCACGAGTTAGTAGCTGCATAATGTTGATAGCTTATGCCAGCTACCTATTCTTTCAGCTCAAGAGTCAAAATAATCTGTATAGTCATCTTGATGAGGTTCGTATTATCTGTTAGAACATGAATGTTAGTTTAGTAGTTTGATTTGCTATTATGCATTCGTTGACAAGTAAAATTGACCCGACATTTCTGCAGGTTAGGGAGAACAATGAGGAAACGCCCGATGATGATGAGGTCCCCGAGATTACTCACTGGGAAGCAGTCGGGTGGCTTATCTTTTTGACTTTGTGGATATCTGTTCTATCTGGATATCTTGTTGATGCAATACAGGTAACTTATCTTATAACACTTCTAAGAGAGAGAGAGAGAAGGGGGGGGGGGATATAGGGGGGGTATATGGAAACTAATAATACTATAAATGTTGCATTAAGATCACGAAACAATTTTATTTTCATGCCTTTGTTTTTGGTATCAACTGCAATAAAATCCCTATGAAAAATCGATATCTTATCACTCTTTTATGGAGACACTAGTATATAACCCGCGTACTACGCGGGATTGAGAATAATATTATTATTATTTAATTTTGTGTGTAGATAAAAATGGATTAAAAATTCTAACAAATAAAAATTAAAACATACAAAGGGGAGATGTTCCATTCTTCTCATTGAAACAAAAGTAATTTAACATAACAAATGTTATTGTTATTGCATGTTGATAAGTTGCGAAATAATGAAAATTAAAATATAGTGATGATTGTAGCCTTTGTAATTGCTAATCATAAGAAATTCTTCATCATCGGGTAGATATTGTTCATCATCGAATACAGTCACCAGACACCATGTGGTCATGAGGAAAGCTGGTAGGAACAAAATAAGTGTGTTAGTAAAAAAAAATATATTTTGAAAAGTGATTAATTTAGTGATTGTGAAAGAAAAAAAATTGATTAATGGTGAAAGTAACGATTGTTTGTAAAATTTGGATAAAATAGATCTTGAGTGTTTATTAAAAAAAAAATTATTAATGAGAAGCTATAATTAGATAAAAGTATACCCTTCTCAATTTTTAGATTTAGATTTAGCTGATTAATTTAAATAGAATCATTAAATTTGCAAACAATTTTGATGAATGGTACACAGTTTATAATCACTTATTTTTTTTTTAAACACTACTCTAATTCATTAGCATACCCTAAAAAACACGGTCTAAGTTCATAGGCATACCCTTTACTACTGCAAGCATGATCAACACCTTCAATATCTTTTAAAACGTAACATGACTGAACAAATACCAAAAATTTGAAGAAATCATTTTCGTAGCATATCACTTTATTCAATCCCACGAAATTCCTTCAGTAAAAAGGATAAGTATAACACGCAGTGTACGATGAAATGAATGTCGATATACTAATTGTAAAAGATAATATTAATAATAATAATAATAATAATAAGCTGAGAAAAAATTTTCAAATAAATTTACAATTAATGATAGTGTTCAAACAGATGTTGTATTCAACCAAAATGTATCATACATCAATGAGAACTCAATCCTCTTACTCCTGCAAGGCAAATAGAACATTTTTTAAGAATTCTTAATTGAGAAAAAAGAATGTGTTAGAAAAATAATATAAGGAAAATAATTTCTCTTTGAAAGTTCTTTAATTTAAATATAATTATTTTATAGTATCATAGTTAACCTATGTCCACGTTCAAGATTTGACTTCTTCACAAAACCACTTTATCCGTATAAAATAGTGTACCCATTGCCTTCTCCCCAAAATATAAAAATTTGTTTAGTTTATAATTTATTTAAACCCCCCCCCCCCCCCCCCCCCCCCCCCCCCCCCCCCCCCCCCCCCGAGAAGTAACCTCCCATATATATGTTCAACAGGAAAGTGATACATAACCATTGTAGATGTACTGAGAGCATAAACAAAGAGTAGTAATATAACCATAACAATATTTTAAAATGTGCTACATACCCTAATTAAGAGTAGGATATTTGATTACCTCTTATATAATTAATATTTGTGTACTCTTTAAAAAACAAATTGTTTACAGAGAGTTTTATTATTAAAAAATTGTGTATGACACTCAATTTAATAATTTCTTACTCCATCATAAGCATCCATTGAAAGCTGAAAAGGAAAACCTTTTTTGGTTCAATCAAATATATGGCAAAACAATATGGATGTCAAGTGAAGCGAATAAAAGAAAAATCTAAAATTTTACATGATCTAGAATGAAGCAGAAATCTAACCTTGAAGGTCGAGTCAAAGAAGAGTATACTGAAATATACTTTGTTGGCATCAATGGCAAAAGTTGATTGGAGGCAAAATATGTGGCGAGGGATGAGAGTATAAGATAGATGAAAATGCGGTCGAGTAATGAAGGCCTGAGATTAATTAGTGTAGATAACTGATTCAATAAAAGCAACCGCCAATAGTTTCATAAAAAAACCGTCAAAGATATATTAATAAAAAAAAAAAAGAATGGTAGAAATGCAGGATTTCAAAAAGATGGTTAAATAGGGATGCCACGTAACATGGAAAAGAACTCACAAATATAATGGATAAAGATTGGATTTTAAGTTGATCAGAAGGGATGATCGGTTTGACTCATTTCAACTGATTGTGCCCCAAGCTAAATACTACCTCTCCGTCCCTGAAAATTGGTCGTATTTTTTTCTACGTTGTTTAATGCGATATGTCGGAGGGTATTACGGGGGTTTCTGAGGTTCGTTTTTGAATAAAATGATCGTTAATGGAAAGTTCGTTTCGCATACTTTCCATAAACGACCATTTTATTAAAAAAACGACCTCAGAAAACCCCGCAAGACCCTCCGACATATCGCATTAAACCCAGGACCAATTTGTAAGGACAGAGACAGTACTTAGAAGAAGGAAACACTTCTCTAGACTTAACCAATGAAACAAACTATCAGATTTATAATTCTCACGATAAAAATCTTTTGCAGGGAGCATCCGATTCGATGAACATGCCCGTTTCTTTCATTAGTGTTATTTTACTACCGATTGTTGGGAACGCTGCAGAACATGCTAGTGCCATCATGTTTGCGATGAAGGACAAGCTTGTGAGTACTACAATATCATAGCTATCTGCTATCCCTAAACATCAAACTGTTGGTTAAATCGACTTTTTTTGTTTTCAGGATATTACTCTTGGCGTTGCAATTGGATCATCGACCCAGATTTCGATGTTTGTGGTAAAGCCTTTCGAACTTCTTCATATCATCGTCTTATAGTATTATTGCTCCACTTCCTTTTGCTCAAGGAATATGGAGTTAAACACTTGGTTTGTTTATGTTATGTGTGTTCTTTTGGGTTTGAAACCTTCGGAATTTATGTGATTATGCGTTCTTGATGTAGATTCCGTTTTGCGTGATCGTTGGTTGGATCATGGGAAAGCCGATGGATTTGAACTTTCAACTCTTTGAGACGGCTACACTATTTATCACGGTGTTGGTTGTGGCTTTTATGCTTCAGGTTTGTTCCCTCTTCTCTGAACTCTTCGGTGTTTTTTCAAAAGTGTAGGTCTCCAATGAACCCGGGTTCACATGAACTCTTTTTTCAAGTATCATTGTATAGCACATGAAGTATTATTGTTAAAAAAAAAACTAACAATGGCAACACTTCGACTTCGTATACTAACAATGATACTTTGAAGAAGATAGTTCATGTGAACTTGGGTTCGTAGAAGTTTATGTGTTTTTGAAACCCTTTTTGGGTCTTGTTAGTTGTCACTTTGTGCCTTGCTACTATTTAGTCTCCTAATCAGATTGATCAAAATTACTTCCAATTCTTGGCCTTTTCAAAATTGCAAGTATTCTTGATGCATAAAATGGGAGAGTACGCATAGAGTGAAATTGGTTCATACATGAATCTTTGAAGAGTATCAGTTGTTTTCACTGAAGAATCTTAGTTTGTTTTCAGTAAATAACTACTCCCTTTGTCCTTTAAAAGTATGCACCATTTTCTGCACGTGGATTAATGCAATATGTCGGAGGGTATTTAGGGGTCTTATGAGACCCATTTATGAATAAAATGATTGTTTATGGTAAGTATGCATAGAAACGTTACTATAAACAATCATTTTATTCATAAACGAACCTCACAAGATCCCTAAATATCCTCCGACATATTGCATTAAACGACGTGCAGAGAATGGTGCATACTTTTCAAGTACGGAGGGAGTAATATTCTTCAGTGAAAACAACTAATACTCTTTCAATGGTTCATATATGAACCATTTTCACTATATGCTTTGTCAAAATGGGAAAAATGATTGGAACCTAACAAGAACACCCCCCCCCCCCCCTCAAAAAAAAACAAAAAAATACAAAGAGAGAAAGAATAAAAGTTTCCTAGTGTAAACCTACCTTATTAGTTATATCAGTTTCATCATCCTCTTTACCATTGCTGTTTTTTTCAATGCAGGAAGGCCAATCAAACTATTTCAAAGGTTTGATGCTTATTCTGTGCTATTTAATCGTAGCGGCCAGCTTCTTTGTGCACGTCGATCCATCAAAGGGTGAGAGTCCCGATTAACTTTTTATGATTTACATCGTTCCAAGTTGGGTCGTTCATTTAAGTAGCTCAACTTGTCGATCACTCGATGCTTTTCTCATGCAGATGATGATTGAGTTCGTCAATGAACGAAGCTTCTAATGATGCTCTACGACCCACAAACCGTCGAACATTGATAAGAACATCGTCTATTATTTTTGTTCGTTGGCGAGAAACGGTGACGTGGCATTTGCTCGTGAAGGGATTCTATACGTCTTCGGCCAGTTCATTCCCGTTTCTCGTATGCTCGTATGTTGTATTCTTTTTTCACGTTACTCTGCGAAGATCAAAGGTCCAAAGAACAGTGTAAGAAAACTGGGGTTTGGACATTCTCTAGCAATACAAATGGATTCTTTAGTGTTGTATTGGTTCTTCTCAAGAGGTAGGTTGAAAAGCCAAGAATTGGAGCATGTTTTGAATCACTTGTCTCATTCAAATGTATCCCCCATTGTGATGAAATCTCCCAAGTAATTCACTATTTTTGCTCAAGCGCCTATGTTATGAAAAGTTTGGATAAATAAACGATACGTGTATTATATGACATCATTAACATCAATGTCCACCTACTTTATATTTATAAATAGGCCAAATGATCAAATTTATCCAATACTCCCTCCGTCCCAATTTAGATTACTCATTTCAAAAGGGCACAATTATTAAGAAATGAATTGTTTATTATTACTTTTGAGTATAAAGTAGCTTTTTAGGAATTGTTTATTAATATTTTTTAGTATAAAATAACTTTTTAAGGGTTGAGTGTGAAAAAGTGGTGTTGCTTTTTGCCATTTTAGGTATATGGGTAAACAAAAACAAAAAACCTTTCATTTTGGGGCTTTTGGGTAAACAAAATTAGGACGGGGGGAGTATTTTTTTATTCATCATCAATTTTAACATATATTTTTCTTTCTCTAAAACATCCCCGATCACTATTTTCGGTAAAGACCCATCTTATGTGAATAAGAATCCACGTATCTTGCTACATGTAAATATTAAATTATATATATATATAAAAACTCTCCACGTAAGAAGGATGAAGAAAGGTTTTATTTCTTAATTTTTGATCCCTCCAATTTAATCCTACATGGAGAAAAGTTTTATAATTTTAATATTTACACATGAACAAGATATGTGGGTTCCGACATCCAAATAAGATGGTCTTGCTGGAAATGGTGATCAGGATGTTTTTAAAGTATGTGCTAAATTTGAAGAGTAAAAAAAATATGTGCTAGAATTGATGATAAATGAAAAACATGAGAAATTTGATTATTTGGCGTTATAAAATAATCCCTAAAAATCATGAGGAATTCTTGCCATCTTTCCAAATAACAACTAAGCTCTTCATGAATTAGAGGTGTTATTTGAAATGTGTAGCTCGAAAGCTTGACTCGCGAAAGTTCAAACTCGGCTCATTTTTAGCAATATATGAGTGTAGATTGAGCTCGTTGAATGTTTGATTTACTAAGAACTGACTCGAATTCGATTCGTTAGATTCAATATATAAAGACTTTCTTATCATTTTATCGTAAAGTGGTAATAATTAAAGTGATATTTTGGTTTGTTGTGTCCACTTGTCAGTCGAGGCAAAACTCCATTTTGAACTTCGTTTTTAACTCTTTAATGTAATTGAACATGCTCGAACTCAATTGGGCATAACTCCGATTCCAATTCTAACATGCCATTTACAAATTAAAATGATGGATTCCTTGAAAAAGTTAAGATGATCAATCACCATTGAGATTCTTGATCTTAGTGGCATAGAAGAGATTATGAAGATCAAGATTAGATGATTAGATTAGTCTTCCCACAAGTAAAGGCAAAATATATAGTAAAATACTATGAAACAATGTTATCTTATAAATCTCCACACCAACTATACATTAATAAACTTCTTACATCTGTATACCAACAACATATCATGGGATTGGTCAATAAATCATTTCATTAAATCTAGGCAAGTTGGGGATAGAACAAAAATGGGCACACAACATTCTTTTAGCAAAAAGAATGGGGTCATAATTGGAACATCAATATGATGACGTGAATGGAGAAATTAAAGTTCATTGACAAAGGGTATTATGGAAGTTATCACCATAAAAATGGTTTATATTTGTTACAGCAGGAAATATCCCCGCCTGACAGGAGGTCAGATTCCTAAAGATACACTGACCCGACAAGATCGAGGGTCTACATCAGAAAAGAGTGTTTAATGTATTAGGTTTACGGTTGATTATTAGATTAATATTGTAATAAATCCCTAAAATAAAGGGTTGAGATGAATTTATGGCTACTTTTAGGCCTTTGGTGGTGAACCTCTATAAATAGGGGGTCACCTCCTCATTGTAAGAGAGATATACATTTTTCCTCATTTCTCATATATGTTATAATGCTCTCATTTGAGGGAAGAACGAAAGTTCGTTCTTCCCCCATCGTTCATGTTCGTTTTACATTGATTGTTTGTCAGACATAAACCCAATAGCCACATATATTTATCCGTACGAAAATGTCTGTCAACAATATTCCGAGCATATTTTTTAACATTAATTCTAACATACACTCATAAACTTAGATTTTAAGTTAAATTTTAAATTTTTTAAAACACATATTAACACGCCGAACTGTGTTTCTTTTGCAATTGAGGATTGCTGATTACTTCTTGTGGTATTATTAATTATTTCTTGGGGTATTACTGATTTTTGCTTAGAATATTTTTAAAAAAATCCAAGCACATATTATGCACTCAAGTGCAAACTAGAACTACTTATTTTTTTTTAATAATATTAGTTATTTTATTAAAATGTACTTTCCCATCCGGTAATTATTTTCACACTTATTTTATTGTGATGCCTTGGTCCCACAATTATTTTCACACTCCTAAAAAAAAAAAAAAATTCTATCTCACAAAAGTCAATTCATGAAAAAATATTCAACCTCACATTCGCTTGTTTTTCTTAAAAAATGTGTCATTTCCTATTATAAAATCAGTTCCAAGACGGAAGAAGTATTAACTTAATAATAATATCTCACAATACCATTTTATATTCACCACCTGTTAAGTTTAATAGGGGATGACGGATTTTTTTTTTTTTTTTTTTTTTTGGGTTAGTGTCAATTTTCATTGAAATTTTTATTTTGACAAAGTATAGAGTAAAACTGGTTTATATATGAACCACTGAAGGGTATTAGTTGTTTTCATTGAAGAGTATTAGTTGTATTTATTGAAGAGTATTACTGATTTACACCAAAGAGTCTTAGCTGTTCGGTGAAAATAAACTAAGACTCTTCAGTATAAACCAGTAATACGCTTCAGTAAAAATAACTAATACTTTTCAGTAAAAACAACTAATACCCTTCAATGATTCACATATAAACCAATTTCACTTTATACATAATCTTTTATTTTATTTTTTGAAGATTGATTCGAACCCATAGTTGTAATCTTGTAAGTAGTGATAATTCGGTTGAAAAATGGCAATCATAATTCATATATTGACTTGGGGAAAAAATTTAAAAAAATGGTTTATGTGCAATAATATTGGCCGACCATTTCTTTATAATGACTGGTGAAGTGATGGGGTGAATCCATCTTTTTTGGTGAAAAGAATAGCACTTTCATGATAATGCTCTCAAGACCTAAGCAACACCCAAAGTGGGATATACAGTATATATACACTATACATACATTATATAAGTATATAAATTAAGTGTAGTTCTAATGTACACTAAAATATATGGTATGCATTTGAATTTTAAAAAAAAAAATTTAAAAAGAAATCAGTAATACCTCAAGAAGTAATCGATAATACTCCAATTAAAAAAAAACGCAGTTCGGAGTTATAGTGTGTGTTTTGAAAAAAATCAAAACTTAAGTCAAAATTGAGCTTAAAATTCAAATGCATGTCCGAATTTGTGATAAATTAGTGTATGATATTTTTTTATGGCAAAGTATTATATGAAATAGTTCGTGATAAACTTATCATGAAACTATATTAAAGTATCGAATATTTGACCAGGAGTATCATTAATCTGAATCAGTACTATTATATTGTAATAGTTGTAAATTTTCTTGAACCCAGATAAACGATACTCCTGGTGAGATTATCGATATTCCTGATCAAATATTCGATACTTTAAAACAATTTTATAATAAGCTTATCATGAACCATTATTATATAATGTTTACTCATTTTTTATTAGTATTATGATAATTGAAATAATTTCACACGTTAATGCGTCATAAATCTCATCTCTTTGTACCACTTTCTTTAATTCTTTATTTTAGTTCACTTTTTTCAATTAGGGATTTAAATGAAAAAAAAAAAATGCAAGGTGGTGTAGGAGTTATAACAACTATAATCTTGTTTAAGTACAATTGTATATACCTACTCCTTTTATATTTCTAATTTCATTTGATAATTTGGCATATATGGTTCAAAATTTTGACCATGGGCTGTAATGTTTTTTTAAAACACAACTTGCCTTCCAAAATTATTTAATTAAGGTGGCATCTCTAAGATTGCTACCCACATGACCAATGCTCTTCCAAACTACTAAAAAATAAAATGTGACATTTGATGAAATTTTTTATTTATAATTTTGATGAATGCTAATTTGGAAGTCAGATCTTCTAGGGTTGCATTCTGTGGTTTTTTTATTAATTTTTTTAGACATACAATTAAATATTTTGTGATTTTATTTCCTCTTTTTTTTTTTCTACTCACTCCTTTATGATGTATATTTGTTATAATGAATTAAAAAAATCAATAAATAAGAATATACAATTTATTTGGTTCATTAACAATATATTAGTTATGTTCACAGAATTAAAAAAAAATAAAAAATTACATAGTTCAAAACATTTCAACATAGAGTATGTATAGAGTGAAATTGGTTCATACATGAATTTTAAAGAGTATTAGTTGTTTTCACTGAAGGGTATTAGTTATTTTCACTGAAGTCTTGGTTTGTTTTTACTGAATAACTAAGACTCTTCAGTATAAATAAGTAATACTCTTCAGTGAAAACAACTAATACTCTTTAATGATTCATATATAAACCAGTTTCACTTTATACATTGTCTTCAACATATATTTACATTTTTTTTTCAGTTCAAACCACAATAAAGAAGAGATTGATGATCTAATCAACATTTTTATTTGAAACAATCCATTCACCAATAATTAGTTGACATATAAGATAGTTACCAAAATGATTTTTTTACCTGGAAAATGACTTAACAAACACTAGGAAATTGATCAAGACGTATCTAATAAATTGAAATAATCATTTTCCAACCTACTAAAAATGTGACATTTAATACATTGATCATTGTAATTAATATCAGTTGACATATAAGAGAGTGACTTAAGGGAGTTTTACCCAGCTAGGAAAATGACTTGTAACACTAAAAATTAGATCAAGACTTATCTAATAAATAGAACTACGTACTTAATTGATAGATAGACATACATGCTACAATTTTTATTCATCTAAAATAAAAGTCAATTCCAATCATATTAAGGGTGCTTATAAATATCTTAGAGATCATTTCTTAGTTTTTTTTATTATTCTTGAGCTCCTGATTAATTGCAAATAAAATCACAACATTTTCGCAAATTGCAATCTAATCTAAACTTTTGAATCTTTGCAAACAAAACTCCACTTAACATTTGGTTGCAATTCGGACCAACAAATAAATTTTTTATTTTCCGAAAATGATGTTTCACTTACTCGACAATGAATAATTAATTGTATTAATATGTTTAGATTGGTTCGGATGACAACACATAATTAATCATCATTTTCGGGCAGATTGAAATCTGTCATTTGGTTAAAATTGCTAACAAATTTAAAGTTGAAGTTTTATTTGCAACGATTCAAAAGTTTAGATTAAATGGCAACTAGCGTAAAGGTCGTGATTTTATTTGCAATTAACCCTAATATTTTCTGCAGGTTTTAATGAGGTCAATATATATTTCTTTAACCAGGAGCTAGCCATGACATTTCATTTTTTTTTATTTAATTAATACCATCATCTTATTTATCAAAAGTGAGGGTATTTTCCAATTTTTTCACATTGTTAAGTTAGATTTTGAGGAGCAGTACGAAAAGAGTAGGTCTCACATGAAACTTGTTCACAACATGAAATTTATACTATTAAATGCATTAACTGATATCATAATATTTTACACCATGATTTAAATTTACAAATTTAATGATATCATTAAATGCATATAATGATATCAGTGAATACATCTAACGATATTAATTTTATACTATGAAATTTGTTCATAGAAGGCTTTGTGCTAGAAAAATAAAATAAAATGGCATAAGTATGTTGATTAAGTCTACTGTGAAACTTGTTTGTGATATGAAACTTATATCATTAGATGCACTCACTGATACCATTAGATATATTTGTTGATTACCACAAATAATTCACACTCTAATTTCAGTTTAAAAGTCTAATTGTATCTTATTACATACTGTAACACTTAAAGACTTTGTGAAATGAGTAACTCTCTTGTACACTTTGTATATGGTGCACTCACTCAACAGTTGATATTGTTTACACTGAAAAGTTGATCTCAATTATACTGAAAAGTTGGTCTCAATTACACTGAAAAGTTTACATTGAAAATTAATTTCAGTGTAATTGAAACCAACTTTTCAGTGTAATTGAGACCAATTTTTCAGTATAAACAATATCAACTGTTGAATGAGTGCACCGTAACACTTAAAGACTTTGTGAAATGAGTAACTCTCTTGTACACTTGGTATATGGTGCACTCACTCAACAATTGATATTGTTTACACTGAAAAGTTGATCTCAATTATACTGAAAAGTTGGTCTCAATTACACTGAAAAGTTTACATTGAAAATTAATTTCAGTGTAATTGAAACCAACTTTTCAGTGTAATTGAGACCAACTTTTCAGTATAAACAATATCAACTGTTGAATGAGTGCACCGTAACACTTAAAGACTTTGTGAAATGAGTAACTCTCTTGTACACTTGGTATATGGTGCACTCACTCAACAGTTGATATTGTTTACACTGAAAAGTTGATCTCAATTATACTGAAAAGTTGGTCTCAATTACACTGAAAAGTTTACATTGAAAATTAATTTCAGTGTATTTGGAACCAACTTTTCATGGTAATTGAGACCAGCTTTTCAATATAAACAGTATCAACTGTTGAATGAGTGTACCGTACACTTGATGCATACGGGACTTTGCCTTGTGAAATTTGTTCTACATCTTTAAAGTTCCATTTTAAGCAACTAGGCCCAAAAAATGTCAATTTGTTGGATTTAGTAAAAACAATTTCTTTAGTTAGTCAACGAAGCAAATAAATGTTTTATGGTACGTGTGGACATTTATTTGTAACAAGACATGACATGTGCATCCCCATTTTCTAACCCAATTTGTCAGCACCTCATACACCCCATCACGTTTTCGTCCAATAATAACACAAAAGAATCATATTCCCAAATAATATATATTTATATTTACAAAAAAAAAAAAAAAAAAATTCATATATTATTAAAACCAAAAGTTATAGAGTAGGTATTATATGAAAACACTTCATAATAAGCTTAACATGAAATAGTTTTAGAGTATCATTAATCTCATCAGGAGTATCATTAAACCTGACAAGGGTATTATTAGTCTGAGTTCAAAAAAATTAAAACAATTTTATTGAACTCAAACTAATAATACCCCTGGTGAGATTAATGATACTCCCGATGAGATTAATGATACTTTAAAATATTTTCATGATAAGCTTATCATGAACTATTTTCATATAATACTTTGCCAAAGTTATAATAAATTCGCCTGAGAAATGGCGTCTTTTGTTGAAAGTTTAGAGGCGCTCAACCGTGGATGGCTAGCAAATCCGAAATATGATTAAAAAATTATTTGATAATAATTTAAATATGATTTAAAATCTATTAAATATATATAACTACATAAATCAATTACTCAACATATACTTCCTCCCTTTTTTATTAAATGTCATTTTAGATTTTTAACTATATTTTAAATAAATGTCATTTTGATGATTTTTCCTCACTTATTTCAATTTTAACCTTAATATTCTTTCCTTTTTAGACATTTTTTTCACAAATCTTTCCATTAATTTTTTCCATAATCTAGGGTTTAAAGGCAATGTTGGCAAAATTTTATAACCATAATTTGTTGTTTTATGCCAAAAAAAAGAGAGGGAGTAACAATCAATAAATTTTAAATGACAAAATAAAAAATATTAAGGTTACCAACATATTTTCAAATGCAAATAGTTCAACTAAACAATTACACGCATTAAAGATCAAATTAAGTAAAATTCTCTAAGCGACTTCGTTTCACAGCCTAAAAAAACGTCTAGCTCATCTAGATGGATTACACTGAAATTAGGTCGGCTCCAAAATCAATTTCTGCATCACTAGTTGAAATAATGATAATTTCTTATTTTATAAACAAAATACTGCAAAATTACATTAGTCATACCCACTAAAATAAATTTTGAAATTGCTCAATTGCAACAGTTTTATCTACCGTAACAAATTCAATGACATAGGTTACCAAATTTCCCTCGATATATTTTATGTCCTTTCATTATATTTTACGAATGTAAATTAATTAGTCAAAATTTTATATAAAAAATGTTTAATAATAAATGTAGCATAAAACTATTTTAAAATATCATGTATTAGTATTATGAATTCCAACAGATTATTATACACCAACTCACCCACATTAGCCCCACTATTATTAGACAGGATAGGCCCTATTAACCAGATATATGATGATGCAAATAATACTAATATTTGGACCAAATATAACATTTACACGAAATAGAATAATAACTTATGGGACAGTAACTGCTATGAGCTCATTCTGATTCATCACCCCCATAACCACGTAAAATACACGCTTTCTCCCCTTTCAAAAAAGACAAAGTATAGAGTGAAACTGATTTATACATAAATCATCGAAGGGTATTAGTTGTTTTCATTGAAGAGTATTACTGATTTACACTAAAGAGTCTTAGTTGTTCGGTGAAAATGAACTAAGACTTTTCAGTGTAAACCAGTAATACTCTTCAGTAAAAATAACTAATACTCTTCAGTGAAAACAACTAATACCCTTCAGTGATTCATATATAAACCAATTTCACTCTATACATACTAAAAAATAAAAATATGATAATATTTTTTTTTTCCGAAAAGAATATGATAATATATATCTATGAGTAACTCTCTTGTGCATTTAGTACACGGTGCACTCACCCAACAATTGAAATTATTTACACTGAAAAATATAATTTGATTAAAACTGAAAGTATGATTTGAGGGAAACTCCCATATGCACCAAGGGCACAGTTGACACTGAAAAATTTGTTCTAATTACGCCGAAAAGTATGGTTAGATTACACTGCAAAGTTTACACTGATTTCAGTTTTCAGTGTAAACTTTTCAATATAATTCAATGATATTTTTCAATGTAAACAGTGGAGTGAGTGCACCATACACCAAGTGCACAAGAGAGTTACTCATAATTTGATTACACTGAAAATCGGTTTTCAGTGTAATCCAACCACACTTTTCACTGTAATAGCTTATATTTTTTTAGTATAAACAACTTTAACTGTTGGGTGGGTGCAGCATATAAAATTATATATATATATATATATATATATATATATATATATATGCGTATATAGAGATAAAATATATAAAAGAAAGTCCACCATCTAGCCGTCCGAAAAGTAAACGCTTTTTGGTAATTTAGACCTCACCTTTTAATATTGCTCCATGTCAACATCTCCCACTCTATCTCTTCCTCTCTCTCTCCTCCCCTCTGTTGGTGGACTCAAGTCTCTCTCTCTCTCTCTCTCTCTACACGAACTTTGGATTGACAAAACCAAAAGTGGAGAAGAGAACCCACACATGATTGATTATTGCAGTATCTTCTTCTCCCCTTCACTTCCTTCAATCTGTCTCCTTCTTCTTCTTCCTATATTCCTCATCTCCTTCTCACAATGATTAAACCTTAACATTAAACCAAACTCAAATCCAACCCATCATCATGTTCATGCCTTCCTTTTCTTCATCATCTAAACACCATTTTTTCAATTCATTACTAGCCATAATTCTATTGCTATCCATCACCATTTCTTGCTGTGAAGGGGCCTGCAACGACCTCGATCGCGACGCGTTATCCTCGTTCAATTTGACCATCTCCGCCGCCCCGCCGCTGAACTGGTCCCTCTCCGACGACTGCTGCGTCTGGGAAGGCGTCGCCTGCGACGTCGTCTCCGGTAGAGTCACCAACCTATGGCTACCATCAAAGGGCCTCTCCGGAACCATCTCCCCTTATATAAAGAACCTCACCAGCCTCTCAAGATTGAGCCTTTCCCATAATTGGCTCTCCGGCTCCCTCCCGAATGGCTTCTTCACCTCCCTGAAACAGCTACACACCGTTGATTTGAGCCAGAATCGTCTCTCCGGCGAGCTGCCACCCTCCGAGAACCTGCCCGCCACGATCCGGATATTCAACCTCTCCAGCAACCACTTCCATGGGGCAATCCAGTCATCATTCTTCCGATCAGCAGCCAATTTAGAAAGCTTTGATGTGAATAACAACACGTTCGTCGGAGCAATCCCGTCGGATATATGCACCTTTTCGCCTTCAATCCAGCGGCTCGACTTCACGAACAACGATTTCACGGGCCCGATTCCACGGGGTTTCGGGCTCTGCACCGAGTTGCGGACCCTCAGAGCAGGGTTCAGCAATCTGTCAGGGGAGATACCTGATGATATCTATGGTTTGGTCTCACTGCAGCAACTGTATTTACCAGGGAATCAGCTATCTGGACCAATGGATGAAAGGGTTGTCAATCTTGTCAACCTTAAAATCCTATCACTGTACGGTAACAACTTGACAGGGAAGATTCCTAGGGATATAGGGAGGCTATCCAATTTGGAAGAGTTGCAGCTTTATATAAACAAACTTACTGGCACTATCCCATCATCTCTGATGAACAGTACAAAGCTCACTACACTGAATTTGAGAGTAAACTACCTGGAAGGTGAGCTTTCCGCTTTCGATTTCTCGAAGTTCGTGCAACTGAGGACAGTTGATCTGGGAAATAACTTTTTCAATGGTAGTTTGCCAGTAACGCTTTTTTCCTGCAAGACACTCACGGCGATTCGTTTGGCGGCTAACAAGCTGGACGGGCAGATACTGCCCGAGATAGCGTCTCTGCAGTCTCTCTCATTCCTCTCCATCTCGAACAACAGCCTTACCAATATGACAACTGCAATTAGGATCCTAACTGGGTGCAAAAACCTCAGCACCCTAATCCTGTCGATGAATTTCAACAATGAAGCATTGCCCGATGACGACAGCTTGATTGGCTCCGGGATGTTTCAGAATCTCCAGATACTCGGTTTGGGCGGCTGCAATTTCACCGGTCAGGTTCCGACGTGGCTCTCGCGCCTGCCCAAGCTGGAGGTTCTCGACCTGTCGTTCAATAAGATCACGGGCTCGGTTCCAGGTTGGTTTGGGAGTCATCCAAATCTATTCTACTTAGATTTATCCCATAACCTTCTTACAGGGTACTTCCCAGTGGAGCTTTTAGGACTAAGAAGGCTAGCATTCCAACAGAACACTGATTTAGTTGTCAGTTTAGAATTGCCTGTGTTTGTTAAGCCTGATAATGTCTCCAATTTGCAATACAATCAGCTCTCAAACATGCCACCAGCTATATATCTTGATTACAATAGTATCAATGGTACTATCCCGGTGGAGATAGGTCGATTGAAGTTTATCATTGCCCTGGATCTTAGTTACAATAATTTCACGGGCGAAATTCCTGATACGCTATCTAATCTGATTAACTTAGAGAAATTGGACCTATCTGGTAACAAGCTTTCTGGAGAAATTCCAGTATCTCTCCAGAATCTCCATTTTTTGTCTTCTTTCAGCGTCGCACACAACGACCTTCAAGGCCCGATACCTAATGGTGGTCAGTTCGACACGTTTCCGAGTTCAAGCTTCGAAGGAAACCCGAGGCTGTGTGGTAGAGTTCTGCAGCGCAACTGCAGTAACAGTCAGCCAAGCAGCAATACAAACCGTACGGAAAGAAGAACGGAGAATAGGAAGAAAACCATCATACTGACCCTTGTGATCAGTTCAAGCATTTTCACTATGATTCTGCTTCTATATTGTTTCTTTTCAAAGAGGAGAATCCTGCCAAAAGGCGACCTTGAAGAAAAGGATCTGGACAATATATCCTTCAACTCTTCGGGTGTGTTTCCCGAGGTGGCGAAGGACACCAGCCTCGTCATATTGTTCCCTAACAATAAGAAGAAAATAGAGGATCTCACAATAGTTGATATACTGAAAGCCACAGACAATTTCAACCAGTCGAATATAATTGGTTGTGGAGGTTTCGGTTTGGTATATAGAGCAACTTTATCGGATGGCACCAAGCTTGCGATAAAGAAACTTTCTGGAGATATGGGTTTGATGGAGAGGGAGTTCAAAGCAGAGGTGGAAGCTTTGTCCACAGCCCAGCACAAGAACCTCGTTACTCTGCAAGGCTACTGTGTGCACGATGGCTGTAGGTTGCTAATATATTCTTACATGGAGAACGGGAGCCTAGACTACTGGTTGCACGAGAAGCCAGACGGAGCAACCAAACTCACTTGGCCCGTTCGTCTTAAGATAGCTCAAGGGGCGAGCTTTGGAGTGGCTTACATGCACCAAGTGTGTGAACCACACATCGTTCATCGTGACCTGAAATCCAGTAACATCCTTCTTGATCATAACTTCGAAGCACATGTGGCGGATTTTGGGCTAGCCAGATTGATCCTTCCTTATCAGACACATGTCACCACGGAATTGGTCGGCACGCTTGGCTACATTCCGCCGGAATACAGTCAATCGTGGATAGCCACTTTTAGAGGGGATATCTACAGTTTTGGGATTGTCATGCTCGAATTATTAACCGGGAAGAGACCTGTTGAGGTATTCAAGCCAAAGATGTCAAGAGAATTGGTTGTATGGGTACATCAAAAGAGGAGCGAGGGAAAACAAGAGGAGATATTCGACCCTCTCCTGAGAGGTAAAGGCTTTGAAGAAGAGATGCTGAGAGTGCTCGATGTTGCCTGCATGTGTGCCAACCAGAATCCTTTCAAGAGACCAACCATAAAAGAAGTTGTTGATTGGCTCAAGGATATAGGTTCCAACCGACAGACTACATAAGGGAACAGCATGTATATATAAAACTCTGAATTTGTGTTGTTGATATGAATGTCAATGCCAACATAGTTTTACAGGATTAGTAGGCATTTTTTGTTTTCAATCTCTTCAAAAGCAGAGATTTTTGTGTAATGTGAGTATTCAATCTTGTACAGAGATAAATTTTGCATCCAAATAAAGTCGAGCATGGTTTCGTCACGCATGTTTTCAACTAACAATTGCAGGCAGAAATGTTGAATTATTATACACGAGTAACTGAGAGTACTGATTTCATATGTGAAATAACTTTAATGACTCAGATTTAAGCTTCCACCGCATTATGTGTTTACAAGCTAGGTTATGAAGATTTTAGATTTTTTTCAGTCACCACAATAGTATTGTACTTTAACATTCAATATACTACATTAGGCAGAATATTATAGAAACAGATAGATCACATTCCCATACTTTCTGAGTGCAAGTAACCAATGAATTAAAGCGCAAAGCATATGACAGGAGTATTACAACATTGCATTAACAAATAGAATCCAAAACCAAGGAATATCATAAAGATGTTCCGTAGGTTTATTTAATCAAAAGTTGCTTTAAATCTCACATTGTCAATAGTGCCTTTTAAATACCATTTCCAATCAAATCTTTTCTACTGAATCAAATCCTATAAAGAGTTAACATTATTCTTCTACCATGTTAGCCAATAAAGAACAGAATGTGCAGAACTTTTCGAGTCTTCATCGCTTTCAAACTCCTTTACCACCATACAACATACTTAATTTAACTTTCGGAAGTAAAGTCTGCATCAGATACTCCAAACTTCCTCAACCTATATTCCCTAGCATCTTCCTAAACTAAAGGGCACCTAAAAATTAAAACAGAAAATTCATGGCAATGTAAAGTTAGATACTCTTGTACTATCTATCCATATCTCTTAATTCTATGAAAAGATGATTCAGAATATTAACTTATCTCATTGCTGCCAATTCCTATTCTAGCATTATTATCTTATTGCAGAGAAATACTCAAATAGGAACAAATACTAAAAACTGTAAAATAACCATATCTTATGGAATTTCATGCTTAAAGCCTCAAAAATAAGAACAGTAACAAAAAAACTTGCCATTTCTATGAGGTTTTTGCGATGTGAATTTCGTTCTTCCAGCTATAATTCGTTCAGATATTTCGTCGAACAGGTGGTGGGCACCAAAGGTGAGTAAAACATAAAAGCGATCCGTTCATTCAACATAGGCAAAACCTAAAAACGATCCATTCATTCATATATAATGAAGAAAATCGGAAGTAATTTCAACTTCAGCCAACGAAATTTGGGAGTTTGAAGTCTGTAATTAGGGATTTTGTTGCTTTGATGCTTAGAATTTTGGAGGGAAATGTGAAGATATGGGTTAAAAGTGAATACTTTGGTAGCTAGGTAATTAATTCTAAATAATTATATTTTAGATTACTATTTATATTAGGAATTATATATTTGTAAGTCCAGTAATTTTGCAATTTTTTTAATTTGGTCCACATGAATTACATGTTTTGAAATTGGTCCTGTAAATTTTAGATTATTTTGATTTTAGTCCTTTTGCCTTGATTTTTTTGATATTGATCCTGCAAGTTTGAATTTATTTAAAAAAAATTGGATTACACATTTTGATTTTGGTCCTATAAATTTTAAAAGAACTATAATAAAAAAACTTTCAAACTTACGGGACCAATATCAAAATGTCTAATTCATGTGGACCAAATTCAAAATAGTGCTAAGTTACGGGACTTATAAATATATAATCCCTTTATATTAATACTATTGATTTATGAAAGGATATAATTGTTTTTAAAGCAATTTTTATTTTTATTTTTGGAACTCACTTTTGTTATTTTAGGTGTTTAGGTGTTGTTATTTAACTTATTTTACAAATATTATGTTCCCTCCATTTCACACTTCTTTTATTCGTAGAAATTCTTTTTTTATTCGAAGAGTTCATAATTGTTTGTATATCCAAAAAATAAATATTCATAAATTTTATTTTTACAATATTTGTATATTTATACAAATAGGTGTGTGTGTATGTTTTTTTTTTTTTTTTTCTAATACACTCAATTCAATCAAATATTTTACTTTACGTATAAAGGTTTACCAAATTATTATTTAAAGTTTTACTCATTACATATTTATAAGTTATCGATTTAAGTCGTTGCAACTTGTGAGGATAACTAGGGATGTAAACGAGCTGAGCCGAGCCGAATACTGTTAATCTCGAGTTCGGTGCATTCGGATTTTTTAGGTTCGAGCTCGGTTCGAGCTCTATTAGTTAGCTCGGTTCAAAGCTCGGCTCGAAAGGCTTGGCTCGAAAAGCTAATTACACTTTAAAAAATTATACAAAAATAGCACATCTAAATTATATCTAATTAAAAACCTAATGGTCCATGATAATAAAAACATCATCCAAGCAAAGATTAACAACTAATTCGGAAGCTAAACAAAGACAATTAATGGTAGAGCCTAATATTTTCTCTAGAAGAGGTGCACAGTTCGACCCATTTATGTTACATGCTTATGGATATTTTTTTTTAAGTATCTATATAAAAATAAAAAATAAAAACTAATTAAATGAGCATGTTCGTGAGCTTATAAACGAGCCTATTCACGAGTTTGTTCACGAGCTTTCGAGCCGAATATCACTAGGCTCGAGCTCGGCTCGTGAAACTTAAAACCCAAACTCGAACGAATATTTTTCGAACCGAGACCCCGATTAGCTTGCGAATAACAAAGTATATGATCCAAGCCCAACAACTCTAAGCACCATGGTTTTTTTGGGCTTAGAGCCCAAGTCTTCATCGACTTTGTAGGCTTTCTTCTATATTGAGCCCAAACTGATCCCATGGCCCATTATAGTGAGAACTAATTTTTTGAATGGGCCTGAATTGGACCTCGAGGACCATTAATTTAACCAACATGTTAATATGTGAATAATAGGGTATTAGTTATTTTTATTAAAAATATTTATTTAAAAAATATCGATTGAAGGAGTATTAATCGTTTTCACAAGTATTAGTAAATTGTTGTTAATAGTAATAATTATAGTTGAATATCATTCACGTAATAATTTGTTTTCCTCAATTGGTCTGACAATTTGATTATTTAAACCAATTGAACTTTTTTTTTTTTATCAATAAAGTTGTGACTTGAACTCATAATTTTTTTTTTGCGATAAATAATGGAACTCTAACCACTTGAGCAAATACCACTTCGTCTATTTCTATTTTTATTATATTTTAAATTTGGCACTCCATTTATCAATCAAACACCAAAAAAAAAAAAATGTTGTATTGCACAAGTAACAGTCAATGACACACAAACACTACATTTTAATTTTAATAAAGTATAAAGTAAATGATTTAAATGCTGCTTAAAGTAACAAACAATTAATATACGTAAATCAGAAATTTATTCAAATATAAATATTACAGAACTTGTAGTCCTTCCAATTTATTCATTACATAATTGAACTCCACTTTATTTTAGCTAAATTCACACATTGCATGTACTCAAAATACAAATATATCCATATATAGATCCAATTACATTAAATCAACCAAGTCTTCACCTTGCTCAATCACTTGAATTTTGCCTTCATAATTCTTGCATCATTAGCTCTTCAAGAAAAACCTTAGGATTGTCATAAAAAGTTGCAAATTAACCCTCCTCTTAATCCACCCAAATTAAAAACCTAATGGAATCACACCATTAGGTAAAAAAAAAAAGAACTTGGGTATTCTTAAGAAGAGGGCCATGCCACCTTAAAAGAGGAAAAAGACATAACAACCCTTGCTAATGAGCCATTTTCTTGATTCCGTGAGCCCAAAATTGTACACTGCACCCGATGCACGCAATATTCACCACCGTCCACATGTGACGTGACAGACTGATCGATTGTAAAGATCGATACGAAGAAGGAGAAGTTTCGGAGATAATAATATATAATAATATTATAGAAATTAGGGTTTTAATTTTCAAGAAAAGATTATTAATCATCTCCTTGAATGTACCAACAACAAAGCATGGTTGCACAACGGCGGAGGATATAAATCCTTGCCCTTTGTTCTTTCACCAAAGAAGCACACTTTGTTGTGAATGATCCATTTGATCTCTTTGATGATGATGATGATCTCTTTGAAGAAGAAGAAGAAGAAACGCCTCTAATTATCTTGAACTCGGCCATAATTTTTTGATTTGATGTAAAGATGGGGTTTTGAGATTATGGAAAAATAAGTGAAATGTTGAATTTTTTTTATTTTTTTTTTGGGAAAAAAACTCTCAAATTAATGGAGCTGGACCCTTGAGGAAAATGAGCAAAAGGGTTTGAATATTTATAGGGGGATAAAGTTGACTTGGATCCGGGAGTAGGGGTGGGGTGAGGTGGGGTGAGATTTTTGATGGATCTGCATGGGAATTTGTAGTAGAGTTGGAATTAATAAATGATACTATTAAGAACAATTAATAAATTAAAGAAATTAACCATGCCAAGTTATTGTATATATGCACCGTGTACACTTTAAATAATACTTTACTAGACAAAATTGTTACATTGAAATATAATTATATAGCTTGTTTTGCATTTTAATGAATATTAACTACATTTTTTTAAAGTGTTTTTTCATTTAATTTTATATATAGTTTAATGTGCATAAGGGTAAAATAAGAAGGTTACTGTGAATTAAATGAGTTGATCATGAATTTTATACATACCTTAATCTATGTGTAAATTTTATTTTATTTTGCCTATTATTATTGAATAGTGGGAGTATTATCTGTTTCATTGATTGTTATTACTTGAAAATCAGTTATACAGTGTAACTGCATGATTCACAAAGGTGTTACTCATTAATGACATTCGTTATTCCATTATATATTTTGAATAAATCATGTCATTATATATAATGAACAACTTAATACAAAAAAAAATTGATCACAGGATATATGGGTAGGTCTGAACTCATTGACTCTTATACCATAAAAGAATTTTGTCCCAATAGTTCTTTAACACTCGAATCATTCTATCTTTATATTTACTTACACTGCCAACTCGAACACGGTTGATATACAAAATTTTATTATTTTTATAATGTTGGGTGAATACTTATTATTATGGAATTAAAATGAAATGGGTTTGAAGGGGTGATTGGAATAATAAATTTGGATTAGGAAAATGGTAAAGTGTGCTTTAATGGTGGAGGATTGTATATATGAGGACAAGGCAAAGAAGAGTGATTAAGGGAACACTATGTCGGACAGCAGGCAAGTTTAATTTGTTCCATGGTGGCACGATTTTTCTTACTTTCATTTTTCAATAATATTCAAGATTTGAGTGATTTTTTTTTTTTTTTTTATCTATATTCTTATTGCTAAGATTTCTTGACCGGACTTCAAATGATTCATGTACGGGTCCATTAAAGTAAAATATTATATGAATGATATTCACGGTAAATATTGTCGTGAGCAATAATTTATTAATGACAAAGTATAGAGTGCAACTGATTTATACATTAATCACTGAAGAATATTAGTTGTTTTCACTGAAGAATATTAGTTGTTTTTACTGATGAGTCTTAGTTGTTCAGTGAAAATGAACTAAGACTCTTCAGTGTAAACCAGAAAATGAACTAAAACTCTTCAGTGTAAACCAGTAATACTCTTCAGTAAAAACAACTAATACTCTTCAGTGAAAACAATTTCACTCTATACATACTCTTTATTAATACTTTATAGCGTAACAATTAGCAGTTAAAATTCTTTTAATTAATACTTTTAATAAAAACAACTAAAACTCTTTGAAACTGATATATTAAGTAAAATGAAAGCAACTAATATCATTCAGATAAGTTTCAATGTAAATATAATTCAAATAATACCTTATCATTGATTAATTACAAGAATATTTCAAGATAGTTATATATACTTTCACATGAGATTTTACAATATTGTATGCCTACTATATGTCATTAAGAGTTGGCACAACGAACATTTTGTCCAAGGAATTCGTGGCACACCCCGAAAATCTCGACTAATTAATGGAAAATTAACAAATTGCAAAATATATACTTATATATTGAGTGATGGTTTGCAATTTTATTTTGTAAGTAGAATCATTTTAAAAAAAATCAATTGCAATTACTAATTTAAGAAGACAAAGTATAGAGTGAAACTGGTTTATACATGAATCAACGAAGGGTATTAGTTGTTTTCATTGAAGAGTATTAGTTATATTTACTAAAGAGTATTACTGATTTATACTAAAGAGTCTTAGTTGTTCGGTAAAAATGAACTAAGACTTTTCAGTGTAAACCAGTAATACTCTTCAGTAAAAATAACTAATGCTCTTCAGTGAAAACAACTAATACCCTTCGATGATTCATATATAAACCAATTTCACTCTATACATACTCATTTAAGAATATAGAATTCATTTTGGAAAAACTACTAAAATCTACTTTTGAATTCTAAGAATTGATTATGCAGGTGGAACCCATAATCATCTTGTAACTTTCTATTATTTTTTTTTTTTATCGAAAGAAATTGTGATTTAAATCCATAACCTTTGAATTATAGGTAGTGGAGTTTAATTTAACCACGTGAGCTATATCACTTTATCTTGTAACTTTCTATTAATTAAGTGACTTTTTTTATAAACATTTTCCACTTCTTAAATCAATATAATTAAAAATACTCAACACCTTTAATTTTACTATCAAAATCATCTAATATCACTCACTATAAAAAAAAATTGATATTTAGCTAGAGAAACAATAATGACAGAATTACTGTCACTAAATTTTATTATACTTATAGTGACTTTTGATTTTGAAGAAGAGTTCCAAAACATGTCTTGAATCCAATTAACATGTAGTATTATACCTCTCAAAATAAGATTTTTTTTTTTTTAGCAAAAACTTGTATCAAATCGTCTCATAACACCTATCTCTACTAAAGTGTTAATAAGTCAATGCCCTAGTTACACTCATTTTTATTGTCTCATGCAACGTGACGGTCTCATACAAGACCTTATCTTTTTTTTTTTTTTCTTTTTTCTTTTTTAATTGAGGAGTTACAAGCATGTGTGGAACATGTAACGGCCTAACAAAATAAGATCTTAAAGATTTCAACAACCCTCTAAAAGCCATGTCATCAAGAATCCAAATCTTAGGACACAAATGTTCAAATACATTTGCAGAATCTGCACCCATGTTTTGTTTATGTTATTTTAGGAAATAAAAAGATTTATAGAACTGATGATGATTCAGACAATCTCTTGAACTGGGCTCTGATCAAACGGATAATATTTTTGCATGTGATTTTGATCCATATATATATATATATATTCTATTTGACCAATTCCAAATTTATTTGAGTTTGGACATATAAATCTCTATAGATTCTCTTGTTCAATTTCTTCCAAACTAATCAGAATCTTGCTCTTTCTTAAGACCATAATCTTAAGACATGTACAACAGCTGTAATAATGCTAATCATTATCTTCAACTTTTTATATTAGGTGTCTTGTTTTATCAAACTATACCTAACTATTCTTAGTGATTTATTTATACTCAAGTGTAGAACACCAAAATTAAGTGTGATTGAAAAAAAAAAAAACCTACCTTTTTTTAAATAAAAATGTATTCTCTCGGTTTCATACTTAATTGTTAGAGTATGTATAGCATGAAATTGGTTTATATATAAATCACTGAAAGATATTACTTGTTTTCATTGAAGAATATTAGTTGTTTTTACTGAAGAGTATTACCGGTTTACACTGAAGAGTCTTAGTTCATTTTCACTGAACAACTAAGATTTTTTAGAGTAAATCAGTAATATTCTTCAGTAAATACAACTAATACTCTTCAATGGAAACAACTAATACCCTTCAGTGATTTATGTATAAACCAGTTTCACTTTATACTTTGTCTATTAATATCAAAACTATGTCTCCTCTTGTTTAATCGATATTTCCATAAATAACAATAAAACAATACTACATCCGTCCTGCTATTATATTCCTGTTTGACTTTTGTTGACTTTTAATGTGAGGCTCGATTTGTTGTATTTAAATTGATAAAATATTTTTTCAAAAATGACATATTATTCATTTTAAGTCAATGAAACAAATCGAATATATTTTTCTATGTAATCATTAGTGGAATGAGATGTAATTTAAACAAGTTTGAAGGGAATTGAATAATGCAACAGGAACATAATAGCGGGACGGAGGTAGTATTATTTTTTTACAATTATATATTTTCTATACTAATATATTTACATCTCATATCACTACAAGAAAAATAATTTTTAATGACAATAATCCCGCCATATCCTACTATTGTTGTTTTTCTAATTAAAAGTCTTTAATGACAAGAAACATTTTCCAATGTCAGAATTTTGTCATTAAATATTATTTTTTTGTCATTAATTTTTTTAGCTAGAGATGCTATAATTACAGGTTATTGTTGTTAAATCTCAATTTTCTTGTAGTGAATTATTCTATACATATTAATTCATATTTAAGTAAACCCGGTTTAGTTTAAGGTGACATGACAAACAATAATATAGCAGTCAATTTTGGGACGGAGCTAGGGAGTAACACTTAAAATCACTAATATTTCTTCAAAAAGATTATGTTTACATAATTACTTTATATGTGATTAATTTTATTTTAAAAAAGAGTATGTATGGAGTGAAATTGATTTATAATATATATATATATATATATATATATATATATATATATATATATATCACTGAAGAGTATTAGTTGTTTTTACTGAAGAGTATTAGTTGTTTTTACTGAAGAGTATTACTGATTTACACTGAACAGTCTTAGTTCATTTTCACTGAACAACTAAGACTCTTTAGTATAAATCAGTAATACACTTCAATAAATACAATTAATACTCTTCAATAAAAACAACGAATACCCTTCAGTGATTTATGTATAAACAAGTTTCACTCTATACTTTGCCTTAAAAAAATAGTTTTCTCGTCATAGCAAGGAACACTTTAATACCGTAAAACGATCTCATACAAAATTTGTTCAATTAATGTGGAAATTTTAGGCTGCTTTTCTTGTAATATTATATGAAAGTCGGCAAGGATGACGATTTCACAACAATTTTTTTTTTTTTTTTTTTGAGATTATAATCTTGTTAACACCTAAAAGAGATTTGGGATAAAGGATGAATCTTTTACGTGCGTAATGAATCAAATAAAGTTTTAGTGCATCGGGAGATATAAAAAGCTCATTCAGATACCCTAATAAAAATAGCTAGTCATATTGTTTTTATCTTTCACATTCAATGAATGAAGTGTGGTAGTGAAAAAAGTAAAACACAAATAAGGAAAAATTGGAGGGCTTAAAGATAAATATACACTAATTTCCAGGAACATTCCATGTATAGATAGTTGTTTCAAGATGTGTATACATTTGCTTAAAATGCAGTCTACCCTATACCAAAAGTTTGTGTTAAAATCAAGCAATCAACCATCTAATTAAACTTTATTTAAGTATAAAAGTATCATACTTTTTCCTTCTTAGATCCAACTCACCGTACACAATTTGTACCGTATGATTTATGGATCATGATCATGTTTTATGCAGGACAGTGACCCTTGGATCTAGTGTTGTTATTCGAGTCAAACGAGCTCGAGTACTTGATACTCAAGCTCGGCTCGTTAACATTAACGAGTAATAATACGAGATCGGCTCGACTCGTTAACGAGTGTAACGAGCCTATCGAGTCGAGCCGAGCCTAGTGGAATTATAAAAAAAATCTTAGGTATCGAACCGAGCTCGTTTAACCTAACGAATCGAGCCGAGATCACGAGTAGCTCGTTTCGTGTAATAGCTCTACTTGGATCACACACACACACTTGTGTGGGTGTGTGTGATCCAAGGGTTGGGATCTGCACATGACCCGCCTATACAGGAGGGGATCTCGCTGGTATAATATTAGAAGAAAAAGTATAGAATGAAATTAGTTCAATCACTGTGAAGGGTCTGAATTGATTCATTAAAGTGTATTTAGTTATTTTTATTAAAATGTATTAGTTGTAGAGGGTACAAATTGTTTTTTATAAATTAAAAAGTGGGTTGAAGAGTACGAAGAGTATGTGCTGCTTCAATAAAGAGTATTAGTTGTTTTCATTTCATTAAATGGTGTTAGTTATTCTACTTAAAGGTATTGCAAAGTGATTTATGTATGAACTAGTTTCACTGCTCATATTTGAATTATTGTCTGAAAATAGTATTTATCGAGTTGTCATTCTCTAGTAACGGACTAAATTGTAAAAATTGTTACATGTCTATTGAGTGTTGGTGATTTTAGTCCTATATGAATAAAAAAAATTAACCCCAAGGGTCTATGCTGCAAATTCATAAGGTGCAATCAATTTTTAAAATGGACCAATTCATACGAAGTTTTGCTCTGGGAGCTCTTGCCGATGAACGGTGGAATTTGTCTCCCAATAATCGGTATTTGGACCAAATACCAAATCATAAAAAATAATCGATATTTGGACCAAATACCAAATCATAAAAAAAAAAAAAAAAAAAAAAAAAAATCATATAGTAACTTTTAAAATGATGCAATTTTAGTTCTATTTCTTTACTTTAAAATGATGGGATTTAATAGAAAAAAATAAAGTTATATGGAACTAAAGTCACCAACACCCAATAAAAAAAAAGGACCAATTTTGCAATTTACTCCCAACTTCTCAAATAACGACTGCAAGTCCTTTTGTCATAAGATATACATGTAGCATATTAACATATTTGAAGATCTAATAGCAAGAATAATCAAATAAAACCAAACAATATTCTTATGTTTGAATTCCAACAAGTCTCTTTGATCATCTAGTGTTTATATATGTGTATATACCTTGATCCCTATTTCCACCATACATGAACTCATTCTCAATCAAGAATCTGCTGCACTCGAACTCGAATCATGTTAGACGACGCTTGCTTCCGCCGTCTCCCTCTTCCCCCGAGCAGCCAATAATTCACAATCCTGCATAAAACAACACGACGAAAATCAAGTTTAAGTTTAAGTAAAACGAACTCTTTCTTCGCAACTTAAGTTTCGTCTTTCGAGCCAAGGAAATCAAGCTTTTTCGCCCTTCCCATTTTGGTGGTCCAACCAAGGATGAAAATATCCGGATATTTCTCCGATATATCCTTGATATATCCATTTCTTGTGGTCACCGATATTGATATTAGGGGTAACGATATTTCTATAATATCAATAAAAAAAGAAGGTAATATTGATAAATATTGGTATGCAATATCAATTTCAATGGTATTTCTATACAATTTGAGTCTAATATTGATAAAATATCGATAAATATCGATTAATATAAAATATGTAAAATTTTGTTCTACTTCTATGGTTAAATTTACGTATTAAAATTTTGTTATTTAAAAAAAATCAAATTTACCGATATCAATAATATATTCATCGATATTTCCACAAATTCAGAGTCTCGATATTTCTAACGACACCGATATTTTCAACCTTGGGTCCAACTACGAATTCTTTATACCACGGGCAAGAAGGGTAAAAACGTCCAAAAAAATTAAGTTTTACGCGTCACCTGTACAATGGCCTGAGCGCAAAGCTTTCCAGACAGGACGGCGCCTTCCATAGAAGCCAAGTATTTTTGCTTCGTATAGTCACCCGCTAAATAGAATCCTTCTATAGGAGACTTTTGCAACGGACGGCAAGGCTCTGTGCCCGGTACTGTCTTGTATACGGACCTATAAAATGAGGAGAGCTTGAGTCGGACTTTTTAACGGGATAAGATAGCAATTCGACTTTCGTCTCTTACCTAGGAGTTTTGACAACATGGTACTTCAATATCTTTGCTTTGCTTTGGTCTGCAGATATTTCATCCGGGAAAAGTTTGGCGAGCTCCTTCATTGTGGCGTCGATGATTTCTTCGTCACTTCGGGACACCCATTCTTCGGCAGGTGCGAAAACCAGCTCCAACATAGACTGATTCGGGTTGTAATATTCCTGAATAAACGTAAAATGATGAGCTACGATAGCCAAACATGGAGTTTCAACTACAATTCGTCCCATGACTTTTTGAAAAAACAGATTTAGTCCCAAAATTGATTTTTTTAATCAGATTTAGTCTCAAATTCTCTAACAAAGTCCAATTTTGGTCTCAAATCGACTGGAAAAGTCAATACGAAGTCCGAAATTGGAGATTTATGGCAAGAGTGTTGATATGGCGTCCATGTGCGATAATTATAATTTGATTTTTCCTTTTCTTTTAGAATTTTTAAATATACATATGATGTGTAATGAAATTGTAAAAGAAAATAAAAACTCAAATATACGTAGCAGACATAAAACGCCACATCAACATCCTTGCCGTTAATCACCCAATTTGGACCTCAAAGTGACGTCGTTTAGCTTTATACCTCCGATTTGGGACCAAAATTGGACCTTGTCAGAGAAACTGGAACTAAAACTGATAAAAAGTTCATTTTTGGACCAAATCTATTTTGTCAGAAGTTATGGGCCGATTTGTAATTTAAACTCGCCAAACACGATATATAATCTAGAATTAGGTATTTACCTTACAAGTTACAGACATGTCGGCATAGACACTGAGAAGCGGACTTCTGCATAGAAACGAGCAAGCTATGAGCGGTGAAGCTCCGAAGAGATTTATAACAAACACGACAAAAAAATTGCGATTAATGCATAGAATTAAAGAGCTACAGAGTTGGATATGATCGAACCTACTAAAAAGCAAATGATCGTATGTGTTTTTAAGCTTTCTGTCGAACCATATATGAACATTTATAACTGGAACTCCGACCAATTTCTCCGTTTTCTTGAAATACGGAATCTCTTTCCACTCATCGGGAATAAGAATCTTCATGATATCAACTGAGAAGTCAAATGGTGCATCAGAAATATTCGAGAGACCGAGATTAAACTACGGGGATCGCTTACCTGGAGTTGCGAAAACATATGCATCAGCTTCAATCACGTCTCCGCTATTTAACACGAACCTTTTGACACTTCCATCGTCATTTAGATCGATATTTTTTATTCGGGAGTTCAGTCGGACTTCGCCACCCCGTGATTGAATGTGCTCGACGATTGGCATGCAGAGCCTCTCCGGTGGATTACCGTCCAAAAAGGCCATCTTTGAACCGTTTTTCTCCTGCAGAAACCTGTTCAATGCGATCAAAATACACTGCATCGAGAGCTCGTCGGGGTTTATAAAGTTGAGTGCTTTCGACATGGCGATGAACACTTCGTCGGTTATTCTCTCCGGTACGCCCTGAAAATTATACGAATATTGAGTTACTAACAATACTTGTGACGATCGGTGAACAATATACTCCCTCCGTTTCAAAATAAGTGTCGTTTTAGAGGTTAATTTTTTTTTCAAAATAAGTGTCGTTTTAGTAAATTTTTCATGTTTTTTCCTAATTTACCCCGAATTCGAATTCAAGATATAAGATATTTTTTAGGGATTACATTAAAATACACTCCGCCCGTCCAATATTAGTAGTCCTTTTTTTTGGACAATTATTTTTCGTTATAAGTTTGAGGGTATTATGAGGTATTGTGAGGTCCATTTATCGATAAAGTTATTTTTTATGGAAAATATAAGTATCATATTTTTCATAAACAATCACTTTATTCATAAATAGACCTCACAATACCCTCCAATTTATGACAAGAAATAACAGCCCAAAAAAAGGACTACTAATATTGGACGGAGAAAGTAATAGAACTGTTAGGGATTATCAAAATATAGTAGATCTTTTAGAGATTTATGTGGGGTATTTATGTCAAAATACTATGATTCTTACTTTGATACAAAATCTTTAGAACGACACTTATTTTGAAACAAAAGGGGTATTAAATAATTTAGTCGGTAGATGCATTTTGCAATATTATGTACGCCTCCGAATCTAATCAAGCATTTTATTAACCGAAAATTTGCACGTAGGGACTGCGAAGAAAACGAGCACATACTTGCTTTTTCATCCAGTCTTTAACGGTGATTCCGTCTTGGGCCTCAACATAAGCCTGACCCCCAGCTATGGCTGGTAAGAGCCCGATGGCGAACTTGATTTTTTCCGGCCACGTAAGCATTTCGTTGTTCTTCAAGATTGCCAATATTCCTGTCGATAACACGAGAGAAGCATAAGCATTGGATAACGATGCAAACCCTTATATAATGATGGATTTTTCGGTAATATATCAAGTTCCACATAGTTCAAAATGCGCTAAATAATTCGATGGTCCTAAGGTAATATAGTCGAAACTAGTCTTTATTCGGATTTCACAGCTCGATGAAGGCAGAAGAGCGCTCGACTTTCTCAAACTTAGACAGAAACCTTTATACTAATGGCCTTATAATATGGAAACAATGTCTCCCTCCATCCCTTAATAACTGTCCATTTTATCCAAAATGGTGTGTCCCTAATATCAATGCATATTTTAGCTAATTTTTCCAACAATGCCCCTAATAAATAGTAGAAGTAATCAACATCATGTAATAAATAGGAGCAATAAATAAGGGTGTAAGTGTCTTTTGATACTCTAATAAATGAGACAATTGGTTTGTGTGAATGGATAAAATGAGACAGAAAAATGCTAAAAGTAGAAGGACGTTTCTCGAGACTCGGTGTTCAAAGTCTACTTAACATTGATTCATATAGAAATAAGTATTGCCAGCCACCCTTTAAATTCAGAATAAAAGACAAGCCTTATTGCCCAAAATAAGACCAGACCGGTAAAACGGGTCTTTCTTGAACGTTTTAAAAGGCAACGAGAAACAGCTAACCGTTGAATGGCGCAGGTAATTCAGGAAAATCGAATCTGCTGAACTCTCCGGGCTTGTTTGGCATCGCAAATATCATAGAGTGCTCTTTCCATTGCAACCGATCATTAATCCCTAGCTCGCCAAACAGGTTCTGCATATTTGGGTAAGCCCCAACTTAAGGCAAAATCGAGCATCAATATATACGTCATATCGAGGATTTGAATAAAACGAAATTCAACTTACAGAATATGTGTAAACCAGTCTCGTACCAATCTCCGTCCTTATCTTTCCACGCAGCCACCTGCATAAAGATAGGAAAATCATAATCGTGAAAAAGAAAAAAGAAAAATCGAGCATAAAATCGAATTTCGGACCTTCCCACCGAGGACGTCCCTTGCTTCCAACAATATCGGTTTATGACCGGCATCGGCCAAATACTTAGCGGTAGACAAACCAGCTAAACCTATAAGCACCCAACATTTTCGATAAAAATTCAACAAGTTAAAAGAAGCAACGTTAAAGAAACGAACGATCGCCCCACCTGCGCCAGCTATCACCACTTCCAAGGGCTTGTTTGGACGGGGAGAATTACGAAACGTCGAGGATAATAAAGCAGCTTCCAAATAGTTAACGGTGTTATCAAGATCGGGTCGTGGATAATCAATGCAAACAACCTATTTAACAAACATATCATTAAATATTAATAGAGATATTCCTTCACTTTTAAAGATTTAAACATAAAGCTAACCTACTTTCAAAGGGAGTGCATTCTTGTTAGATCTCGTCCCGAAAGCTTGTGCAGCCGGAATCCTTAACTTACGGCCCATGCCATCGCTAACCGCAAAGTTAAGGCCGTTCATTTGCCCGGGAAAGAAATTGGGCTGCCCACTCAAGTTGACCGCGGAAACGTGCCCAAATTGAGACATTGTCCAAATTCAACGAATCCGAATTCACGATTCAATGCCACTACAAATGTTGTTGATGATTAATTCAGTAAATCTCCATATCAATTATACGACAAAATAAACTTCCCCTAAGTATCAATTGATCATCCATAACATCTTATCAAGATTCTAAATACCAAAGAGACAAATATTGATGAAAAAGATGCATAACAACACAACAATTTCAGCTAAACCCCTATTCGGAAAAATTGAGCAACCAAGATAAAGCCCATCATATAATATGATTCATAAGAACACAAATTTCGATTCAAAATCACAGTTCATCTCAAAGAATTGCATCTCTACACAGAAATTCTAAGCATAACAAAAGCAATTGAGAGAAAAAGTTCAAGAAATAAGCTAAATTGGGGAATTATGAAGTAAAAGAAGTAATTTCACCCCATTAACAGAAAAACCTAAACAAGAAATGGGTTAGAAATGCAAACGTGCCCAAATTGAGACATTTTCCGAATTCACAATTCAATGCCACTACAAATGTTGTTGATGATTAATTCAGTAAACATCCATAACAATTACTGCAAATTATGGTATATACGACGAAATAAGCTTCCCCTAAGTATCAATTTATCATCCATAACACCTTATCAAGATTCTAAAATACCAAAGAAACACAACAATTTCAGCTAAACCCCTATACGGAATAATCGAAGCATCCAAGATAAACCCCATCTTTAATAAGATTCATAAGAACACAAATCCAAATTCAACGAATCCGAAATCACAATTCAATGCCACTACAAATGTTGTTGATGATTAATTCAGTAAACATCCATAACAACGACTGCGAATTATAGTATATATGACGAAATAAGCTTCCCCTAAGTATCAATTTTATCATCCATAACATGTTATCAAGATTCTAAAATACCAAAAAAGCAAATATAGATGAAAAGATACATAACAACACAACAATTTCAGCTAATCTTTAATAAAGAACACAACTTTCAATTCAAAATCACAGTTCATACCAAAGAATTGCATCTCTAAGCAGAAATTCTAAAAGCAATTGAGAAAAAAGTTCAAGAAAGTAGCTAAATTGGGAAAATTGGGGAATTATCAAGTAAAGGAAGTAATTCCACCCCATTAACAGAAAAACCTAAGCAAGAAATGGGTTAGCCTTATAATTTCGATTAAGACAACAAAAATCAATATTTTTCTTGCAAGAAAAAACAGAGGGAAAGGAAAAGATGCTACCTTTAGGGCAAATTAAACGATTTTCACTCAAGAAATTTTCTGGGTTTTGCTGAGTGGATTGAAAAAAATGGGGCCAACCGGCCAAGTAGAATTTAAATTAAAAAAAAAAAACAGAGCAGAAGAGTTCGGTTTGGATGTGGAATCTTTGGAAACTGGATGAATGGGATATTTGGCAGTTGGCACTTTGCTACTAAATCAAATAAACTGAAATATACTTTTACCTTAAAAATAAAAAATTGGTGGTGATATATGCCAAAATGGTGAGATTGCTGGGTTTTTTCTGCTATTGTTGTAGTGTTAGTTATGGCTACGAATATGCTATCCGTTCACCCAAACGTCCCACTTTTGTTTTGTGCTTGCTTCTTTTTTTTTTTTTTTTTTTTTGAGGGGGTGGGAGGAATTTTGTTTCTTTTTTCTTATTTGGGTAATTATAGTGTTGCACTTGAGTGCATTGTATGTATTTGAATTTTGAAAAAATTACCCCATCAGAAATCAGTAATACTTCAATTGTAACAAAAATAAATAGTTTAAAGTGTCAGTGTTTTTAAAAAAAAATAAAAAATCAATTAAGGTTAAAATTCAAGTGTATGTTGCAGAATTTATGTTTTTATTCAAGTGTTTAGTCACTTTCATCCCGTAAAAATGGTTATGTTTATAATTTGCACAAATCAATAGAATATTATTTGTATTTGAAATTCTAAATTTTATCACTAAAATCCTAATACATCCTTATTAATTAAAATTATTATATATAAAAATAATAATGACAAAATAAATAAGACTGTGACTTTTTTTTTTTGGTAAGGAAAATAAATAAGGATATTAAATAAGGACATTTAGAACAATCTACACACTTTAAATATAAAAATTACTATAATTTAGGACAAATTATAAATAAATGTTGACTTCCTTTGTGATCAAGAAAGAAATGTGGAAAAAATGTTGACTTCCTTTGTGACCAGGAAAGAAATGTGGACTTTTTTTTGGATGAATAGAGTAATTAATTATCATAAATTTTAAAAGGTGATATTATTTGTTAGAGAACAACTAAAGTAAAATATTCTACCGTAAAATATTCATACAATAGGAAAGTATGATAATATTGCGAATCATGCGTCAATCTAGGTTAAAACTTACGGATCTTAAGCGGGTCGCGCTGGATTAAATGGGTTTTCCCATAAATTTTTTGCGTCTACACAGAAACTAAAAGCTCGCTCCCAAATGTGTAATTATATGGACAAATGTGTGTTACTATAGAGATAAAACGTGTGTTACTGATTCTTATAACAAATAAATACTTGTACTTTATAGTATCTGTAAGGACATATGTGTGTTTTTATAGGACAAATATGTGTTTCTTAATTTATTTTCCATCCTTTTAAATCTAGATTTTTTTTTGCATGTTGATACTCCATCCGTCCCAGTTTTATTTTCTCATTTGCAAAAAAGGTTCGTCTCAGTTTTGTTTTCTCATCCCTAAAATATAAACTATTTTATTCATTTAAATAATATTTTATTCACCATTCTCTATGCTACTTTATTCATTTAAATATTACTTTATTCACCATTCATCATTCTCAATACTACTTTAATCATTTAAATACTAAAATTCAACTTTCGCATTAAACTTCGCGCACAGTCAAACGGGAAAATAAAATTGGGATGGAGGGAGTACTATTTTGTTCATTTAACAACACACCTTTAAATATCTTACATGTGTTACTGTAATGCAAAATTATATTTTGTAAGGACAAATAAATATTTGTATGTAAAGCAACACACTTTTGTTTTTACAGTAACACAACTTTCTCAATATAGTAACTCAATTGTGTTCATCTGGTAATACATATTTTAATATCTTGTATGTGTTGATATAAGAAAATATTTAATTGTTCTTACATTAGCACACATTTGATTTTATAGCGACAAATATTAGAGTAGCACAATTTGGGAGAGTACTTTATATTTTTGTGCGAACACATTTTTTTATATAATAAAATATTTGTGTTATTAAAGTAATACATTTTTCAATACTTTATATGTGACATTGTACGGAAAAATATTTAGTATCAAAAGGTAAAAAGGGGTTTAATAGGCCATAAAGTAAAGATAATATTTATTGGGCCCACCCAATTCAAATCTATCTGGACTATGCCAATTTTTCCTTGATATACAATAGTGCAGTACTCAATACTACTGATACAGTATTCCCTCCGTTCTGGAGGAACTTGCACACCACCTTTATTTTCGTGTTTTAGCGAGCGAGTTGTTTATTAATATTTGTAATGATAAAATGACTTTTAAGGTAAGGTATGATAGATCTACATCTCCTCTATTGTAAAGTAACTTTAAAATTTTCTTATCATTTTAAATACTACTCCCTCCGTCCCACGAGTATTTGCACCATAGTTTGGGCACAACTTTTAAGACAAAAGTGTAATGAGTAGTATTTTGTGGGGTATAAAGTGAAGAACGTGGTTGAATTTGGTGTATTGTGGGCCCAAAAGGTAAAAAGTAATGGCAATTTATGTAAATATGTGAATATTGTGAGGGTGGAGTTTATAAAAATGTTTCCTTTTTTTGGTGTGCAAACAATTATGGGACGGTGGGAGTAATAAAAAACTCGCTCGCTGAAATACGTGAAAACAGTAAATGGGTAAATTCCTCCGGGACAGAGGTAGTATCTCATAATAGTAATAGTATTGGGCAGTGCATAATAGTATTGGGCAGTATGGTTGTAAACGAATCAAACAATTTTGGTTCGATTTGGTATTTGTATTCGAAATTCGGTATTCGTATTCGAAATTTTATAATTCGAATTCGAGTACAAATAATTTTTTTGATTCGATTAGTTATCAAATACAAATACAAATATTATGATATTTGATTCGATATTCGTAAATATTCGATTAAATATTCGGTTAAATATATAATTACATAATTATATATTAATAGTAATAATAAATATAATTATTTATAAATTTAAGTTCATTATAATTATTTTAAGGATATTAATATTTATAACTTCATCAAACAAGTGGGCTTGTAGGCAATTCTTAATTAAGTATTTTAATTAAAAACATATAATGTAATTTATTTATTAAAAAACTTAACTAATTAAAAAAGAATTGTAGTTCAACACTCTTAATTTGATTATTAAAGTATTTTTTTCATGAATTTGATAATTAATTTTTTTTCATTTACTTATTTGATTATGTTATGCAAAATTTTAAGTTTATAACTTGTTTGTGACTTCAAACAATGACAATTTTGAAATGAATATTTGAATATTAGCAAAGTATTATGTGAATAATACTCACGGTAACTATTACCGTGAACAACAAATTACTAATATTTGACGAAGTGGTATAACTCAAGTGAAATGGTTAAAATCCCACTACATATGATACAAAGGTTGTGGGTTCGAGCCACAACTTTATCGATAAAAAATACTAATACCTTATGTTGAAATAACTAACACATTTAGTGAGAATAACTAATACCACTTCAACTAATAGCTTTAATAAAAAAAAACTAAATACTATTTGGAGCTGATAATTTTAATGCAATTCACTGATACTTTTAGTTTAATTTACTAATACCATTCAAACAAGTTTCATTGTGAATATTGTTCACATAATATCTTCTCTTGAATATTATTTGTTAGGAACATGCTTGAGAAAAAAATCGATTCGAATATTCGACTCAAGTATTCGTATATTTTCTCATAATTCGATATGAGTTTCAAATCAAATATAAATCATATTTACTATTCGAAAAATATTCGATTCGAATTCGATATTCGAAATAATTATACAAATACGAATTCAAATATTGTGGTATTCTACTCGATTCGATTCGTTTACATCCCTATTGGGCAGTGCACTAGTATGTAGCATAGACCAAACCAGCTCGGCCCAACATAGGACCTTGGCCCTTTTCTTTTTCTTTTTTTTTTTCAGAGAGAAACCTTTTCCTTTTGATTTATATTTTAAGGCCCAGGTTATTTGCACTAGCCTCTATGTTAAAGTCACTACCGGATGAATACACTTATTTCTGTTCGAATTTTTTTTATTTTTTCGAACATTTTTTCCGAACATAATGAAATAAACAATATTTCAGAAAAAAAAATCGAGTTTTTTATTTATTTTCGAAACTTTTTTCCGAAAATGTTGAAAATTTTCAGAAAAAAAAGTAGTGTATTTATCCAGGTAGTGTATTTAACATAGAGGGTAGTGCAAATAACCGTGGTCATATTTCAATAAGCGTGCGCTTCTTCATACTACATTATAAGGCCACGGTTATTTGCACTACTTTTTTTGTTAAATACACTATCCTCAACCTTTTTTCCGAAAATTTGTAAAGTTTCCGAAAAAAAAATCTCGATTTATTTCAATTACACTATGTTCAAATTTTTTTTACGAAAAAAGTAAAAATATTTAAAAAAAAATCGAACACTGAGTAGTATATTCATCCTGATGGTGTATTTAACAAAGAGGCTAATGCAATACAGCCCAACCTATGCCCAGCCCAATGTCACTTATAATTTTATATGGGCCCAAGTTTCACTTATATAGCTGACGAGCTTCGGATAGGCCTGCAATGTAAATGGGCCATCATTGCAAATTACTATAAATAATTTTTTGAGTATATTCTAAAAAGGGAAGAATTTCGTATCAAGACTCAAATTTTAGATTATGTCTCAATTTAAGTACTCATTTTAAAAGTGTCTTAAATCAAGTCTCAATTTTTACTTTTTTTTCTCAATTTAAGTCTTGTTTTGAATTCTTGTGTCTCAATTCAAGACTCAACAAATAATTATTTTTTAAATTAAATTCATTCAATATGAAAAAAATAAAAAAATTAGAGACATTCGTTATAAATAAATAAAAACTTATTAAATTTTTTTTAAAAAAATTATATCATCGTGTTAATTTAATTTAAAATTTTAATTTATTGTTTAAAAAAACTGATAAATAGCATTTTGGAATTAATAAATAAAACTAACATTTTGCATACACGACGGGAAGATATTATATGGAAAAATGCTAGTTGTCATATTTTTAAAAATACTAAATTAATACATGGTGATAATAAATAATAATATATATTATATTAATAAAAAAAGTTAAATTTTTTATGATTAAAGTTTTTTTTATAATTTAAGAGGAATGTCTCTAATTTTTTCTTTAATGTCTCTAATATATTTTTTGTATTGAATGAATTTAATTATTTGTTGGGTCTTGAATTGATACACAAGAATTCAAAACAAGCCTTAAATTGAGAAAAAAATGAAAATTGAGAATTGATTTGAGACACTTTTAAAATGAGTACTTAAATTGAGACATAACTTAAAATTTGGGCCTTGATATGAAATTCTTCCTTCTTAAAAAAATAGAAATATACGACTATTGGTTGGAAATTCTTAGGAATGTACATGAGTTTTGGACTAAAATATAAGTTATAGGACGAAAATCAAAATTTAAAAGTCAGTAGGACGAAAATCAAAAGAAAGTAAAGTTAGAGGACTAAAATCAAAATTTGAAAGTCAACAGGATAGGACTAAAATCAAAAAGTGGTAAAGTTACAGGACTAAAATCAAAATTTGAAAGTCAGCAGGATGAAAATAAAAAAAAATAAAAAGTTATAGAACTGAAATCAAAATTTAAAAGTCAACAGGACGAAAATAAAAAAGAGGTAAAATTATAGGACAAAAAAAGTAATTTTCCCTATGATTTTATATATATAAGAAGAAAAGTTGATAACAAAAAAATTGGGAAAGAGCGTGTGGTTAGAGCGTTTGTGTCGGGAGTGGGGCTGCCACCGCCAAAGCAACGCGTCCATAAGTCAAGCCTTAGCTATTAACCTAATTTTCATTTTCAACCCCTATATTATGTCTTAATTACAGCTGTCTCCCATGAAAATGATTTATTTCTCTATTATTTTGACAAGTTCAGTTTCTATATTAAATTATTGGCAATAATAGTTCAAAAGGTTTAGGTAGTTTTTAGATCAAGAATACATACATAATATGATATAAATAGATAAATATATGGATTAAGGTATTATGAAATGATAAAATAATTAAATGACAATAGTGCCTTCCAATCAACACAATCCACCTCACTTAGGATGCTTTTTCCTTCAAGATAAATCATTAATAAATTAATTTTACCAAAAAAATTAGTATTGTTTTATGACAAAGTATAGAGAGAAACTGGTTTATATATGAATCATTGAAAGATATTAGTTGTTATCACTAAAAAAAACATTAATTATTTTCATTGAAGATTTTACTTATTTACATTGAAAAGTCTTAGTTATTCACTGAAAACAAACCAAGACTCTTTAGTGAAAACAATTACTCCCTCCGTCCCAGCATTATTGGCACACTAACTTTATTTTTGTGTTTTAGTGAGCGAGTTGTTTATTAGTATTTGAAATGATAAAGTAACTTTTAAGATAGAGTTTGATAGATCTATCTCTCCTCTATTATAAAATTATTTAAAAAATACTTTATCATTTATACTAATAAAAAAAACTCGCTCGCTAAAACACGAGAAAACAGTAAAAGTGCGAATAATGCTGGGACGGAAGGAGTAATACTCTTTAGTAAAAACAACTAATACTCTTTAATTATTCATGTATAAACCAATTTCACTCCATACCTGCTCTTGTTTTATATAAAAATGGTTCATGCTAATCTATCATGAAACTGTTTTAAAGGTACTGGATATTTAATCATGAGTATCAAAAATCTCATCAGGATATTAAAAGTTAGGGTCAAAAAAATATACAACAATTACAATATAATACCACTGACCCAAGTTTTAATTAATTTCAATAAGATTTTTAATACTTATGATCAAATATTTGATATTTTAAAACTATTTTATAATAAATATATCATGAGCTATTTTTATATACTTTGTGTGAGAAAAAATATGTCCTTGTATTTGGTTGTTGAGTGAGTTAAAAAACTATATGATGGTATTTTATTATAATATCTATTAGTTTATTTGTCATTTTCAAACTCACCAAGAACCATCCCCATCAAATGTACTCATTGGCTTTGTCTTTAGGGCAATCAATCAATCATCCCACTTCTTTAATATTCAATTAAATCTTAATTAATAGAAGAGACAGATGCGTTGCTCCTCAGCTTTGAATAATTGAATCGGTTTTCAAGGATTATATTATGATACATGGAAATTTGATGTAATGGTTTCTTAATAAACTTTGCTAAATGTGCAATATTTGTCCTTTTATAACATCATTTGTGTTGTGGAGAAGCTTGCATGAGTTGAAGATTTTTATGCTAGTTATGTAAGAGAATTGGTATGAAATAATATATATACCAATATATGTGTGTTGGTAGATCGAATAATTCTCTTATGCACTTGATGCATACCGTTTATATTGAAAAATGTAAGTTGACTATACTGAAAAGTGTATGTTGATTGCACTGAAAAATTTTCAGTCCTTTTTTTATCAATCAATCAAATTTTAAATATAAAATGGTACAAGAAGTACCCAAAGCGTTTACAAAATCGAGATTTAATCCCTCAAAATCAAGTTTTTAGTGTTATCGTCTTTTAGTGTAAAATTTTCAGTATAATTAGTCAACACTTATCAGTGTAAATAATATTAATTGTTGAGTGGGTACCTTGTGTACCAAATGCATATGAGACATTCGCTAGTAAATTATGTGTAAAAAGCAAAATATAGACTTGTAAACGAATAAACAATTATTTAAGAGTAATATTTATGTGTACTAGTTGCATCGTGCAAGTATTATACTACTAATACTATTCAATAGAAATGGAAATAATTAATATGTTCAGTGGAAATAACTACAACAAACTAGCTAATATTTTTCATTGTTCAGTGAAAATATTTACTCCATCCGGCATACAAAGATAGGCTTACAAGTTTTTCCAGTTAAGAAATAAAAGCTATTATAGCTAAAACACTAAATACTTGGTTTTTTTTTTTCTTTACTTAATTCCTATGATTATTTATTTCTCGAAATAATTAATAGTAACAAAATACATTAAATATGAACAATAATGAAAATGCAAATTTGCTATTTTAAATATAATAATAAACTTATTTTTTAGGATTTACAAAAATAAAAAGTAAATCTATTTTTGGAATGGAAAGAACAATATTAAATTGTTCATGTATTTGTCAAAAAAATGTAACCAAGAATTTACCATTATTTAAAATATTATGATCCATCCAATCATAAGAACTACAAGGATCTTTTATTACTTTAATTTTCCTTGTTATGAAAGAATTACCTATATTCTCAACTATAATATGTTTGTTGAGCAAAATTTGACTAGTTCTTATCAAGATAACAAAGCTCCTCGAAGTTACAAATATGTGCAATTCTCAAGTAAAAATGAACATTGTGGTGACCAAGATTGCACATAAAACCAAGAAATAAATAAATAAATAAATAAAAATGAAATTATATTATTTACTTGTCTTGAATTCAAAGAAAAAATAAAGACAAAACTATTTCTTAAAGACATCACATGTACCTACTATCCATGTCCCATGTCCTAACTAATTTATTATAATGTCGATATAGGTGGGCTCATTTTGTTATTTTTTGCAAAAATGTAACTACTTTTTTATTTTTAGTTAAATCGCTATATTTGCGGTGGTCAAAAGTGCTTGGCTCCATTCCTAATTTCCAACCACCAAATGATGATAATGAAGATAATTTTGGGGATATATAAACTATTGTATTTCGAATTTTTCTTGTGCTTACATTAGTAATTGAGGTCACCATACACATGTAAAAAATAAAAAAAATAAAAAAATAATAAGTCATCATATTTATGGGTTTAGTCGGTGCTACACAACAATGTACTGTTCAAAACTGTTATATGTGTTGTACCACCTGCTATGGAATGTTGTATTGTACAATACTCTATAGCAAGTGGTACAACACTACACAACAGTGCTGGACAATATACTGGTGTGTAATAAAGAAGAATTCATATTTATGTGTGTAAATGAGTTGTACAGGGTCGAGTAGTGTTAAGCTCGAAACTCGACTTGAACTCTTTTTTTTTTCTTTTTTTAACTTGAACTCGAATTGATTCAGTACTCGAAATACTCGAGATTGTCTTTTATAATATTATATGATTTTTTACATTCTTATAATAATAATATATTACTAAATAATTAACATATAATGAGTAATAAAATAATTTTACTCAAATTTATTCAAATCAATTTTTTGTTTTTTCAAGTCGAGTACAACTAGCTCGTGATTCGGCTCGACTGTTACGCCCCTAATTATAATTGATACCCTTTTAAAAATAATAAAGTATTAGATTAAAGACAAAAATAAAATAAAAAAACCTGGTCTACATATATACATGTTATACCAAACTCAGTCTTGGTGATTCACCACAAATTAAAATTAAAGCATACATTTTTTGGTTTACATGTGTATGGTTGGGGGTAAATTGGTCCTTATATATTTGGAACATTATAAGACGCCATGTCAACAAATTATTATTATATCATTATCATTACTATTATTATTATTGTTACGACGAAATAGTACAATTCACGTGGTTAGAGGTTCACTACTTATGACCAAAATTAATGTCTTTGAATCACAATTTTATCGATCAATTATCTTTATTAGGAATAATATCAATATAAGGTCTGAAAGATGGTAAAATTATCAATATAAGACCTAAAAGATTTGTTCTATCGATTCAAGACATAAAAGATAGAAAACTACCAATTCAGCACCTGAAAGATAAAATATGTCAATTTAAGACTAAAAATTTTAAAACTCTATTTTGACATGTTATAATTTATATTCTTATTTTGTTTATATATAGTGTTGTATTTTCATTAATTCTTTTGTTCCTTATTTTTTCAATCACATGAAATTAATATATTTATATTTTTGGAAATATGATTTATAAAAATATTATCGGATAACAAAAAATTATTAAAGACTAGACACGCTCTTCAAATGAGTAAGTCCTAAATTATTAGTTTTATCTTTCAGGTCTTGAATCGACAGTTTTCAATCTTTCGGTCGATAGGAAAAATCTTACAAGCCTTAAATTGATAATTTTACTATCTTCTAAATCCTGAATCGATAAAACTCCCTTTTATTGTTATTATTGTTTATATAATATTACTATGACCTAGAAAATTAATATTATTGATTTGAATAGGTATGACATTATGATCTCATGGTTCAATAATTAATTAAACTACCCAACTTGGAGACTTTCTTTTGCATAAAGATAATTGATATGGTCCCAAAGAAGATGTATAAAGTTCATTACTCATAACCATCTTTTAATCCCCACTTAATATTTCTATAATCACACCATCATTTGTTCTACTTTTCAATTACTTAGATACAAGAAATATTAAAAAATAAAAAAATTTCACGCCATGCATTTAATAACCATACATGTGACAAAAATTCAAATAGAAAAATAGCAATAGGGATAAAATTAATCATGATTTTGTTGCTCATCTTTATTTTCATTTGATATATGTAAATGTGCGCACTTATTATATGAAAATAATAATGAAAACCGTGTTGAAAAAAAAAACCCCCCAATTATTGTAAATATCTTTAGTAGACAGCTAAAATATTGATGTCATAAATGTTGACTTTAAAAACTATAATTACGGTTTCTAATCTTTTTCTTGTTAAAAATATATATATATATGGCCTCTAATTTTTTAAATCTTTGGAAAAGTGCACATTGATTATTGTAAATTAAATTCTTACAATATATCATAATGAAAATTTTCATTTGAAAAGGTGTAATAATATCAAAAATATCATGAAATAAATTCAAATTAAATACACATGCCTAATTTAACCACTCATTAAATCAGCTCTTTTAAATTCCTTTCTTAAAAAAATAAAATAATAAACTTTCTAACTAATTGACAAAAAAAATCTCTAAAGACATATACTTCTTTAACATAATATGAACTATTAAGAAATATAAATCTTGAAGATGAGTAAAATATTGCTATTTTTTTTAACTTTACATAAAATTCCACTTTAATGTTATTATAATTTTATTAAAAATATTATGGGCTTTGGGCAAGAGTAGTTTGAAAGATAAATATTTATAGGAAAAAGAAGTGCATTAAAAGGATGGACAATGAAATACAACTGGTTTTGATGGGACTCCACTTAACAGAATCAAATTTTATTTTTCTTTTTAAAAAAAAGTATACAAGACTATTTTATCTATTTTATAGTAATATTTTTCATCATAGAATTCATATTAAATTATATCCATATCAATTATGATATTATTAATAATCTCATCAAATCCATTCTCAAATATTTCATAATCAAACTCTATCTACGTACACACGTTTAATCCTTACATTTTTGCCAGGTCATCTTTCTTTATTTAAAATTTGTTCTGAATAATTTTGACAAATTACTACATTTTGGATGGATAGTACACATGTTACCAAGTTGGTATTCTTTAATTAATACCCTTCATTCATGAATTGTTTTTTTTTTTTTTTAAATTATACTCCTTTTGTTTCCTCTTAATCTTCACATTTATTGTTTTTTATTTTATTTTAGCGAACAAACTTTTTATTAGTATTTAAAATAATAAAATATTTTATAATAAAAGAAAGATAAATTTATCACACCCCTTCTTAAAAACCACATTATCATTTCAAATGATAATAAATAACTCCGTCCCTAAAACACAAAAAAAAAAAAAAAAATACAGTGTGAAGATTATTAAAGGACGGGGAAATATTTTTTTTTTCCTCTGACACCAATGTAATTTTGTCATTTTTATTTAAGCAATACCCCTAATAAGTAGTAATCTCAATGTCTTTTAAAAGCGTGTACTATTTTCTGCACGTGGTTTAATGCAATATATCAGATGATATTTAGGATCTTATTTATAAACGGACTTCACAAGACCCCTAACTACCATCCGACATATTGCATTAAACCACATGTAAAAAATAGTGCATATTTTTTAAGGACAAAAGGAATAATGTTAATCATCATGCAATTGCAAACTTAATAAGTATGGATATAAATGCATTTAGATAACCTAATAAGTAAATAAATTTGGTTTGTGTGAGAATAAATAGAATATAACAAATAAAAAGAAACGAATAAAGTATTTTATAATAAAATAATAAATACTCTCTAAATAATAACTTAATATATCATTCGCAATTAATATCTTATAACATAGAAAATTAATACTCCTTGATGTAATGATTAATATCCTTCAAATAGTGGTACAAAACTTCATCATTGGTATATATGAAAATGATAGTATTAAAGATTTTTAATAACTTATCAAATTTAGATAAAGGCCATAAAAGTGAAAATTTTCCCAAGTCAAAAGGACCATCTTTATTATGATTCCCGTGACTTTCTCTTCTACAACGGGAAAATTTGCTTTAGAATAGAAACAAAATCAATTCACTCCTTGTTTCTTGCTTTCCAAAAATAAAAAAATAAAATTAATTTCCTTTTAAAAAAATCAAGAAAATATGTAATAATGGATTAAAAGGGGAAAAAATCAGCAGCCCACCTCATAAAAACGCGTTCTTTAATCAAGAAAAATCTAAAAAAAGAAATTCAAAATTCAAAAATCTAATCTTTATTTGTTTTTCAAGAAAAAGACATTTTTTTACTACTGTTACTCTCTACAAATATATAATCAAAATAAAATTTAATATTTTTTTTAAAACTCAAGAAAATGATAATTTAGCTGTAATAATGGCTTAAAAGGGGAAAAAATCAACAGCCCACCTCATAAAAACGCGTTCTTTAATCAAGAAAATCTAAAAAAAAAGAAATTCAAAAATCCAGTCGTTATTTGTTTTTCAAGAAAAAGATTCAATTTTTACTACTTGTTACTCCCTACAAATAAGAGAGAGAGAAAGAGAGAGAAAGAGAGAGAGAGAGAGAGAAATTCTGTGGCTTTGGATTCTTCTAGCAGATCGTGCCTGCCAGCTTTTTGTGAGAATGGGCATGTAGAAAGTGTGCTAAAAAATATAAATAATTCTCGAAATTCTTAATTCTTATTGCCATAATATGTAAATAGAAATTCCCAAGAAAATGAAAAAAGAATGAGCTTTAGAGAAAAGGGGTGCCTATCTGAGCATCGATAGAGATAAATCATACATAAATCCCTTTTTCGATTTTTGGGGTTTTCCAATTTTTTCCTTCGTTTCAAGAACTGGGCTGAGTAATGAGAACGCCGACGGAGATGGCGGCGGCGCTAGTGGCGGCGCTGCTCATCGGCATTCTGAGCTCCGCCAATGCCGACACAGATCCAACTGATGGTTAGCTTTTTTTACTAATTTTTGCTTTTTGCTTTTTCTTTTTCATTAGTGTTTACTGAGATTATACATACATGGATTGGAGGGGTGGGGTGGGGTGGGGTGGAGGGTGGGTGGGGGAGGGTAATGGGGGGAATAGTTCTTGGAATGATTCTTGTTTTGCTGGATTTAATGATGGGGGAAATTTGTGTTCTAATTTCTGTTGAGCTTAAATATAGCAATATAAGTCATGAAAATGAAATCTCTATTTAGTGAGATTATACATACATGTTAAGTTGTATATATAGATCAGTGTGTGTATTTGTGTGTCTGTGGTGATGATGGGGTTAATGGTTTTTGGAATGATTCTTGTTTTTCTGGATATAATGATGGGGAGAATTTATTTTCCTAATTTCTGTTGGAAATAGAAAAAAAAAAAAAAAACAAATGAGCATAAAAATAGGTATGTAAGTCATGAAATTGAAATCTCTATTTAGAATGGATGATATTTTTGTTCTGTCTTTGAGGTTTGAGTTTCATAATTTAGTTGATTTTTAATTATATGGCTGTTTTCTCATGATTTGGGGAATTTATTTCCCTAATTTCTGTTTGAAACAAAATAATAGAAACTAAATGAGCATAAAAATAACTATGTAAGTCTTGAAATTGAAATCTCTATTTATAATGGATACTATTTTTGTGCTGTTTTTGAGGTTTGAGTTTCATAATTTAGTTGATTTTTGATAATATATGGCTGTTTTCTCATGATTGAAATTGAAATTTAGTAGATTTTTGTGCTGTTTTCTCATGTTTTTTGTTGATGAAACTATTGATTATTGTTCAATATTTCCATAGATTTCGACGAATCATTCGCATTCCGACTACTTGTTTTAACACTTTCGTAATTGGGATGATGATGACGAATAGAGAAGCATATAATAACTTATCTTCAATTGATGCATTGTTTTGTATTAATTTTACGTTCTTGATGCGATTAATTCGAGCTTTAGTTTTGACCGTTGGTACTCGTAAACGCAGTGTCCAATCTCAATCTTCTGTTTACGAGCTTGAATTCGGCACAACAACTCACTAATTGGAAGGCGAGCGGCGGTGACCCTTGTAAGGAGTCGTGGAAAGGGATCACCTGCTCGGGCAATAAAGTTACCGAAATGTGAATTAACACAAACCTTTCGATTTTCTTACTTTCGTTCTCTCTCTATATAATCCAAGAGTATGTATAGAGTAAAATTGGTTTATACATGAATCATTGAAGGGTATTAGTTGCTTTTACTGAAGAGTATTAGTTGTCTTCACTAAAGAGTATTAGTTGTCTTCACTTCAGTGGAAAAACTAATACACTTCATTGTAAACAACTAATACTCTTCAGTGAAAACAACTAATACCCTTCAACGATTCATGTATAAACCATTTTCACTCTATTTTGTCATATTCTAATGTCAGCTACGTTCCGATGCTAATGTTTTCCGTATTCCGTTCAGAAAGATACCGTCGTTAGGACTCAGTGGGAATATGGGATTCAGCCTCGATAAGTTGACATCCGTAACTACTTTGTAAGCACAACGATTTTCTTTAATTCCCCGAAAATAATTGAACTCGAACCCGAGTTTTCTGATAGGATCTTTGTCCACATTTTGCAGTGATATAAGTGGCAACACTCTCGGAAACCAGATCCCGTATCAACTTCCTCCGAAAGTTCAAAGACTGTAAGCTGCTTTCTCGTTATGATTTGTCCATTTTAAATTACGATACTACCCTCTAATCTCGTTCCCTCACGAAGCAGAAACCTTGCTAATTGCGGCTTCAACGGTCAACTTCCGTACGCCATATCGCAGATGACGGACCTAAAGTTCCTGTGAGTCGTGCCTTCGATTCTCTCCCTTTGTAGTAGTATCCTCATTTTCCTTTATTCTGATTTTTTTCTTCGAAAATCGACAGCAATATGAGTCACAATCAACTCCAAGGCCAAATTAACGTCGCGTTCACCTCGCTTACTGGTCTCTCCACATTGTAAGATCAATCTTCTCATCTCGAAATTTTTGCAATATTATGTTGTTTTTTCGTTTATATAATTAGAATTCATGTTTCAGGGACTTTTCGTTCAATGCATTGTCGGACAATCTTCCTCAAAGTATGGAGTCATTGACCGGCATAAAAGATATGTAAGTTTTTTATCTTTTCTTTTTCTCTCCTTGAATTTTCTATTTCCTCCTTGGATGCTTGATGACCTTCTTACTTATGCAGGTATTTGCAAAACAATCAGTTTACGGGAACGCTCGACGTCCTTGCTACTCTTCCACTCGATAGCCTGTGAGTTCCTTTTGAATTTGCTATCTTCACGCACTCCGATTTCTATTAGAGGAATGACGATTTAGTACTTAACTAACTATGTTGCACGGGTACGATACGCATTTTGGGATACGAGTTTAAAAAAAAATTAGGGTGCGATTTGTCAATGATTCGTCTGTTTATATAGATTTTATTATCTATAACACCGATACTGCATTATGTTATTTTTAGAAAAATTGGTATATAACTAACTTACTTATTAATTCGCAGGAACGTTGAAAACAACCGTTTTAACGGATGGATCCCCCAGCAATTGAGAGGCATAAACCTGCAGTAAGCAAACATCTTTTTCTTCTTCCCACCATCAAATAGACATTTTTCAATACTTGACCTTTTTCGTTTCACTCGACAGATCGAGTGGAAACCAGTTCAACAACGGGCCCGCACCTCCTCCGCCACCTGGCACTCCCCCGGCCACCAGGCGCAACCCCAGTCACAGGTCAGGAGGCGGTTCGTCTAACAACGGAGAAAGCAAAAGTGGTGGGGGAAGCAAATCCGGTATAGGTGGTGGGGCCATAGCTGGAATTGTTATATCGGTTTTAGTTGTCGGAGCCATTGTAGCATTCTTTCTTGTGAGAAGACGAAAAAGAAAGCCGTCCTCAGACATCGAGAAGCTCAATAATCAGCCTTTAGCTCCTCCAGCACCACCCCCGGAAATGCATGGTACTTTTCAGTTTTACCTCATAATACATTAAAAGACCCCTGAACTATCACATTTTGTTTCGAAAGGCCCCTGAATTATTTTTTGTTTTAAAAAGCCCCTGAACTATTAATTTTTGTTTCATGAGAACGAAAATTCACGAATTTTGATGTTTTTCGTTAAAATATGACAAATTCAATAGAATACATTAAAAGACCCCTGAACTATCACATTTTGTTTCGAAAGGCCCCTGAATTATTTTTTGTTTTAAAAAGCCCCTGAACTATTAATTTTTGTTTCATGAGAACGAAAATTCACGAATTTTGATGTTTTTCGTTAAAATATGACAAATCAACAGAATTCAATGCTATTATGATCGATTTCTAACTACAAATGTATCTCTAACAGATTTTCAGTAGGAGTCTTATGATGCAAGAATTATATACTTTAAGGGCTTTTTGAAAAGAAAAAAATAGTTTAGGGGCCTAATGAAAAAAAATGTATAGTCTAAGGGTTTTTAATTGAATAGTTTGGGGGACTTTTGATACATTATGCCTTAAAAAAAATCAAATCTTTTTATTGTAAAACAACTAATACTAACGAACTAATATCTTTTTGTCTTAATTTCAGAAACCAAGCCCATGCAAACGTCGACAGCACCAAGCACGAAAGCTTTCGAAGCTCCCGCAATGATAAACTTGAGACCACCTCCAGTCGATCGTCATAAATCATTCGATGATGAAGACGTCACCGCAAAGCCCATTGTAGTTCCGACCAAGAAAGCCGTTACACCTCCGATAAATGCAAAATTGTTTTCGGTTGCCGACTTGCAGATAGCTACGGATAGTTTTAATGCTGATAATCTCATCGGTGAAGGCTCTATTGGGCGCGTTTACCGTGCTCAATTGGACGATGGAAAGGTATTGGTCGATAAATTAAGAGGCATAAAGTGGTATAATAATATGAATATTATTTTAGTATGAAAAAATGGGAGGCATTTATTATGATGATTGGTAGGATATAATAGTATATGTAGTATTTTTAATATATTGATTGGTAGAGTGTATTAATTTTTAAGATAACGTGTAAAATACTAATATACCCTTTAGTTTGAGGAAGAAAAGAGGTTGGACTAGGAAGAAGGGGGGCAAAAATGTCAATTTTCTTTCTTTACAGCCCATAATAAATTGGTAGGATATAATAATATATGTAGTATTTTTAATATATTGATTGGTAGAGTGTATTAATTTTCAAGATAACGTGTAAAATACTAATATACCCTTTAGTTTGAGGAAGAAAAGAGAGGATGGACTAGGAAGAAGAGGGGCAAAAATGTCAATTTTCTTTCCTTACATCCCATAATAAATTAGTAAGGGTTGGGAGGTAAGATAATTTATATTGATTTCACATATAAAAGACCACTTATATGTATATGACCTTATCTGGGCTACCAAGTGGAGCCTAAAAATCGACTTTCTATGCTGATTTGCATGCTCGGTGGCGCAGGTTGTTGCCGTAAAGAAAATAAACTTATCTGCACTATCCAATTCCGAAGATTTTCTGGAGATCGTTTCGGAGATTTCCCGTTTGCATCATCCGAATGTGGTTGAATTGATCGGTTATTGTTGTGAACATGGACAGCATTTAGTCGTGTACGAGTTCCACAAAAATGGTTCTCTGCACGAATATTTGCACCTCTCCGACGAATTTAGTAAGCCGTTAACGTGGAACAGCCGAGTCAAGATTGCTCTCGGGACCGCAAGAGCACTAGAGTAAGTTTTCGTGCAAGATTCTTGAATGTGGTCTTCGATTTTGGTTTTTTCGATTACTCATTTAGTCGTGCTCTGCAGGTATCTACACGAAGTTTGTTCACCTTCCGTTATTCATAAAAACTTCAAATCGGCAAATATTCTTCTCGATATGGAGCTCAATCCTCACCTTTCGGATTGTGTGTTGGCTAGTCTTGTACGTGAACCCGATCAGGTGATATTCCGACTCTAACCCCCGTTATAGTACCCTTTGATCTTGTGTTCATTCAAGTTTGGACATTCATATAGACAAAGTATAGAGTGAAAATGGTTTATATATGAATCATTGAAGGGTATTAGTTGTTTTCACTAAAGAATATTAGTTGTTTTCACTGAGGGTATTAATTGATTATACTGAAGAATCTTAGTTGTTTATTGAAAATAAACTAAGACTCTTTAGTATAGCCAACTAATACTCTTCAATGAAAACAACTTTTACTCTTTAGTTAAAAGAACTAATACTCTTCTATGATTCATGTATGATTGAGAATGATTGAGAAATCGCCACCTTTATTATCGTAATAACGAGTGTGGAGTATTTGCAGGCATCTGGCTACAATGCACCCGAGGTTGCTATGTCCGGCCTCTACACCATAAAAAGTGACGTCTATAGCTTCGGTGTTGTGATGTTGGAGCTTCTTACGGGACGCAAACCTTTCGATAGGTACGCAAAATCCCTTCCGAAGGCTATGAAAACCAAGCCTTCGTCCCACTATATACTCCCTCCATTTAAAAAATAATGTCTTTTTAGCTTTTGAAACACTTTTCAATGCATATAAAGTAGCGTATAGGTTGTAATTTTTTTTTTAAATAATAATTTTTGTGTAGGGGTAATTATGTTAAGTATTAGGTGTCTCAATATGTGCGAAGAAACCTAAAAAGACATTTATTTTGTAATGTAGGGAGTATTTTCGATTTTGTAGATCATCTCACAACTAATACCATTGAGTTAAAACAACTAATACCATTTAAAATAACACTTGTTTGCACAGCTCAAGGTCCAGATCGGAGCAATCTTTAGTTCGATGGGCGACACCTCAGCTCCACGATATCGATGCTCTATCCAAGATGGTCGATCCGGCTCTTAAAGGCCTCTACCCCGTCAAATCCATCTCCCGTTTCGCAGATGTGATCGCTCTCTGCGTCCAGGTACCCTTTTCTTACGCTTATCAAACAATCATATTCATAAGTAGTGTTGTTATTCGAGCCGAGCAAGCTCTAGTACTTGATACTTGAGCTCTTATTGAGTCGAGCCGAGCGAGCTCTAGTACTTGATACTTGAGCTCTTATTGAGTTGAGCCGAGCTCGGCTAGTTTATATTAACGAGTAATAATATGAGCTTGACTCGACTCGTTAACGAGCCTAGTGGAATTATAAAAAAATAAAATTAGTTATCGAGTCTAACGAGCAACTAAACGTGTAAAATTGTTGTGGTGACCAGCCGGAGCCAGAGTTCAGGCCTCCAATGTCGGAAGTGGTTCAGGCACTCGTTCGATTGGTGCAACGAGCAAACATGAGCAAGAGAACATTCGGAAACGAAGGAGGCACGCCCCGTGCTGATTCAGCTGGCGACTTCGACGACTATACTCCATAGTTCGTCGTAAATGTCCTTTCGACCATCGAGAAATGGCGCGAAGAATCGAAGATTATTGGACTGTTTGCCCTTCTAGCTTCATGGGTCTTTCTGATGCTCTTTTTAAGTTATCATCTGTATCATAGTGAAGAGTAGGTGATCAAAATTTGTTCAGTTGACATATTGGTTTGACAGATTTTTTTATTTTTCTTCCAATTTTTCCTCCTAAGCTCTTCATACGATGAATTTAACTTTGTATAGTAGTGTTATTGGATTGAGTTGAGCAAAAATAAGTTATCTTTTGAGCTTGGTTTGATTTTTTTTCTTATTTTATTGTGGTTCAATAAAAAGTCTATGGACTTGTCTATATCTCATTTTAGGTGTGTAACTATGCAAGTACTCTTTGGATGAAATTTTTTTCACTTAAATACCGGCTATCAATTTGTATGTGAATTACCTTTTAAAAAAAAAATTGTATGTGAATTAGGGCATGTTTGGTTGAGCTCATAAGCACTTTAAAATACTTCATAAATTATTTAGGAGTTTATAAGCAGTTTAAAACTGTTTTTGACAAAACAAGATGTTTAGAAGTTGATAAAATTTTAAAATAAAATTTTTATAATTTTTAAATTGCAAAAAGTGGAATATTCCAATTTATTTTAATAAAACAAGATGTTTAACAAATTATAAGATTTTAAAATAGGCAAAGTATAGAGTGAAACTGGTTTATACATGAATCATGGAAGGGTATTAGTTGTTTTCATTGAAGAGTATTAGTTATATTTATTGAAGAGTATTACTGATTTACACTAAAGAGTCTTAGTTGTTAAGTGAAAATGAACTAAGACTCTTCAGTGTAAACCAGTAATACTCTTCAGTAAAAACAACTAATACCCTTCAGTGATTCGTATATAAACCAATTTCACTCTATACATACTCTTTAAAATAAGTTTTTTTATAATTTTTAAATTGCAAAAAGAGGAATATTCCAATTTTTCCTCTTCCAAAGACTTTAATTTAATTTACTAGTTACTTAAAAATATATTTTATAAACTCTTAAAAATTTATTTGATCTTTAAAATAAATTTAGGTGCATTCTTAGCTATATATTTTGGTATTAAATTGCATGCATACAACATACTAAAGATTAACTATGGACGCCATTGAAAATTAACCTCTAATGTTAAAAGGCACGGCTATTAACACCTACGATAATACTTTGTTCACCCATTACTAAATTAACCCACCATGTATATTGTTTTTTTTTTTTTTACTTAACACCCCCTCTAAAATTTACAACTATAACCTTAATATAATATTTACATTATTTATTATATATACATACCCATCAATTTGAAATTAAAAAAATAGCACATCAACAATTATTTTTTATTTGAATTGAACCTCCGCTTCCTGCCGTTTAAAAAAAAAATCACAATTTCTTTTATTTTCATGGTGTACCAATTTATAGATAAAACAAAATACTTTAATGTCATTTAAATTGTGTCTTTATAATTTATACTTTTAAGATTATACTTTTTTTTTCTTTTTTTAATGGTGCAATTGTGTGAAAGAATAAAAAAATTTAAGTGAATTCTAAAATTTTGGGGATGGTGTTGAAAGCATGAGTATTTAATAAATATGTTGTTTATTTTTTTATAAAGGGTACATTAGTATTTTTATTAAATATTTTTTTTAAAAAAAAAGAGGTGGGTGAACAAAGCATTTTCATGTGGGTGAATAGCATGCCCAATGTTAAATTCAAATTTACAACATAATCAACACAAGAAAATATAGGGGGCGCTAAAAGCATCTTTTGACAAATAATTCTAGAGGTTCAAGTAATTGTTGCGTTCATAGAGCATTTCCAAGTTCCACTAATTCCTTCATAAAAATGCAATAGCACATTTACATTTAATCATTAATACATTTGGAAGTTCCATCATTATCTGCCCTTGTTCATAAGGAAATTTCCATCATTATATATATAAAGTTCAAGTGATGGCTCTTGATAACTATGCTCAAGGAATAATGTTTTTGATACAAGAAAGGAATCCACAACAAATGCATTTCATTTAACAAGTTTGTGTAATAGTCCGCAAAGAAAATAACAGAAATTTAGGCACAAAATGAAATAAATGTCATTACAGCCTGAATTTGGGACATAATATTGAAAGCTAGAAGAGAACATTTCGCCCAGTAAAATGACTAAAGAGCCCATGACTCCGAGATCCGACACCTTACTGATCAATTGTAGACCATATACTTTGGTGTTGCACTGAATTTCTGATAACCTTTGATGACTTTGTTGACGGCATCCAGAAAGTCTTTCTCGGTGACCGTCTTCCTTCTTGCTCGGATGGCGTACATTCCAGCTTCCGTGCACACACTCCTGATATCGGCCCCTAAATTTAGAGGAAAAGAACAACTGAGCGACGAGTTGCGTCCACAAATTAGCATAAGAATTAGAAAAGATATTTGTTTTTACCAGTAGAATTTGGGCAAAGGCGAGCTAGAAGTTCAAATCGAACGTCCCTCTCACAGTTCATTGTTCGTGTATGAATCTTGAAAATCTGGGTCCTACTTTCCAGATCTGGAAGTCCAAACTCCACTTTCCGGTCTAGTCGTCCAGGACGCAGCAGTGCTGGGTCAAGGGTATCAGGTCTACAAAAGTAGGAGAAATCTATTTAATTAAGCAAAACACAAACAAACAAACCAAGACTTTAATCCCAAATAATTGGGTAGGCCACATGAACCAATAACTAAGCAAAGCACAACTTCCTTCAAGCCTAGCAAATACGATATTGGCAAACACCATAGAATTTCAAAGGCACGATAAAAGGAATGATTCTAAGTTGTTGATAACAGAGAAACCAAGTCCATTAACTCAAGGACGTTAACAATTCAACAATGCATACAGGAAACAACTGAGGAATGCATCACCAGTGATTAACTCAATATTCAATTTAATTATTGTGTCATGAACATACTGGGTACCATTTCTATATTGGGTTAATCTTAATTGTTATTTTAATTAAGGGATTAGCCCATTTGAATTATTATTTGGGGTTGGGCTTTCAATTAATTTTGGGACTTTAAGCCCATTGCTTTTATTTAGTTTTTTTGTGTAGGGTTTAAATACACAGTGGCTTTAGGAGTGAAGAAAGCAGAAAAATATTCTCATCTCTCACGTGTTCTCCCTCTCAATTTTCTCTCTAACCTTCTTCCATTTCTTCTTATATACAAATTATCATCTTCCTTATTTTGAATTAATCAGAAACTTATGCATTGTTGTAGTAGTAATGATGGGTTCACTACATATTGCTCCTTGTTGAGTTCACAAGTCTGTCGGCTAGAGTCAAGAAGTGTTCAAATGACATATAATAGTTTTCCGTTCATCAAAGTAAAGCGTGCAATATACCGATACAAAGTGTAGAAATTCCACCTTTGTGCTTTATTATAGATACCCACAATAAAAGCTAAGCATGAAGAACACAAGCAAAATGCAAAGATTAACAAACCTGTTGGTTGCCATAAGAACTTTAATGTTTCCACGGGCATCAAATCCATCGAGCTGATTCACAATTTCAAGCATAGTACGCTGAACCTCATTGTCTCCACCCACCCCATCATCAAATCTTGCACCTCCAATGGCATCTACTTCGTCAAAGAACACAATGCAAGCTTTTTTAGAGCGAGCCATCTGCAGAGGAATAGAGAAAATATTAATTAAGGAGATTCCAACAAGCTGAAGTAAGTTGTAGGAAAAATGGTAGAATAAGATTACAAGGGGGATTCAAACCTGAAATAGTTCACGAACCATCCGAGCTCCCTCACCAACATATTTCTGGACAAGCTCACTACCAATAACACGAATAAAACATGCATCAGTTCGATTAGCTACGGCTCTCGCTAGCAGAGTTTTGCCAGTTCCAGGAGGACCATAACACAGAACCCCCTTTGGTGGGTCAATCCCCAGCTTTACAAACTTTTCAGGGTGAAGCATAGGCAGCTCAACAACCTAGAGAATATTCATCACAAATGTTCAAATTAACTAAGTTTCCAATTAATGTAAAAGTAACACAATAGTAGACATGTCAACAAAGTTAATCCAGAATTCGCTATATGCACAGACCTCTCGCATCTTTTCAATCTGCTCCTTACATCCTCCAACATCATTGTAGGTAACATCTGGCTTTTCCTCTACTGTCATCATTGTGACACTTGGATCAATTTTTGGAGGCAAAGGAATCTGAATTTGATATTTGTTCCTGTCAACACTGCAATAACAAAATGTGTTAAACTTCATATCATGCAAGAAAAATGGCACCATTGTGAACAATTAAAGTCTCAAAGCCCACTATACTAAGCACATGATGCTCTCCACTTAAACTAAGGTGGAAAGCTCACCCAACACGCATGCCTTCTTCAATATCAGTAGGAGAAACTTTGTCACCCAATCCAACAACAAACTGCAACAAAATTATGAACAAGATTAATAAGTATTGATCTCCACTAAGCCAACAAAAGTTAGAAAAGAAATAATTGCACATCCAATACTTGGTAAATAAGGTGGTGCCAAATTAAGATCATATGAAGCAACTCAAATACATGGAAAAACTATCAAAAACGGGAAGCAATTTTACCTTTGCAATTTGCTTAACATTTATAACATACTTGGCATCCTCGGTGTTTGGACTGATAATTTTGGTACATCGTGCAACCTATTCACAGAAATTTTGCATCATATTATTAAGTCCCAGAAAGAAAATAAAAATAGTGATTTGAGTATAGAACCAAAATTTCCAAAAAAAAAAAAAAAAAAACCTGAAGAGGTTGTTCCTCCTGCATCATTTGTTTATCAGATACAAGATCCCACTGACTGGGTGCAGCTAAACCGGTGTCAGATTCCTTGATACCTATCATCATGAAATAAACACAGAATTACAAAAGAACATTACTTTATCAAACGAACTTTTATCTTGAAATAAAAATTGAACATCCAGCTTTTTTATCAGTTCTTGACCAGAAATTCTCTGGTAAACAAAACAAATTTCCCCATTACAAAGGAAGGGAAAATCTACATACCACATAAATCATTGATCTTCTTCGCCATCTCTTTAATCTCCTTTTCAGCTTTCTTTATGCTTGTAGAGTAAGGTCCCAAACCCTACACAACCCAGCATATAAACACTTCAATGAACATAACATAACGTGGCGTATGCATCACATATGAAATATGAAAATACTGTACTATTATACTCTCAAAAACTTGGCCAAATCGCATCATATACTAGTTTCACATGTTATAAGCAAGAAACGGTAACAGCTTGCACTAATGAATACATAACTGCAACAATTTCCTACTCAACTGAGAGAGATTAAACAAAACTTCCCTATTCAGCATATACTAGCAAAAACCCTTCCTAAGTCCAAAATCCAAATCAATAAAGTCCATATTCATAATACCCACCACCAGAATACAATGAAGCCCAATCGCATTATATACTAGTTTCACATGTTATAAGCAAGAAAAGGTAACAACTTGCACTAATGAATACTTAATTGCATCAATTTCCTACTCAACTGAGAGAGACTAAACAAAAATACCCTATTCAGACATATACTAGCAAAAACCCTTACTAAGTCCAAAATCCAAATCAATTAAGTCCATAATCATAATACCCACCACCAGAAGACAATTTAACATATCACGCCCACTACCGGTTAGTCTAACACAAGATTCAATTACCTAAAAAATTATTAAACAAATTTCACAGAACTTCCTAGATCCGAATTATGCCAAAATGAAAAAACTAAAACTACGAATTCAGCGTTCTTATTACACTAATTCAAACTCACAAAAAAGGAACCTACAAAAGCAATAAAATAGCTGAAACTTAGGGTTTAGGCAGGAGATTTACATAGGTCTTGAGGAGAGCGATATCGTCTTCATCGAGAGGCTTAGGGTTCTTCTCGTCCTTGATCTCATCCTCAGGATCCGGCGCCATTTTGCGAAAATCCGATTAAACTGGTTTTCCTTTTTCTGAATTTGTGTTTTGTGGAAACCTTTCTTGAAGAACAAGCACTGCGAAGACGAAATGAAAAGCATGAATATATACAAGTTTTCTCGTGGGCTGGCGACCCAAGAAAATATTTGGGCCATAAAATATTAACAGGCCCAATAAGATTATGGGCTCTCCAAGAAGGTATATCAATATGGGCCAAGGTTATATACAGTCCTATATTTTATTAATACAACCCCACCAAAAAGTGTTAGAAAAAAAATCCGAAAATTGAAAATGTAAAAAAAAAAAAAAAACACTGAAAATATGAAATTTCGGAATTTTTTCCCGAAAATTGTTACATTTTTCGGAAAAAAATTCCGAACATTTTTTGGTGGGGTTGTATTCATAAATCATGGGATTGTATTTAACCTTGGCCATCAATATGTTGTTATCTTTTAAAATTTGCACCAAAAAATTCTCATTCTTTTTTTTTTAATAACAAACATTCAAAAATAAATAAATGAATTTCACAAAGCTCCCACAATGTCCTTATTTTATCTAATTTACTTACTTTTTTTAATAAAGCTCAACCTCATATGCACTTGGTGCACGCTGCACTCACTCAACAATTTAAGTTGTTTACACTGAAAAATGTAGGCTAGTTACATTGAAAAGTGTGGTTAAATTACATTAAAATTGATTTTCAGTTTGAATTTTTCAGTGTAGGCTGATTATATTGAAAAAGTGGTTAGATGACACTCTTCAGTTTAAACAAATCATATTTTTCTGTGTAAACAGTCTCAACTGTTGAGCGAGTACAACATACACCAAGTGCACAAGTTACTCTTTCAATAAAACTATCTCTGTCTCGTGTTAGACCAACTCATGCTATGAGATGATGAGATGGAGTATCAACTAGGGGTGTGCAAAACGCGGTCCAAACCGGACCGAAATTTGAAATTTTGGTCCAAAATTCGGTTTACGGTTCGGTTTACGATTTGAAAAAAGAGTATATTTTTTTTCGGTTCGGTTTCGGTTTTTATTAATAAAAACCGTTCAAACCGAACCGTAAACCGAAATAATTATAAAATATATAAAATTATATATTTTTTTAATTTTTTTTAAATGTAAATTTAATTTCAACCAACTTAAAATTAGGCGGGTACGAAATTTTAAAATTAAAAAAAAATTGGGGTTCTTTTTGCAATTTTTTAAACTATATGTTAATTAATAAACTCAAAACAAAACAAAATTATTAACTCTCCACCCTCCAATCTCTCTATCGTGAAAACTGAAAAGGATAAGAAGGCATAACCTCTTTTTTATTTTTTTAAAAAAAAAGGAAATTCGTGAAGAAAGCCACCGAGGCGCCGACCGCCGACCCCTGATACAAGTGTTTGGTTCCATTATTTCCAAAGCGTTTTGTTTATGGGTGAATCAATCACACACGTTGAAGATTCTCTGTTAGTGTAAGGTGGATGAAAATGGAAGGACTGAGAATTGGGTCTTTGTTTCTTTTGTATTTCTTCACTAGAAATTATACCGACGAGGGAGGTAGAAAGTAGGACCCATTGGTATTTGGTCTAATTTGTGTATACTCCCTCCAACTTCAATAGAAGGTTTTCATTAGGAGTGAATATATTTTTTTTAGTGTGGTTCATGAAAAAATCGTATGTTTTTTATTCTTACTTTTGAAAATTCAAATTATTTAAAAAAAAAAAATCGATTTTTGGACCGAACCGACCGAACCGAAATATTTCGGTTTTGGACCGTTCGGTTTTTACAAATACGGTTCGATTTCGATTTGGTTAAAATATTTTGGTTTATATTTCGGTTTTATATTATGGTTTGGTTCGGTCCACCAAACCGCCTTTTGCACACCCCTAGTATCAACTGCGCATGACACATTAATATTTTTATAGAGATGAGTGCTAATTTATCTTGTCTCATATTAGGGATTATATATTTGTAAGTCCCGTAACTTTGCACTATTTTGAATTTGGTCCACATGAATTACACGTTTTGATTTTGTTCCTATAAGTTTGGAATTTTTTTGATTTTGGTCCTTTTAAAACTTATAGGATCAAAATCAAAACGTGTAATCCAAATTCTTTTAGAAAAAATTCAAACTTACAGGACCAATATAAAAAAAATTAAGGTAAAAGGACTAAAATCAAAATAATCTCAAACTTACGGGACCAAAATCAAAACGTGTAATTCATGTGGACCAAATTCAAAATAGTGCAAATTTACGGGACTTACAAATATATAATCCCCTCATATTATGATACGATTTTACACAAATTTTTGCCTAAGAAAAATAGAAAACTTATGATGAAATGAAGGGAGTGTTTTGTTTGAATTTTGTGGTGTAATATACATCTAAAATATACCAATTTAAAATTTAATGGACGGAGGGAGTATTGCAGTGCCTCGACCTATGTTGCACAGGTGGGAGTACGGGAGCGATACGATACAGATACAGGGATACGAATTTTTAAAAAACTTAGGGTGCGATTCGTCAAGGATACGTCTGTTTATTTATATTTTATTATATATAATATATATAATACTTAAAAAAATAAATATATTTTAAAATTTTGTAAATCGAATGTATATAATTCACATTTTTTCTCTGACCCAAAACTTAAACATATTCAATAATCTAATATAATTAAGTAATCAAAATTTAATTTAAGCTTTATTAGCCTAATACATGCGTCATAACAATGATTTCAATTTAAAACAAGTGTCACATTGTTAATTTAAATTATATTATATAATAAATTTCAGTTGAAATAACATATTTAATGCTTAATAAGTAGGATTCGCGAGGAGGATTCGAGTATCCGTTAGTGAATTCGCCACGTGGAGAATTCAATTCACAGATTCAAGAATCGCGCCCCTTTTAGGGTGCGGGTGCGAATCCGATACTGCATTGTTATATTTATAGAAGAATCCGTGCATCATAGGCCTCGACTCAACTCGAAGGTTACTCCTCTAAAATATAATATATTCAAAGAAGAATCCAACTCGATTCATTGAACCTTACATTATATGCATCATAAGTCGTAACAAAGTGAAAATAACAATAAGAACTTAAGAAGTGGATTTATAAGGAGATCTGAGGTCTAAAATTATCCGTAGAGTACATGTACATAAAGTTGGGCTAGCCTAGATACAAAACTAAGCTAAATATGGGGAAAAAAATACACATGAAAAACCAAGCAGCGTTACTATTTTTAGAAGAATTACAACCCAGAATGAGGGAATACGAACCCGAGGCGCTCCTATCGCTAGACTAAATCGCAAAACAAAGTAGCAATTACTTGCTCAAACCTCTTATTACATATATATAGATCAGAATAAATCCAATTTACTTACACCAGTCACTCTGATGTCCAAACAAATACGTCGACGAGCCTGTCCCTGATCTCCTTAAATTTCCTTTATAATCGAGCAGTTTAATCAGGTTGAGTGACTCAGGTGCACATCTTCACAAAGGGACATGAATATACAGAGATTGTTCGTTGTTCACTCATCTTCTGCGATAAAATTTGGGAGTTCTCCCTGGCACAAGTACTCGTCGCATTGTGATGCTGAACCCCAGTCTTTTCGTAGCCTTAGAATATCCTCTGTAAAGGTAGATCCGGAAGATCCAATAAAGACAGAAGACAATGCGCAAATAGTCTTATCCAGCATTGCTTCGACCTTTATGGTGAAAGATTTGGTGTTAGATTAATTTGCTAGAATAATGCCTCAATCTTTTCACAAGAATTATTCACAGTGGAACCTCTCCCAAAACTCACTCGTATGCATGAAAGCTTCCACATTTATAAGATGCCGTCTATAACAGTCCCAACAAGATATATTCAGCAATCTAGAGATGTTAGATCTCGAGTCAACAAAGGTTTTATCCCACCAAGTGGGTTGGCTATAGCCTATAATACGATCATGAGTGATTCTTGTGTGCACTCAAGTGCATAACATGCATTTGGATTTTGAGTTCAATTTCAAAATCAATTGGCTTTTCAAAATCCAATTTACTTATTGAGTTTGAAAAGTTAAAAGTGATTTCAAATTGAACTCAAAATCCAAGAGCATGTTATGCACTTGGGTGCATACAAAGATTTGTCTATGATGATATTTCTAAATTGTTCATTTTAGGTTTAACACATTTTTTTTTTCATGATTCGTTTTAGGTCCTCCCATCCCATCCCCTTTCCTTTTTAATTTGAATTAATGATTCCATATTTCATGTTTCAGTAATAAGGCATCTACAAGTCTCCTGCGCCCATGTTCAAACCATCTCAAGCGCACTTTCACATTTTCTCATCTATTGGGGCAATCCTAATTTATTTCGTATTCATTTATCATTTATTCTATTTAACCATCCTTCTCTACATTCTCATTTTTGCTATATTCAATTTTCGTTCATTTTCCATTAAGTGCGATTTTCTTTTTACGTTTACTCTCAACTCATCATAACCTACATGGTTCTAATTTTTAGGGATCTCCTAGCTTAGGGACTTCATAGACAGGACGAATTTTATTGATTCTCATATAAGCTTTCATGGCTGTTGCACGAGCAAGACAATTTATTGTGAACTCAGAATCAATAATGATGGAAGCAACTAATGACGTAAATCTAGTTTAAAAACCAGCATAAACAGAGAGCCTACCTGAGGATCGCCCTCAAGTCCATGTCTGTATAACAAAGCATCCCACTTTTCAGCTGAATTACGAGCTGGTCTCTGGACAAGTGGCACATTCTTCCCATTCAAGACAACAAGTGACTGAAGTAAACCAGTTTCACTTTCTGCAGCATCAGTTGATAGATATATAACTGGAGTATCAGCCCTTCCAACAACTCGATTGATGCACTCTGCAGCTTGCGGAACAGGATAAAAGCAACTAGGTCGCTTGACATTGCTGAAAATACCATCAAGAAAATTATGTCAAGTGTTAAGTATAATCACAGAATAGCATGCATCAAGAACTGAGAGAATAAGGTAAACTACCAGAATTTCAAGAAACCATGGCGCCTAAAATGAAGAGCTACAAAGTCCTTCCCCAAGAATGTTTGTATAAAACGTTGAGCGGTGAGCAAAATTAGCCGGCTCGGCTCAATCAACGTCTTGCATTTATGGGCAATAGGGCCTCCAGGCTGCATCACCCATTCTCTCTCCACATCCGCAAAGAACAAATCTCCAAGTGCAATGACATCCTTATCAGAAGAAAACTTAGCCAATACATCCTCGACCTTCCTATGGGTTGGCTTCTTAACATCCTCCTTCCACACAGCCTCAACCTTACTCAAAGAAACACCCAACCCTTTCAACTTCTTCACATGCTCATCATCCACGAAACATGGCTGTGGCAACGAGAAATAACACATAAACTTGTCAATATGCATGTGGTTCTTCTTACTCTCAGCAAACTCCTCAAATGTCACCACAACTTTCCTCCCTAAACACTTATTAATGTGCTCGATATCCAAGACTCGATTAAACTCATAATCAACCTTCAAACTGGGGATCACCAAAATTCGGTTAAGCAAAGCTGCAAAAAACATGTGCTTCTCTAAACAAATCAAATGATTCGACATTTGTCCCGAAACACAAATAGCAAACAAATACTTGTTTGATTTAGGATTCCACTCTAATGTTCTCCTCTCCGAAAACTTCTGATCCACCTTCCCGCACCTACTCCAATCAGAAAAACTCGAATCCGTGTAATTTTCAGTCAAACTCGGAACACCCCCACTTTCATGAGTTGATAACAGCTCCCCTTGAATTTGTTTATTCAACAAAATTTGACTATAAACCCGCGATTTCAAGTCCTCCAACGTTGAAGATGAAAATACCACCCCACCATTATCACCAGAACTCGAATTGCTCAAATTACTGCTATTTACCAAACTAAAATTCGAACTATTAACCAATGTAGTATACTTCCACATCTTATAAAGCTCAAGTTCCTGCTGCCTAAGCAAATACAAAGCTCGTAATTCGGACTCACGCATTCGACTATCCAAACGACTATTACCCCCAATCCCCTTAATCGACGGAACACGCATCTGAAACACACTCTTCAAATCCGTGGTAAAATAGAGAATCAGAATCACCATCGGCAGAAAAACCGCTAAAATGTACCTCTTATTAACCCTCCGCGCGACGCCGGAAAACCGGTTCCTCAAAGCATCGTCGATTTGGAAAACGGAGCGGTGATTGGGGGACTTCACGCCGTCGTTCGCCCTGGCATTTTGAGATATCAGATTCTCGCGATCCTCCTCCTCGTCCGACGACTCCCGCTCCATCGAATCACTCGATTCCTCTCACGGCGGCGGCGAAATCGAGGAAAACGCCGTAGCACTTCCGCAGTCAGTCCGCGCCTGTGCGGATCTTCCGATGGTGGTGAGGGAGGTTTTAAGGGAGAGAGATCGAGGAGAGAGAATTGAAGGGGAGGAGTGAGAGAGAAGGAAAGTAGTTACAGATACAACTAATTCTCCATCATTGATTGCTGATCGGAGAAGAAGATCGTCGGTGGAAAGTGACCTGCTACCGGATCTGCCAGCTGAATGGGCCCATTGAATGGATATCTGGTTCTCTTTATAAGCCCATTTGCTTATGATTTCCGGGCCGGCCCATATTATTTTGGAAGAAATCGGGCCATATTGCACTAAATTATGATTTGGGTTTCACTTATCCCACCTTAAATTCTTGTTTATCAAATGGGTCCAGCTATATACCCTACATAATTAATACATACACCACTAAAATTTTATTAAAAAAATAAACAGACAAAAATACCCTTTGCTGTGATTTTTTTTCCTCTCCCCCTCTCCGTCTTTTCAAGCCTCTCAGTCCGAAACTATCGCTCATTACAGTTTATTTTCCTGTGGGTGTAAAATAGAACCTTTTTTTTTTCAATTCGAACAAAAAATCACAACAGTTATTCATGAATTATGGGAAAAAAACTCATATTGCATCATTGGCCAACATTATTGAAAATTATCTCGTTTTCTAAACAATCTTGGTGAAGAGAAACAGGGAGGAGATTCAATTTTTGAATACCAATTTGCATCACAATTTTTGGATCTGCAAAAATGGGGTGGATTGATTGAAAATAGAGAAGAGAAAAAAGAGAAAGATTCGATTTAAAAAAAAACCCTTGATATGACACGTTTTTGCCGCTTCACAAAGGCGGCGCTTGGCGGCTTCAGAGGGGCGGGGCGCAGTGGAGCTTGGCGGCTTCACAGGGGCGGAGCGCGGCGGCTCTGGGCGACTTCACAAGGGCGGGGCGGCATTATGAGAAGGGCGGTGGAGGCTTCAATCTGCTGAGAGAGAGGGAAAGAACTGAGAAGGTGTAAATCTGCAGAGATGAAAAATAGAAACGATAAAAGAAAAGGAGAAAGAAGAAGGGTATAATAGGAAGTTTAATAATTTATACGTAGATGTATCTATGAATTATGGAGGGGTATATAGCTGGACCCTTATCAAATTAAATGTAATCATTAATTTTTTTGCAAAGCAATACAAATGTATTTTTGTAAAGATTGTTTTCTTAAAAAAACAACAATAGATGTTATTTAAAAATGTATTTAAATTGCACGGTGCATTTAATGCATACACATTCTGTCCATATGTTTTGTTTTTACCAATTCACCCCGTTTCAAATGACATTGCAATATTTTTCTAGGCACACGAATTAAGAATAAAGTGTAATAGATACACTTTTATGAATATTATATATGTATCGTGATTCGTGAAAGTGGAATTTAATAAATAATTACCACTTCAGGTATATAAATATTTTGTGGGACAAACCAAAATAAAAAGTATGCAATCTAATCTATATCTAATAGTATATAGTCCAATTGTGCTCTAATTTAAATTTAATTGGAATAGACATTTTCAGGGAGAAAATTAAGATATTATGAAATTTTATTTATAATAATATAATTGTTTATGAAAATAATAATAAAATAATTAATTAAAAAAATGAAAATAGATTTAAGAGACATAGAAAATAAAAATAAACTTTGGAAAAATAGAAAAGAAATTGAGGCATTGCCTCTCATTTCCCAGGCAATAAGCGGACACTTAGCCATGTTCTTTTTTGTTTTAAAATCTTAAATTTAAATTTGGGAATCTAAAATCCATTTTAATGTGAGTTTTAAAATTAGGTTTTTAAAATTTTAATCCTACAACTCTATAAATAACATATACAACACTTTTTTACTTTTTACATAATAAATTTAAAATCTACCCTACTTAAAATAAAAAAGAACATAGATTTTAAAATTTTCATGGATTATAAAAATCATTAATTTTCAAAAATCGATTATTAAGAACCATTTAAAAATTAAAACCCAAAAAAAAAAAAACCTCATGAAAAAAAACTTATACCCTGAAATAAGTTTATCATTCACATAATACGAGAAAATATCAAAACTAGTCCTGTAACTTTGTTTGATTCCAATTTAAGTCCTGTAACTTTTAATTTTCTCAATTTTAGTTCTGGAGTTGTCAATTTTAATCCTGTAACTTTTTGTTTTCTCAATTTTAGTCCTAGAGTTGTCAATTTCAGTCCTTTTTTTGTATAAAAATTCAAATACTCACCAGAAGAATTGTGGTTTTTCTTTCCCGGCAAATTGTACACGTGAACTACCACATAATCAAAAAATTAATCGAACATCTAATTATAATCGGCCCGTTTGGAAACAAAAAAATTCCCGTCCCAAATCTGTGAGTTTTTTTAATTTTGAGGCAATACAAGGACTAAAATTGTCAACTTCGGGATTAAAATTGGGAAAATAAAAAATTACAGGACTAAAATTGACAACTCCAGGACTAAAATTGAGAAAATAAAAAGTTATAGGACTAAAATTGGAAACAACCTAAGTTACAAGACTAGTTTTGATATTTTCTCCACATAATACTGTCCTCATTTTAAGGGAAAATGTACTTTTTTGTCCTTTAACTTTGTTTAATTTTGATTTTCGTCCGGTTAACTTTAGAATTTTAAATTTCGTCCTATAACTTACAAAAAATAGTGTTTTTCGTCCTGTTAACTTTGAAATTTTGAATTTCGTCCTATAACTTACAAAAAATTGGTGCCACGTCAGATTTACCGGATAAAAAATATAAGTTTTTGCAAGTTATAGGACAAAAAAACACAAATATTTTATAAGTTATAGAACGAAATCCAAAATTTTAAAATTAATAGGACGAAAAACACAATTTTTATAAGTTATAGGATGAATTTCAAAATTCCAAAGTTAACAGGACGAAAACCAAAATCAACTAAAGTTAAAGGACAAAAAAGTGCATTTTTAACTATCATTATTACCAGTTCATAACATTCTATTTTCATATTCGTTCTTCCAATGAATTCAAGCCACGTGTGTGTGGACTGTGGGCACGTAGCGGCTTCACATGAATTCCAGATGTCTCTAGTGAGCTCTCGTCATCTCGTGAATAAATGTAACAGAAAACAAAAGCCTCCTGATTATCTACTCTTCTCCAAGAACTCAAAATCGAAAGTAAAAAAGATGCTGAGAAAGGAGATAGCAAGCAAAATATTGGCCAAGAACCACGGCGGAGCCGCCGTTTTCCGCCACCGCCAACAGCGGTGGATGGTGGGCAAAGCCCCCACCCGCGCCGCCGTGCATGGTTCCAAGCTTCCTGTCCCTAATACCATCCCAGTAAGTTGAATATTTTGTACGAAACCAGATGTACAAATTTATTTTACTCTCATTTTCCCAATTTTGAATTGGGTTAATTGCAAATAAAATCACGATTTTTTCGCAAATTGCAATTTAATCTAAACTTTTGAATCGTTGCAAACAAAACTTCAATTAATAATTTGTTAGCAATTCCAACTAAAAGACCGATTTCAATCTATCCAAACGTAGATAAACTATGTGTTGTCATCCGAACCGATCTAAAAATATCAATAGGATTACTTATTCATTGTCAGGTAGATGAAACATTAATTTCGGACAGTAAAAAAATTGGTTATTGGTTCAAATTGCAACCAAACATTAAATTGGAGTTTTATTTGCAAAGATTCAAAAGTCTAGACTAGATTGCAATTTGTGAAAAGGTTGTGATTTTATTTGCAATTAACCCTTTTGAATACTACCTCCATGCCAAATCAATTTGCATACGTGCACGAAAAAAACAAGTAGTGACATACCCTGTCTTAAAGTTACCACCCCACTTCTTGAGTTACCTTCTCACTTTTTTACATGTTACATATTGAATAGGGCTAATAAGTGAAGGGAACGAGTGAACTTTCAATAATATTGTGCGAATTTGAAGGTTAACAATATATGGAGTAATTCTCATGTGCACTGAATGTATAATGCACTAGTTCCGATTACACTGAAAAGTATGGTTGAATTATACTAAAAAGTTTACACTTAAAACTTATTTTCAGTGTAAATTTTTCAATATAATTCAATCACACTTTTCAGGGTAATTGAAACAAACTTTCCAGTGTAAATAGTGTCAACTGCTGAATAAGTGCACCGTACACTTAGTGCATACGAGAATTCGCTAAATATATGTAGTGAGGTGTTGCTTTGTTTTTTTACATTTATGTAATGAAAAACTTAGTGTGGGGTGGTTCAAAAAGAAAATGGGATGCTTACCTTTGGCACAAATCTTTCTTCTTTTTCTTTAATGAAATGGGCGACGAACCGAAAAGGCAAGTGTGCATGTTCTTTTGAAGAGTATTAATTATGGCAAGTTTTTGCAGGAAGAGGAAGTGGAAATGGAGATCAATAGAGCGATAGGAGAGAAGGAAAAACAAAGGAGGAAGATGGAAGATATTGTGGATTCCCATCTCAAGAATTGGCATGTACTCTACGTTGAAGAAATGATTTCTTCCAAGTAAATACATATGTAAATGTAATAATGTATTTTCAAGCTCAGGACACAAATCATATGCAAAATTATGTAAAATTTGCCACTGAATTAAAGCCTTTTCACTTTGATATCCAGATAAATATGGGATGGTTCTAAGGCATCAAAATATGGATATAAGCTAGAATTACACACTCTATACTTTCTAAAAAAAAAAAAAAAGCACAATGCATTAAAAAGCCCCTAAATTATCAATTTTTGTTTCAACAGATCCCTGAACTATTTTTTGTTTTAAGGTCTTTAAATTATTAATTTTTGTTTTATGAGGCCTCTAATTACGAAAATTTACGGATTTTACTGAGTTAGATTAATGCATTTCATTAGAATATGATGAATCAACCAATTTCGATGTTGGTAAGATTGAATTCCAACAAAAAATGTGCCCTAATGGATTCTCGGAAAAGGGTCACATGAAACAAAAAAAATATACTTTTTAAGGGTTTTATAAAAAAAAAAATACTTCGAGAGCCTTTTGAAATAAAAGTTGATAATTCAAGGACTTTTTAAAATAAAAAATAATTTAAGGGTCTTTCAAAACAAAAAAGTTGATAGTTTAGGGCAATGAATATGGAAGAACCATGCATGGAATCTAAGTGGCATGTACTATAAGTTGAAATGATCTCTTCCAAGTAAAAACATATGTAAATGTAATTTAAAGCTCAGGACACATATCATATGCAATTATGTGAAATTTGCAACTGAATTAATGCCTTTTTACTTTGATATTCAGATAAATATGGGTAGTTCTAAGGCATCAAAATATGGATATAAGCTAGAATTATACACTCTATACTTCCTACAAAAGATGAATATGGAAGAACTATGCATTGAATCTTGAAATGCTAGAACTAACCTAGGCTTCTTCTGCAACTTCAACCAGCCTCCCACGAACCCATTTCTTGATAATCTTTGGTTGCTTGTCTTGATCTTCTTCTTTCCCTGATTTGAGTTCAAGCCCATTAACTGGTATCCCATTAGGTTTTGGTTTAAGATCAACAAGATTCTTGGTCGAATTCGAGTGTGGAAGAGAACCGTTGGATCTTTGAGAGAGTTTTTCCTCTGTTTTGAGTGTATCATTTGAATAAGAACTTGATCCATTCCCATTTGAAATTTGAGAAAGATTAGAAGTTGATCCATTCCCATTCCCATTCATCAAATCTGGTGACAAGAACTTGTCGAAACTGAAGTCGTTGGTCGAATCTACGAGACTAGGCAATATGGTGTGAGATCCGTTTATTTTCTTGGACTCTACAATCTCCTTAATTTGAGAATGTCCATCTATCTCCTTTTCAAGATTGGGTGCTGGCATAGCTGAATCTGATCCATTTACTATCTTGGCCTCTACAAACTCCTTAATCTGAGCATGTCCGTCCGTCTCCTTTTCAAAATTGGGTGCTGGCATAGTTGAATCTTCCGGGAGATCTTTCCCGTTTTCTGAGGAGATTGTTTCGTCTTCGATTTCCAAGGACGCAATGAGCTGATTCGCTTCTGCTATTAGCATCCTGCTTTCGATCAGGGAAGCCTGGGCGTGAGGGCTTGTTTGGGCAGCTATTTCGAGGGCTTCAGCAGCTTTCTCAGCTTCAGCAATTAACAACCTGAAAATAGCATTGTGTTGAGAAACAATCGAACCAAAGGAGGGAATAGAGTACAGAATGGGGACTTACTTGGCCCTAGTGATTGCTTCACTCTTTTTGCTTATAACAGTAGCTCTTTGTGCTCTAATGCTCTTCAACATCTCCAGCTTGGAACTTGCCAATGGATCCTTGTACGATGGGGTTCCACTTCTCTTTGATCTAGTTAGTTGATTTTGGATCTTGGCCTTACGTTTTGCAACAAGTTCGTCGGTCTCTTCGCTCTTCTTTCTAGGACTTCCACGAGCTTGTCTCTCACCGGCTGGCTTTCTCCTGGGTTTCCTTTCGACCCCTTCTGGAATGCCGTGAAATTTAGCTAGGCCCGAGCAAACCCGATTACGGTATTCCTTTGCATTACAAACAGGGAAAGTAAGGCCCTAATAAAACACAGCGAAAATATATATTTGCTTAAAAGGCATTTCTTTACTAATCTTCTCTGTCCTTGACGTTAAGAAGCTCGGTCATTCAATCCAAAACGCCTTAAACCAATTTTCGAGGGAAAAAAATAAAAAAATTGATGAATGAACTGAAGAACTTACAGGATCAGCCCACTTGGCAGCTATGGCTTCTGAAATCTTCCTCTTCTGGTCAGCTGACTTAGGTGCTCTCTTGCTTCCCTTTGGTCTTCGCATGATTCTTCTTTGTTCGATGCTCTCCAACCATTCTTCAGTGTGCTGTTTATTCAAGATCTTGTACGAATCCCATTGCAATTCTTCCTCACCAAGAACACCCTTCCTAGCAGCTTCTGCAATCAGATCTTGCCAATCGGTGTGGCAAGTATCCTGTAGCTTCAATTTCTCACGGCGTTTTTCCCATCCTCGACGAACACCAGCTCCAATTTTCATCTTTGTTTCTTCACTGTAGAGTCAGGAAAACAGAGAGGACACCATATGTTGTAAATTGGTTCACTGATTCTACTTGGTATAATGTCATAAGAACATAAAGAAATTAAAGAAAGAAAATTTGGACCCTTAGTATTGGGTTTATGTACTTCACTTTAACTATATACGGGTTCATTTGATTACAGTTTTCTAAAAAGAAATGATAAACTTAGCTGGATTTAACAAGACCAAGGGTACAAGTAGACTCAGAGAAGATGTGATAAAAAGTGTTCCATGAATGGCTTGCAGAATTATAGCACATTCTTAAACAAATTCAAGCAACCTTACTACGTGCTTATTTTAGCATTCAGCACTTCTAGCATACAACAGTGGCTAAAATGTGAAAACATGTACACAACAATCAAAGATCAACCTACCTCTGAGCGTGGCCCAAGTTAATTAGCTTCATCTTGACCTGTTTGGCAAAATAATTGTTAGTTGCCTTCCACAATTACAAAAATTACATATGAAGAGTTAGTACTTGATTCATACCAACAGGCTATAATCACTATGTGGCGTAGATTGACAACTAAATAGTTGAAATTTGTTATATAAATTGGCGAACTAAAATTTGATAACGCAAGAGAAAATGAGTGAACCACATGCACAGTAAATAGAAATTAAGTATTCTGGCTATAAGGAGCCAATAACTGGTATATAGGCGACAATTAACTAACAGTGCATTCAGAATATTTAACATCATCAAAGACCTTGAAGAGGAGTAACGATAAAGATAAATTGATGCAGGAATAGCTTATAAGTTATAAGTTATAAGAACACAGACAAATTTAAACTAAAGAAACATGCACAGCTCTCGTTAACTTTCTTATCATTGTGTTCCTTTCAAAATTATTTCAGGGTTTTCATCAAACTATCTTGGTTTCTTACATGACATCACCTTAGGGTTTTGCATTGCCAGCCTTGTTCTCTCTTTAATCCGTTGTAAGGTTTCTGCAAACATTGAGACATTAGTTCAATAAAGGCACACCAAATGTGAAACGAGCATTACTTAAAAACGTTGAACAATACACTACCTGGGCTGTGCTTCTTGCCTTTGTTCCAAGGCATGTTCCCTTTATTCGCTTTGGAAATCCTCATCCGTCTCAACTTCTCCCTCTCGTCCACTTCTGTTGAGTCTTCACTTGAAGATTGTGGTTGAAAATCAGAGGAATTAGACTTTGAATCAACATCCATCATCAGCACATTCCGGTACCCTTTTACCCCTTCTTTCTTGCAAGGTACACTAGTGATTTCGAGCGTACCAACCGCCATTATCATCAACCTATCCCTCCATAATTCAGCTCTCCCCAGTGTAAAGCTTCTCCCCATTTTCTCCTTGATGGAAAAAGTTCTCCAAGATAATGTAGATGCAAATCCCAATCCCCTATCATTCCTAACCACAAGTTTATTATGGAAATCGGTTTCTGACCTAAATGCTAATATACTGTTGCGGAAACACGAACAAGGCTGTGAAATAGCAATATCTGCAACACAAACATAATTCCCCATAACTTCAGCTACAAATCGAGATTTGCCACACAGAGACTCGATCACCCAAAATGCAACAAAATTTAAAAAAAGAACTGCTAAAGCATATTAGAACATGGAACAACAAAAAACTGGTAACTGAAATCAAATAAATCGAGAAGAAAAATTGAAACACAATTCCCCATAACTTCAGCTACAAATCGAGATTCGCCACACACAGACTCCAATCCGTACAATGAATTACACAAAAACTCCATTATACCCAAAATGCAACAAAATTAGAAAAAAATACTGCTAAAGCATATTAGAACATGGAACAACAAAAAACATGTAACTGAAATCAAATAAATCGAGAAGAAAATTGAAACATAATTCCCTATTACTTCAGCTACAAATCGAGATTCGCCACACACAGACTCCAATCCGTACAATGAATTACACAAAAACTCCATTATATTCAAAATGCAACAAAATTAGAAAAAAAACAAATACTGCAAAAGCATATTAGAACATGGAACAACAAAAAACTGTTAACTGAAATCAAATAAATCGAGAAGAAATTTGGAACATAATTCCTCATAACTTCAGCTACAATTCAAGATTCGCCACACACAGACTCCAATCCGTACAATGAATTACACAAAAACTCCATTATACCCAAAATGCAACAAAATTAGAGAAAAAAAAAATACTGCTAAAGCACTTAGAACATGGAACAACAACCAAATAAATCGAGAAGAAAATTGAAACATATTTCCCCATAAGTTCAGCTACAAATCGAGATTCGCCACACACAGACTACAATCCGTACAACGAATTACACAACAACTCCATTATACCCAAAATGCAACAAAATTAGAACAAAAAATACTGCTAAAGCATTTAGAACATGGAACAACAATCAAATAAATCGAGAAGAAAATTGAAACATCATTCCCCATAACTTCAGCTACAATTTGAGATTCGACACAGACTCCAATCCGTACAATGAATTACACAAAAACTCAATTATACCCAAAATGCAACAAAATTATAAAAAAAAAAATACTGCTAAAGCATATTATAACATGGAACAACAATCAAATAAATAGAGAAGAAAATTAAAACATAATTCCCCATAACTTCAGCTACAATTCGAGATTCGACACAGACTCCAATCCGTACAATGAAGTACACAAAAACTCAATTATACCCAAAATGCAACAAAATTATAAAAAAAAAAATACTGCTAAAGCATATTATAACATGGAACAACAATCAAATAAATCGAGAAGAAAATTGAAACATAATTCCCCATAACTTCAGCTACAATTCGAGATTCGACACAGACTCCAATCCGTACAATGAATTACACAAAAACTCAATTATACCCAAAATGCAACAAAATTATAAAAAAAAAAAAAATACTGCTAAAGCATATTATATAACATGGAACAACAATAAAATAAATAGAGAAGAAAATTAAAACATAATTCCCCATAACTTCAGCTACAATTCGAGATTCGACACAGACTCCAATCCGTACAATGAAGTACACAAAAACTCAATTATACCCAAAATGCAACAAAATTATAAAAAAAAAATACTGCTAAAGCATATTATAACATGGAACAACAATCAAATAAATTGAGAAGAAAATTGAAACATAATTCCCCATAACTTCAGCTACAATTCGAGATTCGACACAGACTCCAATCCGTACAATGAATTACACAAAAACTCAATTATACCCAAAATGCAACAAAATTATAAAAAAAAAAAAATACTGCTAAAGCATATTAGAACATGGAACAGCAAAAAATTGGTAACTGAAATCAAATAAATCGAGAAGTAAATTGAAAAATAATTCCCCATAACTTCAGCTACAAATCGACATTCGCCACACAGAGACTCCAATCCGTACAATGAATTACACTAAAACTCCATTATACCCATAAGATTAGAAAATAAATACTGCTAAAGCATATTAGAACATGGAACAACAAAAAACGAATTACACAAAAACTCCATTATACCTAAAATGCAACAAAATTGGAAAAAATATACTGCTAAAGCATATTAGAACATGGAACAGCAAAAAACTGGTAACTGAAATCAAATAAATCGAGAATAAAATTGAAAAGGCGAGACTGATTGCGTCATTTACCTAATAAAGGCATGGGGAGCTCATTAAGTCGGAAGTCCAAAGCACACTGTTTCAGATAGAATTATCGGTGGCCGCCGTTTGCAGAAATTCCATGCACCTAACTTCAATTTCAGCTACACTAAGAAATTAAACAAAGAGATATCAGATTCGGAGGATTTCTGCTGGGAAGAAGGGATTGAATTGCGATAGAGCGAGAGCCACAGACGCTGTGCTTGTGTTTGTGTGTGAAAGCCGGTGGATAATGATTGATATTTTACTCCTATTTCTTCCTTTTGTTTATTTTTTATTTTTATTTTTATAATCTAACTCTTCTTTTTTTTATATAGGATTTTTATCTAGCTTTATTTATTATATATACTAACCTATGTTGCAGAGGTGTTGGTGCGGGAGCGGGGGAGCGATACGATACGGGTACGGAAATACGATTTTTCAAAAAACTTAGGGTGCGATTCGTCAAGGATACGTCTGTTTATTTATATTTTATTATATATAATACTTAAAAAAATAAATATATTTTGAAATTTTGTAAATTGAATGTGTATAATTCATATTATCTCTGACCCAACACTTAAACATATTCAATAATTTAATATAATTAAGTAACCAAAAATCAATTAAAGTTTCATTAGCCTAATTTATACGTCATAAGAGTGATTTCAATATAAAACAAGTGTCACATTGTCAATTTAAATTATATTATATAATAAATTTCAATTGAAAAATGCTTAATACATAGGATTCGAGAGAAGGATTCGAGTATCCGTTAGTGGATTCGCCACGTGGCAACTGAATTCGCCACGTGGAGAATCCGATTCGCGGATTCAAGAATCGCACCCCTTTTAGGGGGCGGGTGCGAATCCGATACTGCATAGTTATATTTTTAGAAGAATCTGTGCATCATAGATACTAACCTATTTCAAATTTGAGTAGATTTTATATGAAAATGGTTTATAATAATTTTACCATGAAATTATTTTAAAATACCGAATATTTGATCAGGGGTAAAGTTTTATATGCACCAAGTGCACGCTCACTTAAGAGTTAAGATTGTTTACACTAAAAAGTGTAGGCTAATTACATTGAAAAGTGTGTGTAACCCAACCACACTTTTCAATGTAATTGAAACAAACTTTTAGCGTAAACAATCTCAATTGTTGAGTGAATGCATCATACACCAAGTGCACAAGAGAGTTACTCTTGACCAGGAGTTGCGATAATCTCATCAGGAGTATCATTAATAAGGTTTCAAGAAAATTTACAATTACAATATAATACCATTGACCCAGACTAATGATACTCCTGATGAGATTATCGTTACTTCTGATCAAATATTACATACTTTAAAACAGTTTCGTAATAAGTTTATCATGAACTATTTTTATATAATACTTTCTCTTCAAATTTATTTAGACTGGCCCAAAGAAAGAAAGGAAATCCAACCGGTAAGAGTTTTATTTTCATTATTTAATTATTATAAATCTAATACAATGAAATGCAAAGTTGACTCAATTTATTTGATTATACATAAATAAAAATATATAATTTTGACCTTTCTTAGCTTTACAAATGGGAAAAAAAAGTGTGGGTGGCCATGGAACCTCGATATTAACTTTGAGTAAATTGAGCTTTAGATCTTACCTATCCATACAGAATAAAACTTTTGTACTCCCTCTGTCCACCAAATTTTTACCCGCTTTCCTTTTTGGTTCGTCCACCAAATTTTTACACATTTCTTTTTTGGAAATAAACTATACTCACAAACGAAAAATGGATTCCACAATACCCACCACAATACTCTTACTTTGTCTATTTTATTCATTTTTTCAATAAAATATCAATTTTCATTCAAAACTGTGCTCTACAGTAACCGGGTAAAATTTTCGTGGACGGAGGGAGTATATTAGATGCATAGTACTCCATCCGTCCCGGTTCTAATTTCACGTTTTCCATTTTTTGGTGTCCCACCTCTTATTTCACACTCGAAAAATGGAAATAAATTACACACACAAAAGTCAATAAAACACCTTTTTATTATTTAATTATTTAATTTTACACTCACACACTTCACTTTTCTTAAATATTATGCCAACCCCACATATAAAATAAGTTCCGGGACGGAGGGAGTATAATTTAGTTTATTTTTAAATAATATCAATAGTTTGTACTAAACAGATCCAGTTGAATATATATAATTGTTCAATATAAATAATCGCAACTTTAAGATGAATATATAATTAATACTATTTAGAAATGAATTTAATATATATATATATATATATATATATATATATATATATATCAAACCCAAATGAAAATCTAATGATATTTCGAATTAAATTTCGAGTATTTTACCTTTAATTGTTGCTTTGAAATTACATGGAGTTTAAGTTCTTAACTTTTACTAATTGTTGTATACGAGTTGACTATAAATCCCGAGTTGCTTTTTATATAAAATCTTTCCCTCACGCTGTGTCTTTTTTACATGTAAATGGCTGCCGCCTAGGCGTTTGTCAGCCCCTACCACCGACGATTAATGCAAAGCGGTTGTATTTGGAGGAAACCGCGTTTAGCGGCGCCTCGGCGGCAACTAATTTTAAAATGTTATATAATTAAAAAAAAATTAAAAGGAAAATAACAAGTTGCACATATGTGGAATGTGAATTGTGGTAGTTTATTGATTTGGACTAATTTGGACATTTTGTTGGAGATGTGTTTAAATTTTACTTAATTACTTTAATTATTAAATTGGATAAGAAACAAATTAAGTTGGAAATATGGAACTTTATTACTTTGATAAATATTAAACAAAATATATTTAATAATCAAAAAAGAAGAAGAAAAAAAAACCTTGGCGGCCTCGGCGGCCGTGGCGCTTGGCGGCCATATACCGCCTGCCGAGCGCCAAACGCCTTCTGCACCTTTGCTTTTTTATGATCCCAATTTTTGGTAATCATTGTTTTTTTTTTAAGTAACTAGTTGTGTATTTTCCACCACACTCGTTTACCTCGACAACGTCATGAGATTAATTTAGTTTAATCAACTTGTCACACACGCAAGAAAAAAATTAAATTAAATAAATCCAAGCAATAATTTCTTAAACATGGTTCCAACTCTTCACTTCTTTTGACTAGCCAAATTTAAACATGTATAATGTGAAATTTGTTTTTACATTAGTTAATTTATAATATTTTTTAATTGAACATTTTTTTTTTTTTGTATAAATAACGAATATATATTAGTAAACAACTCACACTCTTCATATAGGGCTGGTAAATCGGGCAGTCCGATCCGGTCCATCGGGCCAAGCTATGTTCATGGGTTGGGCTGGGATATTTTCAAATTGGGCCTATAAAATTTGGGTCCATCCCAGCCCTACCTAGCCCGCGGGCTAATGGGCCTGTTTGATCCATTTTTTTATAAAAAATATTATAAAAAATTGTACTCATATAAAACATAACTCGTTACACTTTCACGATCTATATATATTTTACATTTTAATTTACTTTAGGTTATAAGTAACTACACTAATTACGATATTTTCTATAAAAAGAAAATTAATTTATGTGGGGCCAAGCGGGCCGCCCGTGGCTCGCCTGGCTGAAACAAGCCGAGCCCATCTGGCCCATGGGGTCATGGCAAAACACCCGATTTTTTTGGGCTGCTGTTTTTTTAGCCCAATCTGACCCAAATTCTGAACGATTCAGACTCAAATTGCAAGCTCTATATTTATACTCCTCAACTCATACTTTTCAATAAAATAATTTGTATTTCTCAAAATTAATACTCCCTCCGTCCACCAAATTTTTACCCGCTTTCCTTTTTGGTCCGTCCACCAAATTTTTACCCGCTTTCCTTTTTGGTCCGTCCACCAAATTTTTACCCATTCCTCTTTTGGAAATAAACTACACTCACGAACAAAAAATGGGTCTCACAATACCCACCACAATACTCTTACTTTATCTACTTTATTCACTTTTTCAATAAAATACCAATTTTCATTAAAAACTGTGCTCTATAGTAACCGGGTAAAATTTTCGTGGACGGGTGGGGGAGTAGTATTTTTTAACATAATAACTCATGGAGTAAATCCGTTTCACCCTATACTTTGCCACCAGATTTTAAAGCTTCATGATTACATGCCCGCCAGAGATTGATTCATGATTTCGACTACTCTTGACTCTTTTTACTAGAGAGATGATGACATTCACAAAGTGAAGGAAAAATTTACGAATTTAAACAATAAATAAAAATACATTTATGGGTAAGTCTTGTGAGACCGTCTCATAGCATGAGACAATGATAATGAGTATAACTAGGACATTGACTTATTAACACTTTGGTAGGGGTTGATGTTAATTTGTGTGGTAGGGGCGGATGCAGGAACTGAAGCCAGGGAGGGCACAAAATTATATTTCTTCCATAAAAAAAAAATGTTTTTTTTTTAATTTTATTGACGGTTTATAAATGACACTTTAAAGGTGTAAAGACAGTATAAGGGTATTGTATTGAATATTATTTTCATTTTAAATGTGTGAAATATTTTATGAGTCAAATAAAAATTGAAAGTGTGCAAATTTCTTTGGGATGGAGAATTATGAAATAAAATAAAAATGAAATTTATATAGAAAATAAATTTATAATTAATTTCAAATGTTATTGTAAAGAACAATTATTATAATGTGGAGTGGAGGAAAATAAGGATGAGACAAGTCAAATTTTGGAAATGATGCTTTAATATTTTGAATGAGTGAATTAATTTGTACTAGTTTGTAAACCGTGTCAATTGCATTTAACGCAAAATTTTACGTATAACGTATGTTGTATTTCTATTTAATATATTAAAGTTAAATATGTGGTTAAAACAATTAATTATAAATAAATTTAAAAGGAAATTTTAGAATAAAACCTTGTCTAAAGTTGCGTCCGCCCCTGCATGAGACAGTCTCATACAAAGTGCACACATAGAGTCCAAGCAAAACACACATAAAATCATTTAAAATTACTTAAAATTTAATTTCCTCAATCTACACACAATGTTAATTTTTTTTAGACAATGTATAGAGTGAAAATGGTTCATACATGAATCATTAAAGAGTATTAATTATCTTTACTTAAGAGTATTAGTTGTCTTTACTGAAGAGTCTTAGTTGTTTACCGAAAATAAATTAAGACTTTTATATGAAGACAACTAATACTCTTCAGTAAAAACAACTAATATTTTTTAGTAAAAACAACTAATACCCTTTAATAAATCATATATAAATCAATTTCACCCCATACATATTTTTTTAATTAGTTAAGCAAATCTTCTATAGCTCATAATATTGTCTCAATTTTAGATGAAGGGCATCACCACCATATCTATCATTCCCACCAGCTTGTAGCAAATATCCAAATGCACTATATAATCTTCATTAAAAAAAAAATCATATTTTGTTAATCTATTTCTTAAATCTTAATTTATGCGCATTAGAAGTACAAAATTCAAATTTCATTAATGAAGTGATTGATCGTTTTCTTAGAAAATAATTATTGCCGACACTCCCAAACTAAAATTAAAGGTAATGACAAAACCATAGGTAATTAAAAAATATGCATAGGCTTAAGAAAGAAAGAACGTCATTCACTAATTTAAATGATTTAACTCCTAAAAGCCACGAATTAAGATAATTTGATGATTACATAAAGATTTGAAATAATCACTATATAGACCATATTTTTAAGAGTATGTATTACAATTCTTTTTAATAATTTTTTTTTTAAATACAACTAATATTTCCTCCGTCCCAGTTTTGTTTTTCCATTTGCCAAAAAGTTCCGTCCCAATTTTATTTTCTCATCCCTAAAATGGAAACTACTTTATTCATTTAAATAATACTTTATTCACCATTCATCATTCTCAATACTACTTTATTTACCATTCATCATTTCTAATATTACTTTATTCATTTAAATACTAAAACTCAACTCTCGCATCAAACTCCGCGCACAGTCAAACGAGAAAACGAAATTGGGACGGAGGGAGTATCATTTAGTGAAATAGGTCATACCCTTCAACTTAATACTCTTTTTTAAAATAAACTTGTACCTTTCAAAATTAATAGACTTTAGTAAAAACAATTAATACTCTTTAATGAAACAATTTATATTCTTTAAAGTGGTTCATGTACAAACCAATTTCACTTTATACGTTGCCTATTTTAGATACTATTCGTATACATATAAATACACGATAATGTGTATATATGTTTTTTTTTCTTTGAGAAATTTGTACATTAATTAATTAATGACACAGTATCTATCGTATCATTAAAATTTTTTTTAATTTTTAATGACAAAGATATATTTTTATCATTAGAAATCAATTTTCTCGCAATGTGACATTAAAATTTTCTATTATTATTAAAAAAAAGAAGACAAAGTATAGAGTGAAACAGATTTATACATAAATCACTGAAGGGTATTAGTTGTTTTTATTGAAGAGTATTAGTTGTATTTACTGAAGAGTATTACTGATTTACACTAAAGAGTCTTGGTTGTTCAGTGAAAATGAACTAATAAGACTCTTCAATGTAAACCAGTAATACTCTTCAGTAAGAACAACTAATACTCTTCAGTGAAAACAACTAATACCCTTTAGTGATTCGCATATAAACCAATTTCACTCTATACATACTCATTTTTAAGAGTATGTATTACAATTCTTTTTAATAAAATAATTTTTTTTTTAAATACAACTAATATCATTTAGTGAAATAGGTTATACTCTTCAACCCAATACTCTTTTGTAAAAAAAAAATAAAAATTGTACCTTTCAAAATTAATAGACTTTAGTAAAAACAATTAATATTTTTTAATGGAACAATTTATATCCACAAACCAATTTCACTTTATACGTCGCCTATTTTAGATACTATTCGTATACATATAAATACACAATAATGTGTATATATGTTTTTTTTTTTAAAGAAATTTGTACATTAATTAATGACACAATATCTATTGTATCATAAAAAAATTAATTTTTAATGACAAAGATATATTTTTATCATTAGAAGTAGTGTGACATTAAATTTTTCTATTATTATTAAAAAAAAAATTAAACACTTGTCTTGGGACAAATTTCAAAATTTGAAAGCTTATTTTGTTGTATTGCATTCTCACGCTCCATAATATAAAATAGATCTTGTCGAGTTATTCAAATTTGCATTATTATTTTATAGACTTAGGCACTTGAACATATTATTATAAAATTAAAACGTAATCAAGTAAGTTTGCAAGCAAGATGATTATATATAATTAGGAGGGAAAAATCATTTCGAATTCATCATTTTGTCCTAATATGGTTTAATAATTTCCTAGAATTCATAATTTGCCCCACTTTTGACTTGTTCACCCATTTCTACCCCTACCTAAGTATAGGGAGCAATATTTCTTTCGGTGGCCAAATTTTAAGGTTTCTTTTATAGAAAGTTAGTTGACCTAAATTATGGGAAGAAAATGAGAGAACTGTTGAAGAAATTGAAGACAAAAAATGAAAATGTTTCATGTCTTGTTTTTACAATCATACTACGCACTATACAACATGAATACTTTTTTTTTTTTTTTGGGTAGTATTTTGTGGAAGTCTTTGTAGAGGGCTATTACAATGTTAAAAAAAAAAGTACAATCATACTACAAAAGATTGAAGAACACGGAATTTGTTCATCCAGTTCGTCTTATGTCTGGGGCGATGTCAAATCAGAGTTTTCATTATATTTTTCGGACACTGGATACAAGAAGAAAATGTATATTTATATATATAGCAACGAGCCCTAACCCTAAAACCATTAGGATTCAAAAGATCGTCGGTGTCGGGTCTTGGTGTACAGTCCATTCAGACTCCACACTCCAACAGACAAAACGTAGTCGATGACTTTAAAAGTTGATAACAAAATTTAAATTGGATCAATTTATTATTGTATAACAATTTGCAAATATATAACACAAAATAAATAAATCATCCTCATCCTACGGGGATTCCCTATTCCCCGCTCATTATATAAAATAAAAAATGGTGAATGGTGATGAATATTTGACAAAAATATCAACAACAATTATTTAATTGCAACTTCTAAATAATCAAACAAGAGGCAAATCAATTGAAATTTTGAGAATGAAAGATTAAAAACACCGACCACGACTCTATACCCAAGATTAATGAATGATTTTTTTCTTCTTCTAAAATTAAAGAATTTCACTATATACATATTTATAATGTGTAATATATTAGTAATAATTTATCGCAGGGAACAAGGGATATGATTCTCGTCCCCACCCTGTGGGAAAAAAATCGGGAATTCCCCATTTCATTCGGGGCAGATTTTCACGGGAACATGATTCTCCACCCCATTGCCAAACCTATTTATATAGTATGAAAGTTTAATATTTATTTTAAATGTTGTTTATTGACCCGCCAAACACCCTTTGAAATAAAAAGAGAAAAATAAAAAGAATATATAAATTTATCTTCCATTTATTTAAAAATAATTGGTATGGATTATGCAATCTGATGAATTTTAAAATTGCCCCCAAGATATAAGTAGATATATATCCTTGTTTGATATGGTGCCTAAACATAATCATTCTTACAAACTAGGTTAATAAATTTGTACACTTTTTTCTATTTGTTTCTATTTCTCTATAATTGTACTTTGTTTGTTTTTTATTCTTAATTTTGTGACATTAAATGTATTATGCAATTTAAGTGGTTTTTTTTTAACAAGAGATGATTTTTTAGTAAAAAGAAAGGCGACAACAACTTCTTAATAGTATATTTCATTTGCAATATGCACTTAATAACTTACTCTATTTCATTGCATTATATACTCAAAAGTAAATAAATATGAAATGAAATTTCAAAAGCATCATTTGTGGGAGTTGAATTATTGTCACTTTGTTCCACATGCCAAATGCAAAAAAAGGGCATTTAAACAATTGACTCCACGCCCATACAATAAATATTATTTGGCCCCACCCTGCAAAATATTTATTTCCCGTATATTAATTAACCCTATGTCTTTAAATAAAATAAAAATTAACCTATGGAAAAACCTGTGGAAATAATTACTAATTAATATGAAATATAAAAGTCCACAATTTATACTCACGAGTCTAGTTTTAACTATTCATTTTCATGGAAAAGAACATTGTGCTTCTAGTAAGTTGCATTAGAAAAATACACACACTCCCTCCATTTTCTATTAATATTCACGTGCAGGTGGACACACTTTTTAAAAAAATTGCTGAAAAATAAATTTTTAAAAATTTTATTTGAATACAAAATAATATTGTGAGCGAATATTATTTTCATTTTAAAAATATAAAATTATTTTGGAACAAAGTTTATTGTGGGATCGAGAGAGTATTATTATAGGTATTTAAGACTCAGAAAGGTATGACTTTTTTTTTTTTTTTTTGCAAATACTAGCTATTAGCATAATTTTATTCCCTGATAACTAGAGTTGTTAAATGAAACGAGATGCTCGTGAGCTTGGCTCGGCTCGTGAGGTACTCATATTACTAATGAGCCTGTTCGAGCTCGATAGTTAAATATTTTCTTATAATTTTATTAGGCTCGTGAGACTCGCTAGCGAGTCGAGCTGAACTCTATTTTCAACTTGTTGAAGTTATCAAGTCGAGGTCGAGTATCAAGTACTCGGCTCGCTCGACTCGAATAACAATTCTATTAGCAATTGATTATATAATCAAAATTTTGATACAAGTACAACTGTATTTAATATTTTTTAAGAATTAAATTAAGGTTTAGTTAGAAAAATATTCAACAGCCGTATTTAATGAAATGAGTAAATATTTCCAGAAGTTCAAAGTTGGGTGGTTGAACAAAGATAGCAGCCACCAAATATGCTTTCTTTGATACTTCAAATTTTCTTGTGATAAGGCGAAGTTTAATCTATTTTATTATTTTGGAAGTATAATACCAAAAAAAAAAAATGTTAACATGAAATAATATTTTTATTATTTTGGAAAAATTACGAAATAATTCAAAAAATAGATCATAATTACAAATTGATTCAAAACATTTGTACAGACACATATTTTACGCTTCTGTTAAATATTTTTTATATGTCTATGTAAATACTTTGAGTAAATTTATTTTCATGTCAACACTTTTTCTTTTTTGTGTTTTTATGCTCGTTTTTGTTGCTGTTGGAATCTTTGATATATTATCTGCATCCTGGAGTTCTAATTTTGGATCTTGTAAACATAAATAATACTTTGACTTGAATTTTGTAAAATGAACATTTAAATATATATTTTTCTTCCAAAGCTTCAAATATTTTGTTTATATTATTGTTTTTCCCAAGTTGAAAACTAAGTTCAATTTGCATATACACGCACGGTGTTGAGAGTTGAAAGTGATTTATTTTATGGATTTTTCGACATAAAATACAATTAATGTAATATTTAAATATTTACAAAACATACATATCTTTGGAGTTGCGGTTAAATTCCTCTATACCACTTTTTATGTTTTACTCTGTATTTCATCAAAAAATTCACGTGATATGAAATATAGAATGAAACGATAAAAATAACAAAGATAATTTTGTGTGTTGGAATTGAACCATAATATATTTTACTAGATATAATACTTAAAAAATCATATATCAATGAGTTATATTTTTTAAAAATAAAATACATTAAAATTAGAATTATGCATCTTCCAAACAAAAGTTGATTTCATCAAATTTAACTCAATTCACCAAATCATTATCCTATTAATAACTTAAAAAATTGATTAATACCACAAAGGATGATAAGATTATTTTTAAAGAACGTATGGAGTATTCCATTAATTTTAAATAAAATCAAAACTTTAAAATCCCATGAAAAAATATAAGGTTGTATTTGGATGAATTTTAAATCCAAAATCCAAATTCACTTTTGTTTGGATAAAATATTCAAACGGATGAATTTGAAATTCTTAGCTTTGATTTTAATTTAAATTTTAGAAATTTCAAATACTTTATAAATTCATGTCATTTCAAATTCATAAATTTTAAAATTTCTTATATTTTAAATGAATATATCCAAAAACTTTCTCAATTAATGGTCAAAATAATTCCAGAAGAAGTCACAGAAGTTCTTCCCAAAACTAAAATCAACGAGTTGAGTCAATACAATACAACATCCTTAATTTGCAATTTCCAATTATTTTTTCTTCATAAAAAGTTCATGATTGGTCCTCTTCTCTGTCACTATATCCAATCCAATCCAAAACGACGCCGTATCGTCCCCTTTCTCCCTTCTTCCCTCCGCTGACTGCTCCCCAGTCTTCTCTCTCCCAAATTTCACAGTGTCGCTTTCTCAGCCCTCATTCTTTTCTTTAGACCAATTCCTCCCCATTTTCTTCTTATAATCCCACCAATTTCTCCCCCATTTCTTCCTTTTTATTGCGTTGAATTATATTTCCTCAAACCTCATCTTCTCTTTTGCTTCCTCCTTTTTTCCTCGTGGGTTTCTTTTGAATCTTCTTAAATCCCAGAAATCTTTCGTAAAATTTCAAGAATTGGGAAGTTTTGAGAAGCCCACATGCCCAAAACGTGGGTTTCACTCATAATCCCGTGAATTTTGAAGAAAAATCCAGTCTTGGTTTTTTCATATATATCTAATCACCATCGCAATTTTGCATTTTCCCGAGAAATTGAAGAAATCCCTTTTGAATTCCGTGAATCCCAGAGCTTATAGTGATTCCAATTTCGTATTTTCCGAGAAATTGAAGAAATCCCGTGAATTTTGAAGAAAAATCCAGTCTTGATTTTTTAATCACAATCGCAATTTCGCATTTTCCCGAGAAATTGAAGAAATCCCTTTTGAATTCCGTGAATCCCAGAGCTTATATAGTGATCCCAATTTCGTATTTCCCGAGAAATTGAAGAAATCTTGAATTCCAGAGCTTAAAGTGAGCTCTCCAATGGCGGACGGATCGGAGAAAAATGGCAAATTCGGAGAAACGGGAGTAATCGAGCTCACAGGGAAGATAATGGTGGTCGCAATCGTCCTCCTTTTCTTCGTCGTAATCTTCGTTTTCTGCCTCCACCTCTACGCCAAATGGTTCTGGTACCGCCGCCAAGACGATAATAACACCACCGTTACTCGGCGGCGGCGCCGCCTCGATTTCGCCGCCGGCCACCAAGAAATCCCCATCGTTTCCGCGCTCCGCCACGGCCTCGACCCGTCAATCCTCAAAACCCTACCCGTAACCGTATTCGACCCGAAAGTAACCAAAGACGGGCTAGAATGCGCCGTTTGTTTATGCGAAGTTTCCGAAGGGGAAAAGACTCGCCTTTTACCAAAATGTAATCATGGATTCCACGTGGAATGCATCGATATGTGGTTTCAGTCGCATTCCACTTGCCCCTTGTGTCGAAACGCCGTCGTTTCGACTACGGGGGAGGGGGGTGACACTGAGGTGGGGGGGAATTTCCCGACGAATGTGTTGATTTGGGGGGACGAGACGAGGGTTAGTACGTTCGGGGAGCAAGGAAATGTGGCTGCGGAGACGGGCTCTTCTTCGTCGTCGGGTGGGAGGCCCGACGAGGAGGAGGAGCAGAAGTCTCAGGTGCCGACGAGGCTGAGGTCGTTGAAGAGGCTGTTGAGTGGGAGTAGACGGGTTAGTAATCATCCTTCGAGCCCGAGGAATTTGGATATTGAAAGAGGGGGGAGTTGAGTTGAGTGAGTGATTCTTTGGTTGGTTTTGGTGAGATTATTTGATCTTATTTGTGCAATGTTCTTTGATTCTTGAAGATTAGAATAGGGAATTTCATGCAACGTTAGAATTATATGTGTCTATATAGGCAAAGTATGGAGTAAAATTGGTCCATACATGAATTGTTGAAGAGTATTAGTTGTTTACGCTGAAGAGTATCAGTTGAAAACAACTAATACCTTTCGGGTTAAACAACTGATACATTTTAGTGAAAACGACTAATACCCTTCGATGATTCATGTATGAACCAATTTCACTCTATACATACTCATGTATAAATATAGGTTGGCTTCTCTGTTTGAGGAAGGAGATTTGTTTCCCTTTTTCTTATGGAAGAGTGTTTTGGATAGAGGAATTTGATAATTTTGTCAAATGTGATAGTAGCTATTATTATGTTTCAATGAGAAAAAAATATTTTTCTTGAAAGTTTGGTTCTTTGATGTCTTCCAATATTCTTTGGTTGATTTTGGTGAGATTATTTGATCTTATTTGTGCAATGTTCTTTGATTCTTGATGATTAGAGTAGGGAATTTCATGCAGCATAAGAATTATGTGTGTATAAATATAGGTTGGCTTCTCTGTTTGAGGAAGGAGATTTGTTTCCTTTTTCTTATGGAAGAGTGTTTTGGATGGAGGAAAATGTGATAGCTATTATGTTTCAATGAGAAAAAATATGTTTCTTGAAAGTTTGGTTCTTTGATATCTTTCAATATTGATTTTGGTGAGATTATTTGATCTTATTTTTGCAATGTTCTTTGATTCTTGATGGTTAGAAAAGGTATAAGAATTATGTATGTATAAATATAGGTTGGCTTCTCTGTTTGAGAAAGGAGATTTGTTTCCCTTTTTCTTATGGAAGTGTGTTTTGGTTTTGGATAGAGGAATTTTATAATTTTGTCAAATGTGGTAGCTATTATGGTTCAATGAAAAAAAAAAAATATTTCTTGAAATTTCTTGAAAGTTTGAATCTTTGATATCTTTCAATATTCTTGATTAATGTCATGAATGTATGTTTTTGTGATTGATTTTTGGGATTGTGTCACTAGAAATTGAGATAAATTTTAAGATGCTACTCCCTCCGTCCCAAACTCAAATTCTCATTTACTGTTTGAACGGTTATTAAGAAAAGAGTTGTTTATAGTATTTAAAGTGATAAAGTAGATGCTTTTGGTTATTAGTGTATGAAGAATATAATATTAAAAAGTATTGTTATTTTTTTGTCAAAAGTAGATATAGCAAATGAGTATGAGACGGACCTTTTTTGCAATGTAGCAAACGAGTTTGGGACAGAGGGAGTACTAATTAGGTTGATATAGACAACTATTGAATTTCTTGCTTGGACTAAAGTCTTAATTTTGTACCACCAACTTTATCTGTTTTAATGTGTTATACAGTGCAATACATTAAAGCATGTGGTACAACATCCCAATGCACAGTTGTGCACTAATCAATGTTCTTTGATTCTTGATGGTTAGAATTGGTAATTTCATGCAGCATGAGAATTATTATATATGTATAAATATAGGTTGGCTTCTCTCTTTGAGGAAGGAGATTTGTTTCCCTTTTTCTTATGGAAGAGTGTTTTGGATAGAGGAATTTGATCATTTTGTCAAATGTGATAGCTATTATGTTTCAATGGGAAAGAATATTTTCTCTTTAAAATTCTTGAAAGTTTGAGTCTTTGACATCTTTCAATATTCTTGATTTAGATCATGAATTATTATGTATCTTTAAAATTCTTGAAAGTTTGAGTCGTTGAGTTTAAATTACAAATCGTCCCATAACTTTCTGATAAAACAGATTTAGCCCCAAAATTAACATTTTATCAGATTTAGTCCCAAGTTATCTAACAAAGTCAAATATTGATCTCAAATCGGCTGGAAAAGACAATATGACGTCGTTTTAAAGTCCAAAATTGGGGATTTATGACTAGGGTGTTGATGGGGCGTCCATATGTGCTAATTATATTTTATTTTGTCACTTTCTTTTAGAATTTCTAAATATATATTATGTGCAATAAAATTGTAAAAGAAAATAAAAAATTAAATATAAATAGTTGACGTAAACGCTACATCAGCACTTTTGCCGGAAATCACCAAATTCGGACTTCAAAGTGAGAATTGGGACCAAAATTGGACCCTGTCAGAAAAATTGGGACTAAATATGATTAAAAATTAATTTTGGGACCAAATCTATTTTTTCAAAAAGTTATGGGACGATTTGTAATTTAAACTCCATCTTTAAATATTCTTGATTAAGATTGTGAATGTATGTTTTTGTGATTGATTTGTGTGACTATCACACTAGACATTGAGATAAGATTGAAGATATTGCTAATTAGGTTGAGATTGGTCTTTTTGAAGTTTGTTGGCATTTGGATAAAAGACAGACAACTATTGAATTTCTTGCATACCTAAAGAGATTTTTGTATCACCTGCTTTAAAATGTTGTACAGTACAACACATTAAAGCAGGTGATACAACACCCCAATGCACAACTGTGCATTGGAAAGCAAGAACGTCGCGCTAAATTGACAGTTAGTGTTCGGTTTTCTGTTATTGTATTCTACGTTTGCATTTGTTACGGACGGTCCATTCCCTCGTTCGTTCTTCATTCGAAAACGACGAAAATCCCACGAATTCTCTCACTTTTTCCTACAAATTATGTTCAAGAATTCCACCAAAATACAGAAGAGATGCATCAAATCTTTCTTGGATGCAATGTTGAGCCAACTGCAAGCAATCTATGTGGTCTACACAGATGTTCATTAATGCAATTTACCCAAATTCAATAATCTAAAAAGTATGCAAATAGTTCATTAGATTCATCTTGTCTGATTTCTTGCTTTGTGACCTAGTAAAGTGGTCATGGTAGGACTCAAGCTTCTGAAGATTATATAGCTGGCTTAGAATGCTGCCCTCTTTCTCCCATGCTGCCCGTTGGGCCCGAATGCTGCCCCCTGGGCCCGAATATTGCCCGTTGGGCTATACATTGAAAAGTCTAGGCCCAATTTACAAAGGTATAGACTGAGTCTGATTTATTATCTGTGATAAAAAAAAATATAGGCTCGACCTAGCTTTTTTAGCTAATCGGGTTAGGCCAACGAGACTTTTAGAAGCTTATTAAAAGTTGATATAGACTACGTTCAATATTTAAAATTGCAATTATTTGCGTATTTTAAAACTTTTTAAGAATATATCAGTCTATTTTTACTACCGTCGTATCAAATCGAGGTTGCTAGTATCAACTCAAAAAGTATGAACTGAATTTTTTAAAAAATTTAATGAAAATTAGTAGTTTTGGAATTATTATTCATCCTTTCACGTTTCTAATATGACTTAGTCACTTTATACAATAAAATATATAAAATAAATATACTATATGTATATATTTACAAAGCCTAAGTGTATGAATAAATTTTAATCAGACTTGTTTAATAAATAAGTCAGATCGTAAAACGGGGGGTGGTGGTGGTGTGGTTTGCTTGATGGGTTAACTTTGGGTGTCATTTCTCTGCCATGAAAACAGTATGATCAAATGATCTTTGAATTTGCCTATTTGGTTAATTTGCTTTTTTACTATTTTCCCTTTTATGGTGATTTTGTTTGACTTTAAATGTGTGAAAACTTATAGTAGGTGAACTAACCTATTACTTCACATTGAAAGCTACTATTAATGTTTGCGTAGGAAAAAGGGGTTGTTGGAGAAGCTTGTTATTGCAAAAGTTAATGTAGACATAAAATATCCCCCAAATAAAAGAAAAATGATGAAGTAAGAAATACTCTCCCGTTTCCATTTCGATTGTCTCCTTACTTTAAAGTAGGGCTGAGTTCGTTTTTTTGCTCAAGACGGCCGTGTTAGTTACGTGGAGGTTATCCCCACTTCAATCAGCTATAAATAAGATAATACGGGAAAATTGCATTTTTAGTCCAAAAGAATGAGTGTAAAACACTTTTGATACCTATGTGCGAAAATTATCGTTTTTTTTTTTTGCAGTTTCGATCCCATTCGTGAATTTTTAGGGCCAAAACTGCAAATTTGTCATATTCTCTTGGGACCAATAATGCAATTTATACATTCTCCTGGGACCAAAATTGCAATATATCATATTCTCTTGGGACCAAAAATATTAAAAATAACTACGGGACTAGAAGTGCTGAAAAGGGGACAATTTTGAAATTGGCACATTCTCTTGGGACCAAAAGTGCAATTAACCTAAGATAATACGTTGAAGAGGTCGAAAAGATTCATTACAATTTCGATTGTTCCCTTCTATAAATAGACAATTTTTATTTATCAAAATGTCAATAAAAACAACTTTATTCCCTTTTATTTACCACATTTCATTAAAAAATAATTTTATTACTATAAATATTACTCCCTCCGTCCATGAAAATTTTACCCGGTTACTGTAGCACACAGTTTTTAATGAAAATTGGTATTTTATTGAAAAAGTGAATAAAGTAGATAAAGTAAGAGTATTGTGTTGGGTATTGTGGGGCCCATTTTTTATTTGTGAGTGTAGTTTATTTCCAAAAAAGGAATGGGTAAAAATTTGGTGGACGGACCAAAAAGGAAAGCGGGTAAAAATTTGGTGGACGGAGGGAGTAATAAATAACTATCACGTTAAAACTCATGTCAAAAGCAAAGGGGCAACCAAGATGCTGAAGGAGGGAGCACTATTTATTACTCCCTTTGTCCCAGTCTAAACTTCCCACTTTCCTTTTTTGGTTGTCCCACACTAAGTTTCTCATTCCATAAATGGAAAAAACAACATTCTACTACATATAAACTTTAACCTTCAAATTCACACGATATTACAAAAAATGTCACTCATTCAATCAAATTTTCAATACTATTCATTACTTTATCCCAAAAGTTAATATGTGGTCCACCATATATTAATAAACAAATACACTTTCTTAAATTATTCAAAAAAAAAAAAAAGGAAGTTTAGACCGGGACGGAGGGAGTACATCCTAAGAGATGCATCATTCTACTAAGCTTCAAGAAAAGGAAGAAAAAATAAAATGGTAATGAGTAGAAAAAAACCAAGATTAGGTAGGCCACCATAAAGACAAAATACTAAATAATCAACATGAAACAAAAAAGGTCTTTTGTCCTTTATATCAGTAGAAAACAATCAACTTGATTTGAAATTTTATAAGATTAATTAAATATGTTCAATACTTTAGAGCTAACTTAAACAAAAAAAACTCCCACAAATTTTCTTTTCCAAATCAAAAGAATCAAATCCTCCATTTCATAAAAAATAGGTTTTATATGAAAACGTTTCATAATAAATTTAACATGAAATAGTTTTAGAGTATCATTAAATACATCAAGAGTATAATTAAATCTGTCAAGGGTATCACTAATCTAGGCAGTGATATTATATAGTAATTGTTTTAAATTTTCTTGAACTCGGACTAATGATACCTCTTATGAGATTAATGATATTCCCGATGAAATTAATGATACTTTAAAATTGTTTCATGATAAACTTATCATGAACTATTTTCATATAATACTTTGCCTTACATAAAACATCATAACATCATCATAGAAATGCATAAAATCTTCCGTAACAAAAACTACAAGAAATTGCTACCCTAAACTCATCAAAACAAGGATTCAATATATCCTAATAATTCAATACATTAAAAAACTTGCTATGTGACTAAGTAAATAGGCCCATAAGATTGAAGCTTATGAGGATTTTCAAGACACATATAGGGCACCTCATATTCTTCTGGCATTTTTGAGTTCATAAACCCGATTAGCGGGCCCGATGCGGCCCGTCGGGACCTGCTAATAACCCCGACGGTTGGCTCGATTGGGCCCGAGACATGCCCACGCCTCGTCTTAGAGACGAGACTCGTATCTTTAGTTGGTTCTTTAGTGGACTTCCTTTTTTTGTCCGTTTTCAACCATGAAAACAACGAATTTTTCAACGATCTCGTGCTCTTCTTTTCATTTTTTCGAATTCCTTCGAAATTCGTGACGAAAGTTACGTGGGTTGTATTCTTTCTTGCTTCTTCCAAGATCTTGAACATGAAAAATAACAATGCAATGTTAACACATTATGAAAAATCATTGGAATTAGTCGAAATGATATCGTTTTCTTTAACTTTACATGCTCGAAATCGTCTGATTCAAAAATGACAAAATTGATTTTTTTTTCTTTAGATTAAAAAATAACAAACTCATGTCGTTTGGTTTAAGGGATTGCCTGAAATTGTCTTTATAATTTCAGGTAATTTCGTGTTTGGTTTGAGGGATTGCACAAGACCATGATCCCGGATAGACTAGAACGACTATCTCATGTACAATTCGATCCAGAAATTTGGTCCTAGTCCAAATTTTCTGATTTTAGTCTATCCATTTTTCGATAATCGTTCTAATTCAATCCTATCCCGTAAACCAAACGGACCCTAAAAGACAAGATTTTTGACAAACTCTGTCTAAAAAAAGGTAAAGATTGAATTTTTTTTTTTTAAAAAATTAATTTTTACACAAAACTTTATTCACATAGGACAAATTTTCTGCCCCATAATATAAAAAGACAAGATTTTTAACAAACCTGTGTGAAATCTGTCTGATAATCAAACTCATTGCTGCAATAATCTCCGGTTCCATTTCTTGCAGATTTATTCATTTTGGCCTGGAATTTAGTACAAACAAAAAATCACATCAGAAAATTTAAATATTAGCAAAAAATCATATTTTCTTGAGAGAGAAAGAGAGAGTGATTATTAAATTTGCTCTGATATTCCCTATTTTTATGATGATTGTATTCCTATTCCAAATGTCCAAATATGTAAAGGCCAGCTAACCTGCAATAACATCACATGAAATTGAAAGAATTTATAGAAAGTTTTGGCAGTTAGATTTGCATTCAAAGCTTATACTAATGTTTGGAAATAGGACATCTTGAAGAAAAATACTCAAAGCATAATTATGACTTTAAAAATTGAAAAAAAAAAAAAATCCCTCCCTTTTTTATTAAATGTCTTTTTGGCATAAAACAACAAAGTAAGGTTATAAAATTTTGCCAACATTGCCTTTAATCCCTAAATTATGGGAAAGATTTGTGAAAAAAATGTTTAGAAAGGAAAAAATATTAAGGGTAAAATTAGAATAATTAATGAAGAATCATCAAAATGATATTTATTGAAAAAATAGTTATAAACTTAAAATGATATTTAATAAAAAGGGCCTCATATTTTTGAATGTGTACCTTTGGAACGAGCTCCATGGAAGAAGAAAGTTTTAGAGGAAAAAGATGAAGATAGACATTGACATGTGAGACATTATGAGGGGGGGTTGTAGGCTCAAGATTTTAAATAGTATTTTTTGTGGAAAAAATAGTATTTGATTAATTTTTAGTTTAATGATGAAATTGGAGAATACATAGTGTGGATTCCAATTTAAGGTAAGTTAGGGAGAAAGAAAGGTAGATAATATTTGTCATGATTATGTTTGTCTACCTCATTATTAAGTCTTTCACGCCGCATGTTTAGGAGCCTCCCCATCACATTTTTTATTCTTTTTTCTCTTTTTATTTTTCATTCTTTTTTAATTTTGGATTAATCGTACACTTAGTTGTTGCGCACATAAATTAAGAGATGCACGGTGCATTCACTTAACAGTTGAGGCTGTTTACACTGAAAAATATAAACTAATGTGTTTAGATTATACAAAAAAATTTACATTAAAAATCGATTTTCAGTGTAAAATTTTCACCATAATCTAACTACATTTTTTAGTGTAATTCAATCATATTTTTTAGTTTAAACAGTTTCAATTAAGAAAAATACAGTCCCTCCGTCCATGAAATATAGTCCTGTTTCTTTGCACGTGGTTTAATGCAAAATGTTGGAGGGTGTTACCGGGTTTTCTGAGATTCGTTTTTTAATAATATTATCGTTAATGGAAAGTTTGTTTTGCATACTTTCCATAAACGATCATTTTATTGAAAAACGGACTTCGGAAAATTGCGTAATACCTTCCGACATATCGCATTAAACCACGTGCAAAAAAACAGAACTATATTTCATGGACGGAGGTAGTATATAGTATAGGTAAATATGGATTTTGCATATGCTACCCTGTAGGGCTTTCACATGTTGTACCATATGTTGTAATGTGTTGTACTGTACAACACATCGCAACATGTGGCACAACATGCGAAAGTTCTGCTGGACACTACCCAACAGGATAGTATATATATAATCACAAATATGTGTATATTTTTATATTTGTGCACACAAATTAATATTTTTTTAGAGTATGCAAATGTTGAGACGTTCCAATAAAATAAGTGTGCAAATAATTCAGAGACTGGGAGAGTATATTCTTTTGCAAACACTTGTATATAAATAAAAAACCTCCATTGTCAAAAGAACTCGCAAATCAGATCATATATATCATGTACTCCCTTCATTCCAATTTTATTTACCCATTTTATTATTTACCCTTTCAAATACTTCTAAATTACACATCATCTCACTAATAATTACGTAGTTAAACATCTTATTTTGTCTCATGCACTTATATCGAATAACATTCAATCACAAAAAAAATCATTTTATCAACAAAAGTCAAATGGGTAAATAAAATTGGGACGGAGGGAGTATTTGAATATAATAATTTTTTTTGGTCGGTAATATAATATTATATTATTTATTTACCTTAAAAATATTAAGGTGCACATATAATGTTATGTTAAGCAATAACACAATATAAGTATAATATATTTTGTTCATGTAGTGTTACTATCTAAAGTCTATTGAGATAAACTAGTAATATTATTTCTATGATTCGATTTTAACATGTGCGTTTGTTTGAGCATACTTTTTTAAATATATGAAATTTTCTTTTTTTGGTATTGCACGATGTAGTATTATATATAGGAGAGTGACTCACATTCTTTAAATCAAGTATAAGCTAGATATTTTACTTTAATTAAATATATGTATGACGTTATATCGAATAAAGTAGATGTTCAACGTGAATCATACTAATACTAATAATAATATCTCCTAATACACATTCTTTCGGTTTCATATTAGTTATCGTTTTAGAGTATTTGTATAAAATTAAAGAACACTTTTCTTTAAACATATTTACCCTCAATTAAAATTTAATTAATTTAAAACAAAATTTAATCTCTAAAGGAATAATTGATAAACTTAATATACAAACCATTGTAATCTAATCTTTTATTTTTGGCAAAGTATTATATGAAAATAGTTTATGATAAGCTTATCATGAAATAATTTTAAAGTATCATTAATCTTATCGGGAATATCATTAATCTCATCAGGGGTATCATTAGTTCGAGTTCAAGAAAATTTAAAACAATTACAATATAATACCACTGACCCAAATTAGTGATACTCCTGACAGGTTTAGTGATACTTCTGATGAGATTAATAATACTCTAAAATTATTTCATGTTAAGCTTATCATGAAGCGTTTTAATATAAAACCTACTCTTTATTTTTACTTTTTTATAGCCAAGTGAAAGCTCAAGTGATAAACAAAACACCAGAAAAGCAGGGAGCAGACAAGACACAGAGGATTTCAAGCATGGAGAATTGGAAATGAAAACTCAACTAACACACCACTTTTAACGTCTTCTGGTGTAGGAAATAATATTTCTCAATATTTGAATTATATAAATACAAGTTCAGAAATACGGCATAAATTAATAGTGGATAGAGTGAGAATATAATAATAGTAATAAATTTTATAGGATATTTATAGGAGTGTAGTATTAGATTTTTAAAAACCAAATTTAAAAACCCAAACCAAAACGAGTTTTAAATTTCAAAATCTAAATCCGAGTTTTTAAAACACAAAAAGAACATAGAGAAACTGTGAAAATTATCTAATCATCAAATAAGTAGAATCATACTAAAATGTAATTTCAATATTTAAAAATTAGATTAATATTGTATAATTATAGAGTGAAAAATAAAAAGAAAATAAAGAAAAGTAAGGGGGTACAATTGCATTAAATTATAAAATCCAGCAACATCAAAATCCCAAAAGTTTGGACTGTAAAACCCCTACCAATTCCAATCTTATAGTACCAAACAAGAAACCACACGCATCAAAATCTAATAATCCACATAAGAAATAAGCTGATACAAAACACATTTAACTTCCTTCATTTAAAGAGATCATGACCACTATACAGGTCCTGTTTGGTACATAGGCAATATAATAAGTCACAATATGATTCAAGATATGCTAAGCACACTTATAACGTCCGATTCTTGATCGTTATGCATCAAAGTTGAAGCAGAGGCAACGCCATTACGGCAGCAAAAATTAAAACAAGCAACAGTAACAACCACGAAGGGAAAGACCGTCTTCTCAGCTGGTTATTTAACTCTTTCGGGGCTTCCACGTTTTTTGGGTCCACATTAGCTCTGCGTTTCTTTAACGTGGTGGGCCCACATTCACCGTTGACCGATTCTTGTGCTGCCTGATCGGCAGATTCCTCAGCTGCTAGCTGTTCTTCGTATTTCTCTACGTACTCTGGGAAGAGTTTTTTGAAGGTTGGGCTGAGTGAAAAAAGGAAAACTTTCAGCAAATCCACAAATAAGCACCAAGTTGAAACAAGTAATTAATTTTTATCATTAAATAGCGCAAAGAATGTTGCTATTGTATGCTTGGATCATTATCCCACTTAGAGCCCGTTTCGCTAAGATTATTTGAAACATTTTATAAGCTATAACATCTTATAAGTTGTTTTAACAGCTTATAAGATGTAATTTTTAAGTAGCTTATAAGTTGCGCAAGTGTTTGGCTAATAAAACTTATAAGATCTTTGAGAATTTATATAAATATTTTTTAAATTTAAATTTTAATATAAAATAATATTTTTTATTGTTATTATGTTGAGGTAGAGGTGTGTGGGGGTGGGAGGGGGAACGAGGGTATGGTGGTTCTAGGGTGGGGGTGGAGGTGTCTAGGAAAATAAGTTGGGAAATCCCAACTTATTTTTTTACAGCTTATAAGTTGTTAGAAGCTTATTTTATAATCTTATAAGCTGTTAAACATCTTATTTTGCCAAACACATTGATAGTGCTTATAAGTTCTTAAACAACTTATAAGTTGTTTTAAAGAGCTTATAAGCTTTTAAACAATAAGTTGTTTTAAAGGGCTTATAAGCTCTTAAACAACTTATAAGTTGTTTTAAAGAGCTTATAAGCTCAGTCAAACACCCTCTCAATATATGTTGCTATTTATCATGCAAGAGAGTATTTATGCTTGAATAATGCAAAGAATGTTGCTATTTTATCATCATAAAGAAAACGAAACTCATCTCAGGCAATCATCCGATTCTCCTATACATAGCAGCACATGAAGATAATAAGAAACATACAACAAGTAAAACTTACTTTTTACAATTAAAAGCCAGAGAAGCCTTTGCAAGCCTCTTTTTCTCTTCTTCTGTAGTTGTGACACTTCCCGTGGTAGGACTATCATCCATCTGATACGCAATATACGGGGCACCGAATTTGTTATCATAATAACTTTGAACTAGGGAAACTGCTACTTAATTGATATAAAGGATTAGAAGGCCAAATATATAAAGAGTACACTAGACCGTTTTATGGCTGAGTTAGCGAGAAACTCACCATGAACGAAAGAAGCCCAGTCAGTATGCTGCACACAAATGGGAAAATCAGCACTAAATACTCACAGTTGGTTAAGAAAATGAAGAAACACATTCTTCCTGATGACGACCCCTTACCTTGAGGCAGACCACATGGGGTTCCAGCTCTCGGGATGGACTGGAAATGAAACCAAATGAGTAGTGTGCCACAAGGAAAGACAAGAATATGATTCAGCCTATTTTAATGCAAACCCACTAACTTACAATCGCTCATAGAGAGGCATAACTTCTTCTGTGTCATAAAGCGCCCATTGGGAGTAGTCATACTACAAAGGAGGTAAAAAACATTTTACATAGAGAAACTATAAAATACCAAGATCATGGCAGGAAAGATTCAAAGAGCTCATAACTGAAGCTCTATGAATGCCACGTTGAACAAGATAAAAAATTTACCTAATTCCTGGAGGTTTAAATGGGTAATCTGGTGGAAACTTTATCTTTCCATAATAATATCCACCTTGAATAATCAGCAGTGATAAAAGAAATCAATGAGAGTTATCATCAGTATTTAAAGAAAAAGGTTGAAAAGCAATAAGTATTTATGTGCCAGGAACACAACGCGCGCACACACACACACAACTGATTTATTAACTAGCATCTTTACTCCAGATATGCTCAAGATAAACAAAGAGAAGAACCAGAAACCTGCAAAGGGTGTTCCTTGACTTCCCTCCAACACATAATCTGACCACAGAATTAGAAAAAAAGATCGTGTTAGCAGATGACGAAATTATGAGACTTTATCAGATGAAGAAATTATTAGATTTTATAGATTAAACAAAAATAGTAAATTAGTAACATTGTTTAATGATGTTAGAGGCATGACTAAAAACACTAGAATGTAAATAACATATAGTTTCTAGCCAAGATGGTTCGTGTGAAGAATTCACAGCTACAAAATTCTAATGAAGTTCGGGTATATTTGATTTGGGGTACGAATTGATTTCAAAATTGTTAATGAATAATAATGGTGTGTGTTTGTTTTGAGAATTAAATAATGTAGGTCTTAAACTTTATGGATAAGAGTGTGTGATTTTGTATCACTATATTTATTGTTTATTGAAATTGTAAAGTGATAAATAAAATAAGAGTGAACAAAAAAAAAAATCATATGAGTCATTAGAGATTGTGTGGTGTAATTTTTTATTTATTTATAGGGTTTATATATTAGGTTTTCAAAAACACGAATCTAAAATCTCAAAGTAGAACAGTTTTAGATTTCAAAGTCTCAAATCTGGATTTCAAATCCCAAATCAAATACACCCTTATAGTGTTCTTAATATTGATTATTGCAGTGGTGGTTCCAATGTATATGAAAATCTGATATTTTTATCACCATCTCGGCAATAGTAGAGAAGAGCAGACCAAAAAATTGGCCTCCATATTAAATACTATGAAAATAAATCAGGCAATAAATATCTATCCAGTCAGATGACTTCAGCAGGAAATTGGAGTAGAAATACCATTTAGCTGTTACACATACACCATAGCTTAACTGATCATATGTTGTAGGATGTTAAGAATTGGCAAATGAAGTAGGACGAACCCATCAGGGAGCAAGTAATTGCACCAAAATGAAGACAAAATCAACTAAGGTTAATGAGCTTGTAACCCATTAATGAAGAACAGGTTCTCAGGTGTATCTCTGTTCGAAACTTCGAATTGATTACAACAAAATGAAACTATAAAAAAATTACTGTATTCAGGGAGGTGTGTATCAAAAAATCATTAACATGCAATAGGTCAAAAAAAAAAAAAAGGAAAGGAAGGAGAAACTCACGCCACTCAAGGATGTCGTTTGGCAGAGGGCGTGCCACCACATTGGAAACAGGTTCCTAAATATAAGACAACCTTAAGTAAATAACTAAATATAGATCAAGTTAAGTAAATAATGCCAGGTCCAGACCCACAATCAAACCATGGGGAGAAAAGAGTAATAAATGAGCTGTCCTTTAACAGCTAAAAGTTTGTGTGAATGCTAATCCATAGACCAAAAATATAGGACTTTTAACGTATATTCTTGAATTATTGTCTAAGCCCTACGGCAGTTCTTTAGATTACAAATTTCAAGCAACAAATAGTCAGAAGCCACATAAGAAAGTACTCCATCCTTAATAAAATTCTGATGTAATAGAGAATGATTTTAGCCAGAAGAAAACAATCAGCACTTATGTATGAGATTTCAAAAATTATCCAGAAGTAAAAGACAACTTACTTTACAGAGTGCTCTATATTCCTTTTGGAGGCGCTTTACACATGCTTTTGTCTCGGCCATCTTTTATTTTTTTTGTCCCAGCAACTTAAACTATAGATTGCAGCGGATACTTCTCTTCTCCACTGCCTCTAATACGATGTTTCCTGCTTAAGGAAAGTTGTCTTTAAAAATTCTAGACTATGCCATCCCTCTTTTTTTTTTTTTTTTTTTGGAAAGCCAAAGAAAATGAATCCATAACTCAATATTCTGTGGCAGATATTCCAACACGATAAAATATAGCAATTTCACAAACAGTTTTGCAAAATCAATTAGAACACAATCAGGTACTGCGAACCTTCCCATTTTTTAATAAGAGATACAACAAGATTGAGGGTTTTCGGCCAACTAACATTCTCACTTTTGCCCAGAATATGTTATGTCAACGCCTTCCTAATCTCAAAAGAAAAAGCATCACAGAATTATTATACCATACCATAATCTAGATTCATTTCTTCAGACGCACTCGACCTTCTGATAAGCAATTACTTGGATGATTTCCTTTAAAAATATTGGAAAGTCTACTGAAAACAGACTTCTCTCCTGCCCTAATAATAGTCCCAATTCCCAAAACTAAATACTAATCCTTGATAGTATTGCTACAGAATACAAGTAATTATAACATAGTATTCCATGTACACCAAATAACATTTCTTAGGTTACTGACAATAAGGGATCATCCCAAACATCTACATAAACATCTTAACCTCAACATTTACAGTTATTATTAGCCAACAATATAATCACTCAATTGTGACTGAATATACACAATCCTAAAATTAAATTAAACAAATAGCTCTTTCTTTCCCCAATTTCTTATACAATTACTTCTACATAACGTCTTTCCCCAATTTTAATCTAAACCAACTGCACAGATGTCAACGTCAACAATCGTAGAGTTAAATCAGTATATCAAATAAATCAGTATTCTAGATCAACACATTCCCAAATACCCAACCAAAAACGAAATTGAAAAAAAGAGAGCGTAAATTACAGATTCGGATTATCCGTACATACATACCGGAGATCGAGTAACGCCAGGAATCGAACAATCCGTTGAACGGAGATCTTCGGAAAAAAGGTGAATTCGGAGCAGTAATTTCCTCGCCAGAGAATATTAATTAATTAATTCAAAAATAATATCGAGGCGTCGAAATTGAGAAGAAGATGAGAAGGTGTTCTTTAGGCTTGAATTATACTAGAATTCTTCTTTCGGCGCTACAAAGACGATTTTACCCCTATAAAGATGTTAATTATATGTCACAATTTTTAGTATTAACATAATAATGATACTACACTACTTAAAAGGAAAAAAAATAAAAACATAAAATGAATAAAAAAATACTCCCTCCGTTCATGAAATTTCTACCCATTTACTGTTGGGTACAGTTTTTAATGAAAATTTTATTGAAAAAGTAGTTAAAGTAAGAGTATTGTGGGACCCATTTATTTGTTTGTGAGTGGTGTTTATTTCCAAAAAGGAAATGGGTAAAAATTTGGTGGACAACACAAAAAGAAAAGTGGGTAAAAATTTGGTGGATGGGGGAAGTATATAATTATAGCACATGTATATATATTGGGAATACGAGTTAATAATTTTGAGAAAAATAATATTCCAAGTTACCCGGTGGTCGAATGAACTAGAGTATGTATAGAGTGAAATTAGTTTATATATAATCATTGAAGGGTATTAGTTGTTTTCACTTAAAAGTATTAGTTGTTTTTACTGAAGAGTCTTACTGGTTTACACTGAAGAGTCTTAGTTCATTTTCACTGAACAACTAAGACTCTTTAGTGTAAATCAGTAATACTCTTTTGTAAATACAACTAATATTTTTCAATGAAAACAACTAATATCCTTCAGTGATTTATGCATAAATCAATTTCACAATATACTTTGTCAATAAACTATTGTAATTGATTATGTTAGAAACTATTATAATTGATTACTTTAAAAATAAAAATAAAAAGTTAAATATCAATTCATTTTCCTTTCTTAATTTGATAACATATCGTTAACATAAAAATGTGAAGATCTATACATTAATTTTTAAAATATGATTTGAAATGCATTTAATGCATCACTAATTAAGTAAATTTTCTGTTACAATGAACATCAAGATTCACAATTAATGAATTTAATTTTCAATTTTGATGGAAACCCCCACTACAAAAAAAACACTGTTTTGCGACGGAATTAGCGACGAAAAATCCGTCGCAAACAGTGTTTTGCGACGGTATACAGTGTTTTGCGACGGTATCTGCGACGGACACGTATCCGTCCCTAAAACAGCCATAGCTAATTTTTGCGACGGATTTCGACTTCCGTCGCAAATTAACGACGGACAAATCCGTCGCAAAATCGGCGGGTCAGACCCGGCCGGGTCACACAGAATTTGCGACGGACAGTATTCCGTCGCAAATATTTCGGGTCAACAACATTTGCGACGGCCACATTCCGTCGCAAATGTTTATATATATTTTTTTCTGTTATAATTTGCGACGGGTTGTTTTCCGTCGCAAAATTCAATATTTGCGACGGAATTTGGCCGTCGCAAATTACCGAGCCTATACAAAAAAAAAGTGGCTCGCGTGGTTCGAGCCCGGGCACCCGAGGCGGCCGGGGCGGGCGCGGACCACTGGGCCAACCGACGCATCTCTTTTTATATGTGGCCCACCTTCTATATTAGTCTTATTAGGCCTTGAACAATTAATCCATTTTTTGCGTCCAAGGGGAATCGAACACGGGACCTCTTGTGCAAGAGGAGGGGGCGCGCGCCACTAGGGCACAAGCTACTTTCGTTTATTTTTATGCAATTAATTGTATATGTATTCAAATTAAGTCATTTTTTTTTATAATTCACCAAATTAATTTCTTTTCGTATCTAAGTTGTTTATTAAAATATTTTGCCCAACTATTTTTTTTATTTTGTAAAATTATTTATTTCGACTCCCGCTTAAATTTATAATTCGTTCATTTGTACGCAATTAATTGTATATGTATCCAAATTGACTCGTTTTTTTTCTACAATTCACCAAATTAATTCATTTTCGTTTCTAACTTATTTTTATAAATATTGGGGCCATTTAATTTTTATTATTTCTATAAAATTATTTATTTCGACTCCCGCTTAAATTTATAATTCGTTCATTTGTACGCAATTAATTGTATATGTATCCAAATTGACTCGTTTTTTTTCTACAATTCACCAAATTAATTCATTTTCGTTTCTAACTTATTTTTATAAATATTGGGGCCATTTAATTTTTATTATTTCTGTAAAATTATTTATTTCGACTCCCGCTTAAATTTATAATTCGTTCATTTGTACGCAATTAATTGTATATGTATCCAAATTGACTCGTTTTTTTTTCTACAATTCACCAAATTAATTCATTTTCGTTTATAAATATTGAGGCCATTTAATTTTTATTATTTCTGTAAAACTATTTATTTCGACTCCCGCTTAAATTTATAATTCGTTCATTTGTACGCAATTAATTGTGTATGTATCCAAATTGGCTCTTTTTTTTTCTACAATTCACCAAATTAATTCATTTTCGTTTCTAACTTGTTTTTATAAATATTGGGGCCATTTAATTTTTATTATTTCTGTAAATTTATTTATTTCGATTCCCGCTTAAATTTATAATTCGTTCATTTGTAAGCAATTAATTGTGTATGTATCCAAATTGACTCGTTTTTTTTTCATAATTCACCAAATTAATTCATTTTCGTTTTTCACTTGTTATATATACAATAATTTAGTAATTCTAATCGTCGTCTTCTTCCTCGCCATCCTCATCATCATCTTCATCCTCTTCCTCATCTTCATCCTCTTTCTCTTCCTCTTTCTCTTCCTCTTCCTCTTCCTCTTCCTCTTCCTCTTCCTCCCCACCGCGCTCTTGTCCATCACCCTCATGATCACTTTCAATCATTATCATTTCTGGATTTGCAGCAAGTAAGTCGACAAAAATATTCACACCTGCTTGATCAACCTCTGTTTGAGCCTCTTGTATCTCTGTTTGAAATGGATCTGTTGGTTCTACACCGTCTTTGTTTGACGGATTAGAAACTTCAACCAGTGATCTTGCCTTTACTTTGCAAACTGTCCTCAAGTTGGGCCTACTTGATCCGGGGTATTTGCAATAATATACCTGAGATGCTTGCGTTGCAAAAATATAAGGATCGTATGCCGCCGGAAACTTCTTTCCGGTGTTGATATCAACAATCTTGTAGTTTTTGTCGACTCTTGTTCCTTGGTTCCCTGGATCATACCATTCACACAAGAACAACACTATCGTCCTGCTCGGCCAATCCGGATATTCTATTTCAACTACTTCTTGCAACACTCCATAGTAATCGATGGGTTCTTCGTTGTAGTTTGCACCGATAACGCAAACACCACTGTTTGTAGTCGATTTCGTTGAAGCATACGCTTCAGTATGAAATTTGTATCCATTTGCGTAATATCCGTGGTATGATACCACACTACGTAGTGGTCTTTTGCTCAGAGCTTCAAGATGTGGGTTGTTATTAAGTAGGCCATTTTGTCCCTGTAAATATTAAATTATCATGTATAAAAATAATAACATATTTGTTATAAGGTAAAAATCATATAATTATGTGGTACTCACGTAACGTTGGAACCAAAACATAAAATCATTGCGGATGGATTGAAAAACTGTTGCATCTGTGATGTCTGGTTCTACTTGACGCTTATACTCACAGAACATGCTTATATATCAGAAAAAAGAAATTAATTACTTTTCAGATATCAACAGTATACATATTGTAAAAAACTCAACTATAAAATTAAATTACTTACTCTATATACGGTTGGACTTCAGGACAATTCATCAAAACATATGAATGTATTGTTTCCTCTTCAATACTGCCCCTGAACGGCCTACTGCATTTTTACCCTTTAGAAAGTCTGTTTTGTTCCTCCGAAAGGGATGATCATGAGGAAGAAACTTGCGATGGTTGTCGAACCATGACAATTTTATACTCAACGGAAGATAGAATGCATCAGAACCGTCCATGCAATACGGGCATGCTAGTTTTCCTGCTGTTGACCACCCAGACAACATAGAAAATGCTGGAAAGTCACTAATGGTCCACAAAAGTGCAGCTCGCTTCGTGAAGTTCTGCTTCCTATGAACGTCGTAGGCCTCCACCCCCGTAGACCACAAAGATTTCAACTCTTTAATCAATGGCTGGAGATATACATCCAATTTATGCTTGGGGTTGTGTGGTCCAGGCACCAAGATACTAAGAAATATATGTTGAGGCTTCATGCACAACCAAGGAGGTAGATTGTACGGGGTCAACATCACAGGCCATAATGAATACTTTTTTTCGTGCATTTCAAATGGGGCAAAACCATCCGTGCACAAGCCTAACCTCATATTTCTCGTCTCCCTTGCAAAATCTGGGAACTCCCTATCAAGATGTTTCCATGCCTCCGAGTCTGCAGGATGCCGCATCTCTCCCGAATTCTCACCAGAACACTCCTCAGCATGCCATGTCATGTCTTTAGCCGTGGCACTGGACTGATACAACCTCTCTAGATGAGGAGTGATGGGAAGGTAATACATTGCCTTATAAGCCTTCAACTGCACTTTCTTCTTACTTTTTGTACGACCAGATGGTTTGTACCGTGGGTGACCACACATCTTGCAATGATCCTCATCTCATCCTCATCTCAAAACAACATGCAACCGTTTGTACAACAATCAATCTTCTCAAAGGGTAGACCCATATCCTTCAAGAGCCTCTTGCTCTGATAGAAATTATCAGGCGCCGTGTTGTCTTCAGGTAGAGCTCGTTTGAACAATTTAGCAAATTGATTGAACACTTTTTGACTGACCTTGCCTTCAGTTTTGATGTTCAACATTTGAGCATTGAATGACAATTGTGTCTCAGTCTCACAACCAGGAAACAACTTTTGATCAACGGTTTTAAGCATATCAAAAAACTTCTTTGACCGATGATTTGGTTCCTCCTCCATAGGTGTTTCATTGAATTGTGGTTGACCACCCAAAACAGATTCTGCAATCATCATCCGATATCTATCAGGTTCATCCTCTATTTGTGGTTCAAATTGAGTATACGGAACATAACTTGAACCACCAACATCAAAATTTCCACCACCGCTCCACCCAGTATACCAGTATTCTACGGTTTCGATGTCAACATTCCACCGTTGTTCACCGTGACTGGTCCAGTTGTAATAACGGGGAACAAAACCGGAAATCACAAGATGAGTTCTAACCTCATCAACACTCAAGAATCTCATATTTCTGCATCTTCTGTCTTTACACGGACACCTAATATTACCCATACAATCCATACTGCATGGATGTTGTAGTGCAAACTCAATAAACTCATCAATTTTATTGCAAAAGGCAGAGTTAATGCATCCTCCTATCATTCTAGGTATTGAGTACATCCAACCACGATTTGGAAATTGCATCTGTTACAGATTAAAAGTAAATATCACGTGAGTTATAAAAATTTGGGCAGAGTTTGCCTAAAAATAAGGATATACAAAATTTTCCTTCACAAAAATCAATCCAACACAACCATATATATCAATCATAGTAAACCAATCAAATAAACAAATATCACACAATTTATCTAATAGTGTACATAAAAATTGAGCAGAGTTTCGACTAAAAATAGGTATAAATATCACACAAACTAAAATTAACGTACCCATCAAATAAACATATATCATCAATAATACCTAAACCCATCAAATAAACATATATCATGCTCATTACCTAATAGTGTACTAAAAAATTGAAACAATAAAAATATGACATTTAAACGGTTAAAAATGTGAAAACGTACGGTGAAGTAGAAGGCAATGACAAATACGTACGGTGAGGTTGAAAGCAATGACAAATACACCAATTATACGTGAAGAACATATGAAAACCGCATCATTTCTTATTTTTTCGTGAGTGAAAGTGAAAGGGAAAGAATAGTGAAAGTGAAAGGGAAGGAAAATGAAGGAGATTGTTATAAATCTGCACAAATTTGCGACAGACTGATTTTCCGTCGCAAATTCTATATTTTGCGACGGCAATTCCGTCGCAAATACGCTTTGCGACGACCCAGGTCAATTATTGGTCACCAACCCCTCTGACGAGCTTCAACTACTCAATTTTGCGACGGAAAAGTGGCCGTCGCAAATATGAATTTAAAATTTGCGACGGCCATTCCGTCGCAAAACAGGCAAATGGGTCATTTTCCGGGTGGCTACTTTTAAACGGGTCGTTTTGCGATGGAAAATTCCGTCGCAAATTTCAATTTTGACTTTGCGACGACATATCCGTCGCAAATGAGCAGGAGTACAACGAAGGTGGTGGGCCCTAGGATTTGCGACGGACATTTCCGTCGCAAAACACTAACTGTTGCGACGGAATTTCATATCCGTCGCAAACCGATATTTTTTACGACGGCTTGCCCAAATCCGTAGCAAATACACGAAATTTGCGACGGATATTTGGCCGTCGCAAATTTTCCGTTGTTAAACCGCGTCTTTTTTGTAGTGCCCGCAATTAAAAATGTAATTGAATGTAATGGAGGCGCATCATGATAAAGTTAATTGTTTTTTTTTTTCAAACGTTAACCATCGTCTAAAGTTAATCTGATATTTTAAATATTTTCCAAAATTTGCCGCACTAAGGGTATGTTTTAAAACTCTATTTTAAAATAAAAAAATGAAGTTAAATAATGTTGATAGTTTTCTCCTGTGCAATGCACGGATTGAATATTATAAATTTTTAATGTAAAATTGTATAATAAGGGGTTATGAAAGAGGAGAATGGAAATGGAATCAAAGAAAGATGTTTGGTTGATTACTTTCATTTCGTGAATAGTATGATGATATCCCAAAATAAAGGAATGACTTTGGGAGGAATGACTTTGATTACCTAGTAAAAATGTTAAATTTATTTTTCATCTCATATTTTATATAAAAATGAATCATTTTAATATCAATGATAGGATTACTCATTATCAACCAAACATTATAATTTTATAGTATATATTCATTTCATTCCTCACTACTATCATTACCATTCCTTGTTACAAACCAAACACCCCCTAAATTATATAAGAAATTTAAAGTAAATTTATTTAATCCATAAACTAATTAATATGTAAAAATTATATTGTATATTATGTGAGTATTATAATTGTTTTAACTAATCATACAATTTTTAATTATATATTAAATTCACAACAAATACTAAAATTCATAAAATGATTTTAATATTTAACAAAACTTATATATTCTAAATAAAAATTATTTAAATTCAACTCATCATATATAGTTAAAGTCAATAAAAAACACTTTAAAAATAATAAAATTAATATTTTAAATATGATTTTTTATATGTGCAGTATATATGTTAAATTAAAAATGCTCAAAAGATAATTTATTTGATATATAATGTGTTGAAAATAGATTTAAAATTAATAGCTTAAAGAATTTTGAAAATATTGGTGCAAAATAAAAAAGAAAAAAACGGTAAAGTTAATTCACTCTCTTTAATGGAGAGTGGGACTCACAATTGCACTACAAAGCAAATGGAATTCACTTGCTTCAACAATAGTAACAACTTTTTCTCTCTCCTCACTTCTACTTTTATATATATATATAGTTAGAAGTGTGGAGTGTTTTCAATTAAATTGATTTTGGGAGTGGGATGTATTTACAAAGAAAGTCACTTAAATAATAACCATTTGAAGAATTCATTTCTATGGCTGCTTCTCCAAAATAAAATAAAAAAATTTAAATTTGTGATTACAAGTGCTCTAAGAAAAAAAAAAGTTTTACTCATAGAGTAGAATTTGCAAACATGGCAAGTAGTTTACTTTTTCATATGTACTTATATTTTGTTATATAAATAAAACCTAGCTTTAAATCTAGAAAAAATGTGTGTCTAACAAATCATATATTAATGGGTCAAAAAGATCTTTTTCACATTATAAAGATATTGCTAGCTTCATTTGCTTTTATTGAATTGCCTAAACGAGGTGTCTTTCCGTAGACCGTAGCAATGGGTGGGTCAAAAAGGACTTTTATATTTTATAAATATTTTTTTGACAAACTCTCACATGCACTAAGAGCACAGTATACTCATTCAACAGTTGATATTATTCATACTGAAAAATTGGTCTCAATGACACTGAAAAGTTGGTTCAAATCACACTGAAAAGTTTACACTAAAATTGATTTTCAGTGTAATCGGGACCAACTTTTCAGTGTAAATGGAACAAACTGAGTGAGTGCACCATACACCGAGTGTACAAGAAAGTTGCTCTATTTTTTTTTTTGGGTAGAGAAAGAAAAAGTTGAGTAACTCGGTGCATGACGCACCCACTTAACAATTGAAGATGATTATACTAAAAAATATGTATTGTTTATATTGAAAAGCATGAGTTGATTATGCTGACAAAAATTCAGTGTTATAGATTTCCAGTGTAATCAAAACATATTTTTAAGTGCATATGAGATATCGGCGAAAAAGTTGGTGTGTTTGAATGTTTCACTGAACAGTTACAGTTGTTTAAACTGGACAATTGTGTTGTCCAATTATTCAATATAAACAATTATTCAGTAAAAACAACTGATATCATTTAAAAAAAATGCACAATAAAAGTGATAGCTTTGAAAAGGATCTAGGACTAGAGATTGATCAAGAACCACGTCCTTTCTGACATTAAAAGTGGGAAATTAGAAAATGGAACCAAATTGTAAGAACATACAAACAAAGACAACTAAGTAAAGATCCACAGTTTTGAATTCAATCACTTTTGAAAAGCTTCAAACAGATTAGAACAAAGTAATAATAATAATATAATACCACCAAAGTAATTAACAAATAATCACGTGCCAAATCACATGACCTCTGAAAATCTTAACATAACTAATCTGGAAGTCAGAGTTGTAACATGATAGTCAAAGAACCATCACATGATCCAACATGCATATGATTCCAACAAGATCTTGCATAAATATATACACATATATATGTATATATATACTCACTTCTAAATCTCATCACTGAAGTAAATCCCAACAAACAAACCACATTCTCAATAATACAATGAAATCCCACCTAAAGAAGATCATGACCTGTTTTCTTCTAGCATTGGTTCTCATTTTGCACACACACAAGCAAAGTGCACAAGCAACGCGGCTACTTTTGGCGAAAAAACGAGCATCTAACTCGAACATGCAGTCATTCAAGGGTCTACATGTGAAAGACAAGAATCCATACAAGGAGGAGAATTCGAGCTTCAGAAGAGTACCTCCGAGCAGATCGAATCCCACGCAGAACAAGTAACACTTCTACTTTCAGTTAAAGGTACTTTCCTTTGTAAGAAGTGATACTCAGATATCGTGTTGTTGTACCAGGTCAAAGCCGCCGTAGGATGAGATGAGAGTGCATAGATCTGCATAGCTTAGCATCGATGTTTTTCTAGGACAGAATCAGTTTTTCTTTTAACTTAGAATGTATCCAATTTTGCTATAGTCCAATTATATTGTTTCAATGTAATTCCTAGCTTAGACATGTGAATACAAGAGCTTTCATCTTAATCTTAATAATGAAGATACCGTTCCGTTTCTATAAAGCACACTTACGACAGAGAAAATACGAGTACAAAATGCTAAAAAGAAAAAAGGGGTGCAAGACCTATCTACATCAACAAGTGTGTAGCTTTAAGTTAATCACTAACCCCAGCTTTCAACTTCTTGCCGGAAGATTTCGACAGTTCATCTTTTCTGTGCCGTTTTTTCTCATTCTTCGTACTCGATCGTTTCTCATCATCCTTATTCCCAGATTTTCTTGGTTTAGCTGAAGATTGGTGAGCCAAAAATGGAGTACCAGACTTGGAAGAAGAAAGATGACTGTCGATCTCTTTCCTCATGTCCTTTAACTTTTCAGTCTGTGGTTTCTGATGAGTGTCTGAAAAGAAGTTCTCACTCCGAGAGGATTTAACATCCTTTGACCCAAATTCTGCATAGAATTCTTTGTAAGCAGATTGCTTTGAGGTCTGGCTTGATCTCCATTGATCTGGTCGCCTCGAGAATCTGTCATATCAAGTAATGCAATAGGAGAAGATTAGCTACTTGTTAGTAATGCAAGCGAGCGAAGAAAGGCCGAAAGAATTGAAAATCTCAAATGAAATATACACAACCGAATTTAATTTCAGTTTCACTAGCACACGATGTATTCGAATTCCAGTGGGTGCGGGGGCGATACGATACGGATTCGGGGATACGAATTTTGAAAAAACTTAGGGTGCGATTCGTCAAGGATACGTCTATTTATTTATATATTATATATAAAACCTAAAAAAATAAATATATTTTAAAATTTTGAAAATCGAATGTATATAATTCACATTTTCTCTGACCTAAAACTTGAACATATTCAATAATTTAATATAATTAAGTAACCAAAAATCAATTTAAGTTCAATTAGTCTAATATATACGTCATAACAGTGACTGCAATATAAAACGAGTGTTACATTGTCAATTTGAATTATATTATATAACAAAATTCATTTGAAATAATACATTTAATGCTTAATAAGTAGGATACGCAAGGAGGATTCGAGTATCCGTTAGTGAATTCGCCACGTGGCAGCCGGATTCGCCAAGTGGAGAATCCGATTCGCGGATTCAAGAATCACACCCCTTTTAGGGGGCGGGTGCAAAACCGATACTGCATTGTAATATTTTTAGAAGAATCCGTGCATCATACTCATCTAAATTCTCATGCCAAAAGAGAGAATACAAACATGTATACCACCAGGTGGTGGTTTATTTTGTTTACTTCAATATAGGCAAACATTTTCAATTGACAAGACAAATTTGGGAAAAGCAGTCAAAATCTACACTCCAAGGGAAATTGGATTTAAATTAGGTAAAGGATTGTGCATCACCAAATTAATTGATTCAGATCAAGATCTTAATAGATGTATTTTTTTAAGAATACAATAAAAAAGAGTAACAAATATGCTTACCCCTCAACATCAAGTTTCTTCAACAGGTATGGACCCTGCCTAGTCTTGGACAGCTCTGCTTCGAAAGGTATTAGTTCTGATACAATTGTTTCTTTTAAGGACAAATTGCTGATGCTGAAGCACTTTTCAACAGTAAATGAACCAGAAGGACGCACAGAGAGCTCTCCAAAATGTCCTCGAAGCCTTCAATTATTCAGCACAACAGTTATCATTTGCATCAAATATGATTTCAAGTTACTCAGTGATGTTTTGTTGAACTAGAAACAGCATAGTTTAGGGTAAAAAGGAATATAAGAGATCTTACTTTTTAACTAACTTGTGCTTATGCTTAGCTGAAGCATTTGAAGTGAGAAAGGCCTCAATAACACGAGCACCAGCAGGATCTTTTGATGCTGCGAGAATATGCTTATCCTCTAGAGATGTGATGCTGGTAATATATGGTTGTATGAATTCCTATAATAAAGAAGACAACCACAGGCGCTATTAATTAATAATCATAAAAAATAATTATTATCAAATAAAAAGGTGCAAATCAACAGAATTATATGCAATATAACATCAAATTAGCAAGCAAAAACAAGGATCCATCTGTTAGTAATATTATGAGTTTCATCTCTTGAATAAGTTTCAGAAGTGAGCTTGTTGACCAGATAAAGGGTCGGCGCTCTTAGTTCAAAGCATAATAGAAGCAAATAAATCTCGGGAGGAATAATCACTTACACTTGGATATTTGAAAACTGACTGCAAAATCAAAGAACCAAGAACATTCATTTTAGCACTATCTGGCCAGTTCCAGTTGGCTTTATCATAAGAGTAGAAATAACTGTCAAGATATAACAACCGCGGAACGATACATGCAGAAGACTCGTCTTTCGAACAAATTGCATCAGCAAGGGCTTGACAACACTGCAAAGAAAATAATGGAAAGCTAGTTAACAAATAAATGCAAGCAATATGGGGGGCAAAAAAGAAGGCAAACATAACCATTGTTTACAACAGGACTTCTATGTTCTAATGTACTAGAATAGAAAATTTGTTGCATATTTGTTTTGTCAAAGAGATTTCCTAGCTCAAGATGCTAATTGAAATGCAAGCGAAAAAAGAAAAATCCCACAATGGACGAGCGCCGCAGATATTGTAAAATGGAATACCTTATTGTCATTAATGTTAAGCCTTTGACTGGCAGCAATAAGAGCTGCAACAACTCCAGACCTCCCCAGTTCGAGAAGATTCCTAAACTTAGGACTGAGTTCCTCGAAAATCACATTTATCTGGACTCAAAAAGCATGAGATTAGATAATATCATAATACTATGAAAAGAAATTGATGTTCCAAATCAAAACATATACTGAACCAAGATGAAACAAGCCATGTGCTTTAGAACTGCTTATAAATCAGCTTAAAGGAACACCGGACAAAGCCAGGTGAAATCAGTTATAAACTGCACGGTATGCATAGAACAGCTAAACAAAGCTTAAAAGATCACTGGACATACATGCTCTTGATTTCTTGCATGAGATATCAATGCTTGTACGACGAAGTTTCCAGAGGGATGTGACGACAACCTAAACAAAGAATTGTTGAACACTTTTGTGAATATTTCATCAAATATTGTGTCAGGAGCCACTGCCAAGATGACCTGCAAAACATAATACGGAACATATGAGGTTGTTAAAACAGAGCATTGGCAGTATCGCAACAAATAATTTATTCACCCTATCAGTGAGCTACAACAGGATGACGAACTACAGCCTGTATAACTTTATCATTCTCAAGTTTCCATAGGACAACATGATCTGGATATAATTTAAGGGATTTTAAAACATAGCAAAACAATTATTTACATGGTCACAAAGTAATATGAAAGTAATCCATAAATCCATTTACAACCAAAATATAAAAGTATACCATAAACGTGTGCAAGTTTATACAGCATATACTCTTCCATATATGTCGAAAATGGAAATAATGATCATACTACAACACAAATGCAAGAGAGAGAAAATTGTTTTAAATCCTCACCTCCATTAAATGACTATAAGCATTGTCTTCCACTAAACGGAGAATTTTTTTCACTGACTTCACTTGTATAAAGTTCCCTTCTGAAGTGTTGTCTGTAGGGCAACCAAGGAGAACAGGAATAAAATGGAACAACTCCTCCTCTTGTCCAGCTAATAATTTCAAAGCAGTCTGTCATTTGAACATTAGTATGTCATCATGGGAAAAAGAAATATCAAGTTGATATTAAAATTAATGGTTGTTAAAAGAAGGACAAGTGATCACTTGTGAATGTGATGGTGGAGTTAGTTAAGCAAAGTTGATGCAGTAACAGAAATAAAAAGGTGGCAAAAACATGCCTGCAAAACCAAACTGCTGTACTGATTAGCTTGTAGGACTGCAATGTCTGCCCTCAAAGGGTTTAACATCTCTGATACAAGAAATTTTAGTTGATCTGGGAATGGCGGGTTCTGTTCCGATTCACGACCATCCATCTGAGACGATCTCAAATTCAAACGTTCTGCCAGGACATGAGATGGATTTGTGCTATGAAACTCCAACGAGTCTATGGGAACTCCTTTACAAAGGCAAAGAAGCCTCCGTAGGACATGAGATCCATGACAGTTGCACATTATATCAACAGGATTGACCGCAATTGCCTGATACGAAAAGTAACAGTAGAGAAACTATTCAGTAAAGTTCTTAAACAGAAAGGGACAGTGGAGAAACTATTCATTACTTCATTCACATTATTGCATGAGGATATTATTAAGTTATGATAAATGTATAGACTATTGTCCGAATAACAAAAAAGCAATGTAACCCCAGAAAGACATTCTAGCACAGTAGCACGACTTCAGTTCTAAGAGAAAATCAGGTACAGATTATGATATTGATAAGAGAATCGTTTCAATAACATTAGGAGTTGGTAGCTGATACCTTGCACAATGCAGATACTGTATTTTCAATTAGCGAGTGATTCTCATCATTCTCAAGGTGCCTGGCCAAAGACTTCAGGGCAGTTTCAGCTACATGAGAACCAGACCTATCCATACAAATATGCACAAAATCCTTTGCAGAGCTACGCAGAAAAGCACAAAGGTGTTCCACGGAGCAGCCATCAAGAAGACTTTGCATCGTATGGCTGAGAATATAATCAGTTGCAAGTTCTACTTCTTTACCAGTAGCTTCTTCCAATGCATTGCCGCATATAACAGATCGCTCTTCCAATTCTAACTCGGTTCCTTCTATTACATTTGAAATCTCTGTGAAGTATTTAGTTGTCTCCGGGTCAACCTGCGTTCTACAATCAAAACATTTCCAAGAATCCATTAACTGAGGGCTTGTGCACAATGATGAGAAAACACAACAAAATCCCTAATCAAGAAAATACCTGACAAATGATGCTTGGGACTCTGAGCCTTTGTTGTCCTGTGCATAATTTCGATGTGGTGCCCCACCTGATCGATTTTCGTTGGAACCATTTCCATGAAATCCATTATTTTTCTTATCTCCCTTCCTGCCCATGTTCCTCTTGTTTCCTACTTCACCATACGAATATTTATTATCTTCAGATATCAAACTGCCCTGAGATAAATACTGTGATTTATGTTTTCTCGATGGCAATGCTTTGAAACCAACAGAAACCATACCAATGTCTTCGAAACACAGCCCTACACTGTGTGTAAAGCTACAATTAGCTTAACTTTCCTCAAAAGCAATACTAAATTCTAAATGCAATATAGATATATAAGAAAATCGATTAATATAATTTACTAACATGTGAATATAGATATATAAAAAAAATCGTTCACAATCTATAGCAAATTAACAATTCAAAAGACTTCATTCCATAGAGCTAAATGCACAAATAAAAATAGCCAAGACTATTCTAGTTTCAATACCTAGATATACATACTTCAAGCCAAACTGAATTAACAAGTAGATTGAAAGAAACAACTACATGACAATCAACCAGAGCCGGCCCTGACATTCCTTTGGCCTGTGGCGGGCATAAAAAGTGGGACCCTATCTAAGAAAATAAACTATTCATATAATATATCCAATGACAATAAAAACATGTAAAATGCTTTTATCTTGTATTTTGAAAAACAAAATCTTCATAATAGATTTCAATAGATAAAGTTTCTAATTCATTTTAAAGAATTTGTGACATAGTTGTAGGGATGTAAACGAGCCGAGTTAAGCTAGAGCTCGACTCGTTTGAATTTTTATAGGCTCGAGCTCGGCTCAAGTGAATTATTAAATTCACGAACTATGTAAACGAGCTTGGCTCGAAAAAAGCTCGTTTGCAAATTAATCAAACATAGTTCGAGCTCGTTCTAAGGTCTTATAACAAACACTTTGATTGCATCACAATGTTGCCACAATGCAATCAGAACCAAGAAGCACCGAAGTAGAATACAAAAACATCAGATGGTCAGAATACAGTAGCTGTTCTTTCATGTCATATACAGGGCTAAATAAAGAACTCAATTTAAATAACCGGTCAATATCTCAACAGTATGAACAATATTTTTTTACCTTAGGCTGTGGACGGTGGGAAACGGGAGCCACGTCGCAGGCGGCAGATTGCGGTGGTGGACGGAAGGCTGTGGCGGCTGTCGGAGGGCGGTGGGAGATGGGCGCGGCGGACGTAAAAGTAGGGCTTGGAATTGGGCAAATTTGGAGGAAATAGGGATTTGAGATATGCATAAAATGAATTGTATAAAAGTAACTATTATAAATTTTAGGGAATTTTTTTTTTTTCTATAACTTTATTACTTTTTGATTTTCTTCTTACTGACTTTTAAATTTTGATTTTAGTCCTGTAACTTCACCTCTTTTTTATTTTCGTCCTATTTACTTTCATATTTTGAAAGTTAGCAGGACGAAAAAAAAAAAGTAAAGTTACATGACTGAAATCAAAATTTGAAAGTTAGCAGGACCAAAATCAAAACGAAGTAAAGTTACGGGACGAAAAAAATTATTTTCCCTAAATTTTAAATACGGAATTGTATAATGAATTATTTTGAAAATATAATAATTTAATTTACTTAATCTATAAATTAATTAATATGTAAAAAAAAATTGTATACTATGTGAGTATTACAATTGTTTAATTAATTATACAATTTTCAAATTATATATTAAATTCAGAACAAGTTAGTATTCATGAAATGATTTTAATATTTAACAAAACTTGTATAGTCTAAATAGAAATTATTCAAATTCAATCCATCATATATAGTTAAAGTCAATAAAAAAATATTTTAAAAATAATAAATAAACATTTTAAAGATACGGGCCTAAAAATTAATTTTCTCGATTAGGAAATACTAATTAGGAAAATTTTGGATGAAATACTAATTAGGAAAATTTGGAAAACATGTCCATCAAATTAGGATAACAAAGCTTGATCGCTATATCATAGGTGGTAATTTATACTTTCTAATTATCATTTTTTTTCATAATTAATACTCAATTTCAATGAGAAATTAGAAGTCACCACTTGTTAACCTCAATACTTTTATTTTTCCATGAATCAAAGTCTAGCCATGTATAAAATTAGGTCAAGGTTATATACAGTCCTATCTTTTATTAATACAATCCCACCAAAAAGTGTTCGGAAAAAGAATCTGGAAACTTTGACAATTTTTGAAAAAAAACACTGAACATATGAAATTTCGGAATTTTTTTTCGAAAATTGTTACATTTTTCGGAAAAAAATTCCGAACACTTTTTTTGGTGGGGTTGTATTCATAAATAATGGGACTGTATTTAACCTTGTCCATCCCTACAAGCCCATCACTTTGGTCCTTCTAATTACACATTTTGTATACTACAACACAATGACTTTAAAAAAAATTTACAGCACACACTGACTTGAGTTTAAGTGGTTAGTTTATGTCAATTTAATTATGTTTGTCTTCTTTTGGCTAAAGTTCGGTCAAATTTCGACGAATTAATAATCAAGCCACATTAAATTGTTTTTCTCCACAAACCCATCATTTTATTACATGACTAGAAAATAGTACTCCCATCATTTTATTACATGACTAAAAAATAATTTTATTTTCTCATTCGCAAAAAAGATTCGTCCCAATTTTGTTTTCTCATCCAAAAAATGGAAACTATTTTATTCATTTAAATAATAAACTATTCACCATTCACCATTCTCAATACTACTTTATTCATTTAAATACTATTTTATTCACCATTCATCATTTCAAATACTACTTTATTCATTTAAATACTAAAATTCAACTCTCGCATTAAATTCCGCGCACAGTTAAATGAAAAAATAAAACTGAGACGGAGGGAGTAAGATAATGATCTGAATTATTATCATATTTAGGTAGTTGAACATAGTGATTTTCCGACCAATTTTTAGTTGTTTAAAATTTAGTTTACTATTTGATTTCATAATGCCTAAAAGTCAAATAAAATTGCACTTCACTATTTCACTTGAATAGTAATTAGTAATAATATAAGAATTAAACTATTAATTATCTCATATAAAACTGCATCCATTGTTTGAGAAAAATATTTTTTAGGCCCGTGTCTTTAGGGTGGTTGAAAAAGGAGGACAATGTGTTTTCGAGCTTGGAGAAATAGGACAATAATTTTAAATAGTGGTAAATGTAGGACAATCGGGTCTAATTCGGGCTAAATTGTCCTACATTTACCACTTTTTAAAATTATTATTGTCCTTCTTCGCCAAGCCCGAAAACATATTGACCTCCTTTTCCAACCACCCTAAAGATACGGGCCTAAAAAATCTTTTTTCCCCTTCACACGCACACCTAAATTCCAAAACAAACATAGTCTTAGTGTTTTACCCATAATTTTAGTACTTTATTTTTATTATTAATAATATTACGCAAAAACTTAAGTACATGGAATCATAAAGTTAGAATAAGCATGAGACTACAAATACATCCGACTAATAAATCTACTAGAAAACTATAATGAAGAAACTGTTAATTATTCTCTCAAATTTTAAACCTTCGCCTCCTGAGAACATAATTGATAATAACAAGAAATAAAGATGTTTCATATTATCCACAACTTTAATATAAAATCTAGTAATAATCTTGACACTCATAAACATGATACGATGAAAACAATATAAATAGAGGACGATTATAAATCAAGCTTTGTGCAAATGGTGTTGGGGGGAGGGGGCGTATACAGATCCAGTAGGAGTATGTTTAATCTACCTCTGCAAGGAATACAACTTCAAACCCCATTAAAAAGTCATAAAAAAATTCAATAAAATAGGAAAATATTCTAAGCTGCAAGCTAACACATAAGTACATAGAAAACGTAGTCATAACTGACTTTTTCGTATTTTTTGCAACTTTGAATCAATCAAGTAAACACGACTCAAAAGTGAATGGGTTCGTTATAGCATGCAAATAAACGACCAAGTAGTATCGATCCAAGGACCTAGTGGACCGGTGAATCCCTAAGACTACAAGTTTCCATAGAATTGTAGAAGCGTGTTTTGGAGTTTTTAAACTAATAAAATTGAAATGACAATAATCGACGTGAGCACTAGAATTGAAATGAACAAACTAAACTAAAAGGCAATTTAAAACTTCGTGAGAAGTGCAAGTTGATGGTAATGCTTCGGGTGAAATCCTTATGACGGAATCAATGCTACGTTCGTTAATATCGATTGTCTTATGCTACTTTGTTGATTCTTACTAAGAGCTATCGCTAAAGTATTGAATACATATCCCTTTTGAGGCTTGAGTGATCAAATAAACTAATTAGCACCTAACTAGTTACCAAAAGCACCTAAGATAGTGAATGACTTGAAGCACGCGATACACTTCAAGTATTCTCCCTTCACTAAGCACCTAAAACCCGTAAATTAAGGCACCTAGTGTCTATTAATGGTGGTCTGGCCATCTACCCTCTCTCGAGTTAATAAACGACTAATTGAATCCGATTAATTAACCAAATTCCTCACCACAAGTTCGATCAACCCACACCCAACTCTCGTTGTAGCACGAATTAACTTAACAAGAGCTACTAAACCTAATCAACCAATCTAATCAAGAAAAACACATTAATAGAAGCAATCGAACCAACTCAATAGCACAATCAAAGCTCAATTAACATCATAACACTAATTCCATCATAATTCAAACACCCAAAGCATTAGGGGATTAGCCCATGGCTAATCTAACACAATCAATGGATGAACAAACTAAAGAAATCAATAAACCCATGAGAATCATCATAATAAAATTGTGATAAACCATAGATAAGAAAATTATGCTAATTAATTTAAAGATAAAGGATAGAAGTCACCTAGATAGAGTGATTACAACTTGGAAATGAAATTTGTTCTTCAAATGCTAGCTAAATTACTCTAATAATTGAAAGAAAATCAAAATCTAAGATTGAAGGTGAAAATTAACTAAATTAGTGTGTGTGGTGTGTGTTCCTCCCTTCTAAAATCTGAGAAAATAGTACTCCCTCCGTCCCGGTCTAAGTGTCTCATTTCTTTTGGTTGAATGGTTTAAGAAAGTGTATTTGTTTATTAATATATGGTAGAAAAGTAATGAATAGTGTTTAATAAAGTAATGAATAGTGTCGAAAAGTGAATTGAATGAGTGACATTTTTGGTAATATTGTGTGAATTTGAAGGTTAAAGTTTATATGTAGTAGAGTGTTGCTTTTTCCATTTATGGAATGAGACACTTAGTGTGGGACAACGAAAAAAAGGAAAGTGAAACACTTAGAGTGGGACGGAGGGAGTATATATAGTGGGGGAAAAGGGTATGGAAACAAATTTTGCTAAGAAATCCCTGAAAAATACTGAATTTTCGCACTTTTAAGCCTTTACCGAACTTATCGCGATATATCGTGAAATCTCGTTTGAAATTCCTCTGCACAGTTTTGTATCAGTTTGGATTGGAAGGTATCGGCCGAGACATATAATAGCTAACCGATACTTTGAGGCCGTAGCCAACTTATCGGTTTGGACATTTGGTATCGGTTTGGCTTCCTTCAGCTCGGTCGAGACGATGCTCTGCCTCTCTTTCAATTTTTCTGCAATTTCCGACACAGATCGAAGCTTGAGGTTTGGTGGTGAGACCTCCAGTTCCCGTGAGCTTCGAATTCTGGTTTGCTTGCTCTATTCCGGCGTCGGCTTCGAGCATTAATTCCGGTGAAAGGAGCTTCTTCCATGGCAGCTTATCTTCCGGTTTGGTGGCCACGAATTCCGGCGAGATTTGGATTTCTGGTGGCGGCACAGCGCGACTCCGACGTGAGTTGCAGCAACGGCGAAGCTTTGCTTTTCTGTTGGGAAGTGGGTTTCCATTTCTTCACTTATTTCTCTCTCTCTCCGTAAAATGGCTGCTTATGAGATGTGGGTGCTTTTCTTCTTTATCTTGGTCAACAAAAGACGTGGGGCCCAGCTGCTTGATTCCTATTTCAAATTAATTACTCCCCTCCGTCCAATATTAGTAGTCCTACTTTTTGGGATGTTATTTTTTGTCAAAAGCTGGAGGGTATTATGAAATTTTGTGAGGTCCATTTATCAATTAAGTTATTGTTTATGGAAAATATAAGTATCATATTTTTCATAAACAATCACTTTATTCATAAATGAATCTCAGAATACCTTATAATATCAACCAACTTATGACAAAAAATAACAACAAAAAAGTAGGACTACTAATATTGGACGGAGGGAGTATCTCACAGCTTTGCTTTCCTTTCTTCACGTGAATCTCCATCTTCATACAAAATGCAAATGGGCCAAAATCTTGGGCCTTCTTTTTAATTAAATGAGCAACCATCTTTAGATTGTTGAACCCAAATAATTTCTCCTCTAATTTTACTCGTTTTCTTCTCGATTTTTCTCCTCGCTCGACATCAATAAATTGAAGGCTCGTATTTGCTTCTAAAATTACTCAATTTCCTGCAAAACAAACACAAATGTCTTTCTCGATAATTAAGTGCAATTAATCAAATTAATGTAAAAATGCATGAAATCCTATCTAATTAAGCAATTAAAGTACACGAATTTCTAGCAAAAATTACACTAATCAATAACATAGATATAACAAATGAATGCATGTCGAAAACACACATCAACCTGGATTTCATATTCTTAATTAACACTAAAGCATTGGTGTCAAATAAGAGGAGTCCAACAAAATATGTGAGTCAATTTGGTACATAATCTAATTCGTTTACCAGAGAGCCCATATGACTATCTCAAATTTCTTTTAAGTTTGAGAAAAATACCCTCCAATATCTCTTCATAATATATGTCACAACCAAAGGTTTATCTATATATATTGTTAGGATATATATTAGTGTTTTGAAGATGTTAAAATAAAGATTGTAATAGGACCAGCTAAGCATGTTATTAAGTTGAAGTTTAGATTTAGAATGAGACTTAGGTCAAGGGGGAACTAAATTAAGAAGACAAGAAGAGTTGGACAAGAAGAGTCTGGACAAGAAGAGGTGACCAGAAGAGGTAATCAGAAGAGGTGACCGGAAAAGATAACCAGAAGACCCCGACCGGAAGAGTCCAAAAAGTAAACGAGACCAAACAAGGGCGAAGATGAAGTCAGAATAATTATGCATAAGACAGTTGTAGATTGAAGATCTAATTTAAAGAAGTCAACAAAGTACAGATCAAGAGAACTCACCAACCAAATCAATCAATGAGTAATTGATTGATTAACTTCCAAATTATAGGAGATTGATTGGCTAGCTCTCCAACGACTAGTTTTTCTCTCCTATAAATACATGTGCTGGGGATGAAGAAAAGATATAAGATGAAATCACACACAAGAGACATAGTACACATCATATAGTATTTCCACACACATATTATCACGCTTATCTACTATTTAAGGAGTTTTTAGTTGGATATTATACACAATTTATTCTCTCTTGAAAATTTGGTGTAAGAAGGGTTTAGATCGAAAGTTCGAAAGTCATTGTAGCAAGAAGGTTGATACTTGTCAATTTCAGCAAGTGAGTAAGTAAGCAAGTAAGTGGGACCTCTTGGTTAAGGGAGAGTGAACGTAGGATCATTATATTCGAACCACTATAAAAAAAATTGTGTGTTATTTATTTTTCTTATCTTGCTTTTAATATTTATTCTTACATATAACATATTAGTTTTCACATTCAGACTATGTTTCAAATTGTTAAAAAAGATTTTCCAAATAAGTGTTTTTATAAAACGTTTTCGCACATTTTACATATTAGTCTCAACTGTTGGGTGAGTGTATCATGCACCAAGTGCACAAAAAAATTACTCATCGTTTTATAGTATTAAACTAATACTATTTGATCCACTTTTAACTTAAAATGTATCACTTTTAAAAAGTAATAAAGTTTTAACAAAAAATGATAATATTTTTGTTAAAAGAGACTTATCACTTTTCTTTAAAAACATTGTCACATTTTATCAACATTTTATCACTTTTTTGTAGGTCTTATACTATAAAACGGTTTCACGCAAGTTTTTGTCATATTTTTTTTTTATTGTATCACATTATCTCGGATTGGCCTTTTACGGTATAATCTTTCCATGTAATAACAATCAAAGTCTCCAAGTTTCAATTCATAAGCTATATATAGAAAATATATACTCAAGAAGATTTCATCAATAATTGATAAACTATTTATATAGAGAATATGGATAAAATTAATGTTACTTTATTATTCTCTCTATGTGGACATGACATTATGAAATTTGTATAGATGTTATTCACAAAATGGATTTAACTATCTACGTAATGTTGGACATTATTGCTCACAAAGTAATATCTCAATTAGAATATGCATGCAAATAGACTTTGATTGAATTTAATTCTTCTAATTTTATTTCGTAATTGAGGAATTTCCAATGATGGGCAACGCTATTTTAACCTGAAATTTTGTTTCCATTTACAAAAATTCCATTTCTTCTATAAAATAGTGATAAAAAAAAAAGTTAATCACGACTAATAAACCCATTTCTGCAATTTTTATCCAGTCTTTTTTCTCCTCCAATGGCGTACACATATAACCTAAATCATGTTAACGAAGTGGGACCCCTTGGTTAAGGGAGAGTGAACGTAGGATCATTATATTCGAACCACTATAAAAAAATTATGCGTTATTTATTTAACTTATCTTGCTTTTAATATTTATTCTTACATATAACATATTAGTTTTCACATTCAAACAGTGTTTCAAATTGTTAAAAAGGATTTTCCAAATAAGAGTTTTTATAAAACGTTTCTGCACATTTTACATATTTAGCTATTTTCTCAACTCTGAGGGACCAACATGTAATTTCTTCGCGTCAGTCCACTGAAACAAGAATATTCATCTATTTTTCGACAACTCATCAACTTATAAACATTTTTCATAAAAAAAAATCTGACATATAAAAAAAAATCATCAATTCTTTTTTGTTGACAACTTATAAACATTTTCCATCAATTCTTCTTCTATAACTTATGAAGATTTTTTATGAAATTATTTATCAATAACAATACCATCATTATCAAAAAATAAATAAAATTAATTGATTGTTGACAGTTAAGACTTTTATGAGTTCTTTTTCAATAATGATATCAGTTACACACATTTGTAATCAAATTAAGAAAACTAAAACTCATGAATGGAAGTACAAGTTTCAATCACTTCTTAAAAAATTAAAATTCATCCAGACATCCTAGATTTTTCAACTGAACAGAAACAACCACGAAATATGGAAGATTAGACACCTATAAATAATATTTTGATTTATGTTTTCTCAATGACAATGCTTTGAAACCAACAGAAACCATACCAATGTCTTCGAAACACAGCCCTACACCATGTGTAAAACTAAGATTAGCTAAACTAAAACCTTCGAAAGGAATACCAGAATCCTTAATGCAATGCCATTAGCCTTATTTGTTTCTAAACTCTCCCGGTTATCTTACTAGAAAGTAGTAACATAAAACACAAGAAAACTCATAATATACTCTAATTATTTCATCATTAAACTCAAAGAGGCTATAATTAATCAAGAGTATCCTTAATGCAAAGCCATTAGCCTTTTGTTTCTGAACTCTCTCGGTTCTACTACTTAAAAGGAGTAACAAAAAGTTAAGAGAACTCATAATATACTCTAATTATTTCATCATTAAGCTCAAAGAGGCTACAATTAATCAAGAGTATCATCAATTCAGACTTCCAAACGAGATAATAAGCTAGAAGACATTAAACTCCTTTCAACTTAATGAAGTGACATTCATCTACCAGCAACAAGCATACACACGGAACGAAAAAGCGCGCAAACAAGTTCACGGATGAAATTCATATACAAATTATGGAACATACTAACCTAAAATCTGAAACTGAGAAGCTACGCTGTCGTCGTCATCGGTGGCAAACGCGAAACTTGGAATGAGTTTAACGGCTCCTCTGTTATTTTAACCTTTCTGTATATGGGCCAATTTTACCGAAACTTCTCGGATTATAAACGAGATATTTTTCTCCTTTTAGGCCTCTTTTAAAAGCCCAATTACATGAGATTTTTCTTACGCCCAGGTTATATACAGTTTGTAAATATAAACCCACAAAAAAAGATTCGTTGAAAAAGGGGGGGGGGGGGGGACTTCGGAAAATGTATATGTTTAGTGTTATATTTTAAGAAAAAAAATTAAAACATTATCAAATATTTTTTGGATGGAGTATATCACTATATTTAACCTCAAGCCTTTTTTCTTAATGGGCCATTCAATCTAAAGCCTCAACTATATATAGTCCATTAGTCCTTAGTCAACCCTAATTTGACCGATGATTTTAGCCAACTTGACAACTTCTAATTAGAGGTGGCAAACGGACCGGGCCGGGCCGACACTGGGCCACCAGGTCACCTTCAATTTACGGGCCGAACCTCTATTTTAAAGGCCCAGCCTGGCCCTAGACGGGTCATCGGGGCAAAATTGCCCGTTTTAAAAAAAATTAAATTTATCAAATAAATCATTTATATTCAATAAAATAATCTCATTTTTAAACAAATTCTATAGTCTTTTTTTTGTGGTCAAAATATGAATTATAATGACCATTACTATTAGTTATGATATGATTTGACTACCCATTTTCAATAAATAACTTATATTAATCTCTTGAAAAAGTTATTACAAAAAAAAATAGTAATATTAACTCAACAAGCAGTTTTAAACATCACATGAAATTATTTTCATGTTAATAGATACATTTGATATATTAGACAAAACTACACTTGGTATATAAATAAAAAATAAAAAATAAAAAAATGTGTCAACCAAAAGTTTCGGGTCAGGCTGGGCTAGACCCGGTCCATCCGCCGGGCCTATTGGGTCGGGCCAAATCGGCCCGATTCTTTTCGGACCAGTGTTTTCTAGGCCCAACCTGTCCTGAAAGGCGGGCCAACCGGGCCGGGCTCATTTTGCCACCCCTACTTCTAATCTATGTGAAATCCGAGGAGGGGTCTTTCAAGTTTGAACCAATGTACGCCTAAATAAATATGGGATGAAGAATCATTAAAATGCGATTTAAAAAAAAGGCCAACGTTATATATTGTCCAATCTTTTATTAATACACTCCATAAAAAAGATATTCGAAAATAAAATTGAAAAACTTGAAAAAAATTAATATTTTTTCCGAAAATGAAAAAAAAAAAACATATTCATTTTTGGAACTTTTTTCCGAAAGTTGTTACGTTTTCCGGAAAAAAAATCCCGGACATTTTTTATGTGGAATGTATTATCAAAACATACTACTGTATATAACTTGGGCCTTTAAAAAAAGGCCAAGGTTATATACAGTCCTATCTTTTATTAACAATCCCACAAAAAGTGTTCGTTAAAAAAATCCGAAAATTTTGACAATTTTCGGAAATTTTTCCTAAAATGTAAAAAATGAAACACTGAACATATGAAATTTCAGAATTTTTTTTTCAAAAATTGTTACATTTTTCGGAAAAAAATTCCGAACACTTTTTTTGGTGGGGTTGTATTTATAAATCATGGGACTGTATTTAACCTTGGCCTAAAAAAATCCACTCTTATGTGCCCCGATCCATGTGAATCTTGAGTATAATGGGCCTAAACCGATTTGGCCCATGTTTCATATATGACACGTGTTTTTTTTTATCATTATATTACAATATTGAAAGATTTGGTCAAGATCCTTTCCAAAGAAAACTAAAAGATTTGGTCAAGATTATTAATTTGGCCTTTTACAGTGTAATATGTAATAACAATCAAAGTCTCCAAGTTTCAAGAGTATATATATAGAGTGAAATTGGTTTATATATAAATTATTGAAGGATATTAGTTGTTTTTGCTGAAAAGTATTAGTTGTTTTTGTTGAAGAGTATTACTGGTTTACACTGAAGAGTCTTGTTTTATTTTCACTGAACAACGAAGACTCTTTAGTGCAAATCAGTAAAATTCTTCAGTAAATACAACTAATACTCTTCAATGAAAACAACTAATACCCTTCAGTGATTCATGTATAAACCAGTTTCAATTCGTAAGCTAAATATAGAAAATATATACTCGAGAAGATTTCATCAATAATTAACAAACTGTCTATATAGAGAATTTGGATAAAATTAATGTTAATTTATTATTATCTCTACGTGGAAATGACAACATGAAATTTGTATGGATTTTATTCACAAAATGGATTTGACCATCTACGTATTAGTTGAAAAATATTGCTCACAAATTAATATCTCAATTTTTTTTTTTACAGTATATCTCAATTAGAATATGCATGCAAATAGATTTTGATGGAATTTAATTCTTCTAATTTGATTTCGTAATTGAGGAATTTCCAATGATGGGTAACGCTATTTCGATCTAAAATTTTGTTTCCATTTACAAAAATTCCATTTCTTCTCCTATAAAATAGTGATTAAAAAACAGTTTATACATAGTTAACCCATTTCTGCATTTTTTATTAAGTCTTTTTTCTCCCCCAATGGCGTACACCTATAATCTAAATCATGTTAATGGAGTTCACCCTTTCATGGTTATTCATCATTTCTTTTTCTAATTTAATATTTATTTAATTTTATTTATTCCGTCGTTTTATTTAATTAGGAGATTTTTTATTTCATTTCTTTCTGCAGACTTGTCTCGTGAAGGTGAACACTCAATATAAATATTGGACGAAGACCGTCGCCGGAGTTTTGAAGAAATGTCATGGTATGTATTTTTATATATGTTTTTGTTCAATATTTAAAACCACAAAAATGAAGTTAATTAAATATGTAGTCATATTCATTTATTTTGTTTGGAATATAAAGTATCGTGACTTGTGGGATTTAGGGTTGCACTCGGATTTTTATTTAAATTTTTAGGGTTTAGGGTTTGTCCCAAAAAAATTAATTTTAATTTTTCCTCTTTAATAAACAGAATTTTCTTTCATGTCTACAATTTTTTTATTTACATAGATCTGTGTTGTTAATGCATCAATTGTAGGAACAAATTTTAGGGTTTGATCTGGATTTTAATTTATTTTTTCATTTGAAATTCTAAATTGTGTGTCAGAGTAGAACAAATTTTAGGGTTTGATCAATTTATTTTTTTCATCTTGAGTCTACAATTTAAGAGTAGACAAAAATGTCACACAGTCTACGATTTATTTTAAATTTCATAAATATGTGTTGTCATATCAATGAATCACTGACAAATACAAAAATTTATTTCAAATTTTAATTTCACTTTTCATTTTTTATGAACGAAATTTTGAATTTGTCTCTGGTCAACTAAGTAGTCTTATACGGTTGGAAAATGGCATATCAATGCATCAATTGTAGGGACGGATTCAGGATTTATTTTAAATTTTAATTTAATTTTTTTCTATTTTAACTAACGAAATTTTGAATTCGTCCCTGGTCAACTATGTCGTCTACAGATGTCTACAATTTTAGAGTCGACAAACATGGCTTTGTCGAAATCTCTGGCACAGCTGATCCGAACGTACTCCTAACGAAGCTCGGAAGAGCCGGGAGACGGGCGGAGCTGCTGTGGCTCCAATCCGGCGAATGTTCGAGCAATTTATTCATGCCGCCGAGCCGGAGTGGCGACGGAAGATCCCTTTGCCCGGATAATTTTACACGGCCAAGGCCTCCTTCACAAGAAAATGTATTCATGCCGTCTCAAACCTATGGTCATGACCATGGTTATGGTCATCATGGGCATGGTCTTCAACACTATGGTAACTATGGTTATAGACCGGGTAGATGTGGTGATGATGAGATGCGATGTTATTGTACTATCATGTAGGTTCATTTTGACCTTACTAGGTTTATATTATTAGTAAATCCGTGATTCGAACTGATAACCTTTCGGCCGAAGTTTATACTACGAGCATATTTTTTTAGCTCGTAGATTAGTTTGTGTTATTTTTATTTTGTTGCTACGAGCATATTTTTTTAGCTCGTAGATTAGTTTGTGTTGTTTTTATTTTGTTGCTACGAGCGTATTTTTTTAGCTCGTAGTTTAGTTTGTGTTGTTTTTATTTTGTTTAAACATTTGGAGATTCGAAGATCAATTCAGAGAATTTTTGGGTTTTTCATCTTTATCTTATAAGGAGTTTTTATCCTAATATTAGATATTTGATTTACCATACCATTCAATTCTCACGCAATAGAAATTAGTTTATATTTTGCTCAATTTTCATTACAACGCCGCGAAGTTGCTAATTTTCTAAGACTTAGGTATTTCTAATTTTGTATAAATTTTATAAACAATGATGATAATAGAAATGAAAAAAATATAAATGATATTTAACCTTATGTATTGGATTGATGATGAGATGTGGTCTTCAACACTATGGTAACTATGGATATAGGCCAAGTAGATGTGGTGATGATGAGATGCGATGTTATTGTATTATCATGTAGGTTCATTTTTTACCCTACTAGGTTTATATTATTAGTAGATTTGTGATTCGAACCGATAACCTCTCGGCCATAGGTAGTGGATCTCTACCACCGTGTTTCGTACTACGAGCGTATTTTTTTAGCTCGTAGTTTAGTTTGTGTTGTTTTTATTTTGTTTGAACATTTGGAGATTCGAAGATCGATTTAGAGAGTCTTTGGATTTTCCATCTTTATTTTATATATGAGGAGTTTTTATTTTAATATTTAGTTTATGAGTTTGTGTCTCGAATTACGATTAGCCCAATATTAAATATTTGATTTACCATCTCATTTCTCACGCAATAGAAACTAGTTTATATTTTGCTCACTTTTTATTACAACTACGCGAAGTTGCGAATTTTCTAAGACTTTGGTATTTCTAATTTTGTAGAAATTTTATAAACGGTGATGATGATACAAACGAAAATGATTTAAATGATATTTGACCTTATGTATTGAATTGATGATGATATTTGAATTGCTATTTTTATGTATTCTATAAGTATTATATATAATAAAATGTTAAAATATAAATAAATATACGTATTTTTGCCGAATGGTACCCCAAATTAAAAAAAGAAATTGTATCCCGTAGTAATCCACACTTATGCAATATAGTTTATAAATTCTTTAATGAAAAGAATGGGCCTTACAATGGGCCAAATTTGTGAGATCTTATCAGGCCCAAATAGTCACATGGGTCGACCAGATTAACTGGATTTCTGGAGTTTGTATTTTATAATGGCCACGGTTATTTGCATCTACCTCTTTGGTAAAGACACTCCCTAAATGAATACACTACCTATTTTTTTCGAAAAATTGAAATATTTTCGAAAAAAAATCCCGAAAATAAACATAAAATTCAAAAAAAAAAATCGAAATATTTTCCATTATGTTCGGAAAAAATGTTCAAAAAATTGAAACAATTTCAAAAATAATTTTCAAACAATTAATAGTGTAGACTAGTGCAAATAAGTGGGCTTTAATAATTCACCACATACTTATTTTCATGTTGATTGAGTTGTCACATTGAATTAATTGTCGTCTCTATACAGATACATCGTACCCCCTTAGTTTTATTTAATCACACGATAAATTACTCAAACGTTTTTAGCATCGGATTTCTCATGGATTAGAAATGCTCACATGTCAAAATCCATAATATATATATACATTTATTTATATATAATAATACGCACAAAAACTTCATAATGTGATGTGGTGCTTCGTTCACTTACATATCAAGTATTGACATCTCTCTATCAGACGAATACATAGGTTTACTTGAATAATAGTTAATAGGATTTTTATTAGTGAGTATGTATAGAGTGAAATTGGTTTATATACGAATTATTGAAGGGTATTAGTTGTTTTCAATGAATAGTATTAATTGTTTTTACTGAAGAGTATTACTGGTTTACACTGAGGAGACTTGGTTCATTTTCACTGAACAACTAAGACTCTTTAGTGTAAATCAGTAATGTTTTTCAGTAAATACAACTAATACTTTTCAATTAAAACAATTAATACCCTTCAATGATTCATGTATAAACCAGTTTCACTCTATACTTTGCCTTTATTAATTTAGAGATTGAAATATAGCAAAATTACTAATTGTAGTTTAAAGGATTTTTTCTATCAATCTAATTTTTTTTCATCTATAAATTTAGGGTCAGAATCTATCAATTAAGAACCTGAAAAATAGAAATTATTAATTTAAGATTCACTCATTTTAACATCATATTTGTCTTGTTATAATTTCTAGTTATGCAATTACATTTTTATAAATCATACTTCTATAAAATGAAAGATATATTAATTTCATGTAAAAATAAGAAAAATAAAAGTAAAACAAAAAATAATAATGTATATAAATAAATAAGATTATAAACTATAATACGACATATATATCTTTAATTTTAATATGATAAGTTCTATCTTTCAAATTCTGAATTTAAATAAAAAAAAGGGTTAATTCCATATAAATTCACGACCTTTATACTTAGTATCAATTTAATCACGAACTTTTAGATTTTTGTAAAAAAACTCAACCTTTGATATTTGTTGCAATTTGATACACATTTTTTTTTCCGGCCGGCAACCGATGATGTGGCTCGCCGGAGCGTGTGTCATCTTGCCACGTAGGATTACACATGTTTATTTTATTTATTTTTTTAAATCCACATCATAAATAACACTTACCATTTAAATAACATATTTCTACTTATAATTAAAATAACAACCAAATAAATTAAACAACAAAAAAATGAATCTCAAAACTAAGAAAGTAAAGAGAAATATTATATATAATTTATGTTGGTTGTTTAATTTATTTGGTTGCTATTTAAATTTTAAGTGGAAAGGTGTTATTGAAATTGTAAGTATTACTTGTGATGTGAATTTAAAAAATAAATAAAATAAACATGTATAATCATACGTGGTAAGATGACACACGCTCCGGCAAGCCACATCATCGGTTGCCGGCCGGAAAAAAAAAACGTGTATCAAATTGCAACAAATATCAAAGGTTGGAGTTTTTTACAAAAAATTAAAAGTTCGTGATTAAATTGATACTAAGTATAAATGTTGTGAATTTATATGAAATTAACCCTAAAAAAATCAAATTAAAAATAATCACCTAGCGTTCACATTAACATGAGCCACGCTTAAGAAGAACGTGGTTGTTTTTTATTCATCGGTGAATATGGAATTAAAATTGGACAATAAATAAGTTATGAGATCAAAATAAAATTATTAATATATAGTATTTTTTTTTTTGGGACAGTAAGTTATGAGAAAAAAAACACATTTTTCTCATTATTAAGGGGGTGAAATTGTCAGGGGTTTTATTCGGCTCACTTTTAGCTAAAAAAAATTGTCATATGTAGTATAATATGCATTCGGCTGTATATAAAAAAATTGTGCTAATATAAATTTGATTCCAAAAAATAAAAAGAGTATTAAATAAAATTACAGAGAGAGTACCAAGCAAAGAAATGTGACAGATAAGTAAAGTCGCGATCGTGGTACGTTAATTAAATTGAAACACATGCATTTGGTACTCGACAAATAAAAAAATCGACGTGCATGGATTAGACATTTTTGTAGTATAATTACTACAAATATATCTTCATAAATAATGAAATAAATGATTTGACTAAAGTATCATCAGATATGGAATATGCCACGGAAGTTCGTATTGTCATTTTTTATTATTGGATTTTAATTATGTGCACAAAATAAGTGATGATGGTGTACCAAACATAAATGGAGTATAACGATTAAAGTAGGGTTAATAGCAAATAAAATTAAAACATTTTCGTAAATTGCAATTTAATCTAATCTTTTGAATCTTTGCAAACAAAACACCAACTTAACATTTTATTGCAATTTTAACTAAAACGTAGATTTCAATCAGCTCGAAAATGATGATAAATTATTCATTGTCAACCGAATCAATCTAAACATATTAATACTATTAATTATTCATTGTTCGATAAGTGAAACATTATTTTCGGATAATAAAAATTTTATTTATTGATTCGAATTGCAAATAAATGTTAAGTTGAAGTTTTGTTTGTCAAGATTCAGAAGTTTAGATTAGATTGCAATTTGCGAAAAGGTTGTGATTTAATTTGCAATTAACCCATTAAAGTATTTGATCATTTTAACTAAAATAATACAAATAGATTATTTTCACATCTTTTTATAAATTCAGACTTAATTATTTCATGACATCGAAACCAAAAGACTCATTTCTAAATCTTACAAGAAAATAAAAAAAATCCTAAGAAATTAGAATTGCCTACGAAACTTTTTTACAAAAAAATTTCATAGTGAAAAATTTGCCTGCGATTTTTCTACAATTTTTTTCAATCATGTAGGCACTTTTATTCCCCAACCTATAAAAAATTGCCTTGCATTTTTTCAAAATTATAGTTAGATTAAATAATTTAGTAATGTTATCTATTGAAAATAATTTGGAACTAAAAAATTGGAAGTATAAGTATTATTTGATGTAATTGAAATGAGTTTTTTTTTTTTTTTTTCAAGATTAAAAATATCCAATTATTTTATTAGCCTTGTGAGTTGTGATCCCAAAAATATTATTGAGTGGTGTTACCCCGAAGTATCCTTTATTTGCAACTTGCTTTGTAACTTTTTCTTTTATTTCTTTTCAAATATGCCTACTTTATTGCTAATTAACTTTGGACCATCTTTTTTCTTAAAAAAAAAAAAAAAAAAAAAACTTTGGCCCATCTCACTTTTCCAGTCCAATTTAATCAGCATAAATTTATTTTAAAAAGTTTAGTAGTAGAAGTTGCAAAAAAATAACCTCAGTATATATATATATATATATGTACGTGTGCATGTATATAATTTAATTTAATTTAATTTAATTTGTTAACATAATGTGTTGGCTAGTTGATAGAAAATGACAATTTGATGTCACATGGCAATTGAATGGTTTTTTTTTTTTTTTAAAGGTAATCAATTACAATAGTTTCCTAACATAATCAATTACAATAGTTCCTTCGACCACCGGGTACATGGCAACATCTTTTCATCTCGCTGTAGACCGGAACCGCAATCACCACAAGAGGGGGATCACCCGAACCCGCAACTCCGAACCACAACCGCACTGCAGCCGGAACCGCAACCACCACAAGAGGGGAACACCACCCCACCACAATAGGGGAACAACCACCCCACCACAAGAGGGAAATAAATTCCCTCTCCGTGTCTCGAACCCAAGACCTCTGGGTCTTAGGTGGTGGCCTCAACCACTTGCAATTGAATGGTCTTACATATGCATGATGGTGGTATATTTGTCCAATTATAATTTATTTATATAATTTATTTCCATTCCCATTTGTTAATTGTCTGAACTTATTTTTGTTAAAACTATGTGTGAAAGAATCCATAGTAGAACCAGAATCTTTGTCTTCAACTCTGATACCATAAAACAATTTTATCTTATCTAAAAAATTTGAACTTATAAAAAAGACAAATTCTAGGGTGTATCCAAGTGCATAACATGCACTTGGATTTTAAGCTCAATTTTGACTTCAATTTTGATTTTTTCAAAATACACACAAACACACCGAATTGTGTGTGTTTTTTTTTTAGTTGCGGTATTACTGGTGCCTTTTCGGGGTATTACTGATATCTTCTTGGGGTATTACTAATTACTTCTTAGGGTATTGTTGATTTCTGCTCGAAATATTTTTTTCAAAATCCAAATGTGCACATGACTAGAATTATTCAATGAAGAAATTGTAGAATTATGAAAAAAGGAGAAAACTAAGCTTTTATAATTTCTACTGATCGACGTAAATTTGAAAGGGGAATTTTTTTAAAAGGGAAAAAAACGATTGATTAATTAATTTGGGACATATATCGATTTCATTTTAAATATTAAATAACACCTAAAATTTATATTTGTTGTATAATAACATTACATGACATATCTATCGTTGGAATACTAACTAAAATATATGACAATGATATATGTAATAAAATATACCCACACCGACACTATTTCAAAATTTAAAAAAAATATTATATGAAAATAGTTTATTAATAAATTTATCATGAAATAATTTTAAATTATTAAATATTTAATTAGGAGTATCAAAAAGTTCATCAGTGGTATTATTAATTTGGGTTAGTAATATTATATTGTAGTTGTTATTAAAAAAATTGAACCCAAATTAATGATACTCCTGATGAAATTTTTGATACTCTTAATTAAATATTCAATACATTAAAATAGTCATGAGCTATATTTATATAAAAAAACCTACTCCTATATAAAATGCTCATTGTTTGTGTTTCATTTAATCAAATTAATTTGGTCATGACTCATATGTGGTAAATATTAGAGTTTACCTATCGTGCATTTTTTCAAAGTAATAGTTTTAGTTTATAATAAAAAAATCCTATTGGTGTTTCGTTATTAACTATGAAGCTTGAAATTGATTATTTGCATTTAATGAGATTAAATTTATATCTTGATTTGTTAGAGCTTAGTTGCTTGTATAAAAGATTAGGTCAACTCAATTTTTATGATCCATCTATAGATGTCAGAGGTGTGAATTAACTTGTTCTGATATCACCCCAAAAAAAAAATGTATATATATATATATATATATATATATATATATAAATAAAAAAAGTGAGAAAAAGGAAAATTATAAAATTGTAGGGACGATTGATATTAAACTTTCTAATGGGATGATAATGACAATTCATGGGCATACGATAATTGTAGTTATTAATAGGATTAATGAAACTCAAAATAAGTTAATTATTATTTTAATTTAATTGACTACATGCATGTTAAGCAAAATCATAAAGTTGTTTGACACTTTTTTTCAATTCATAAAATCTCCTACAAATAATTTGCAAAGTATAGGGTGAAAATTGTTTATGTATGAATCATTTGAGGGTATTAGTTATTTTCACAAAAAAATATTAATGTTTTTACTGGAGTGTATTACATGTTCATAACCAAGACTCTTCAGTGAAAACAACTAATACCCTTCAATGAAAACAACTAATACTCTTTAGTAAAAATAATTAATATTTTTTGATGATTCATGTATGAACCATTTTTACTCTATATATATTCATGTAGTACAAATTATTATTTTGAACTTTTAAAATAATAAATTATTTCCACATCGGGAGGATGATATGAAATCTTTGCCAAGATTAATAGAAAAAAATACTAGCAAATAATATAATGTTTATGTTTATAATTCACTGTTAATATATTATTCCCATTATATTGTTATTTTCATGCATGTTTGGACCAAATGTTTCCTGGGAAGAGAAAAAAAAAACATAAGATATTGACCCACAGATGGCAGCTGATGATTGGCCATTAAAGAATTATAGTTCAGAAAAATGTCACAAATTTAGAAAATAAAATGTTTTAGATGTCAGCATGACATCATACATATTGAATTGTAATGTGAGAGTCATTTTCTCCTAGGATGTTAAAATCAAGTTCTATATAATTAAATGTTTATTTCGGAATTTAATTAATATATTCTTTTACACCAGTCATTTAATAATTATAACATGTTTTACAATATGTTTTTTTATACATTGTCAAGTTATGTTTCTATTTTATTAATGTGATACTACAAGAAAATAAAGACTTGTCCGCAAAAAATTTCCAACAAAAAATTTCGTAGTAAAAATTGCCTACGATTTGCCTACGGAATTTTGTAATTATGAAAGCATCTATATTTCTCAACCTAGAAACAACTTGCCTACAAAATTAATTTGCCTACAAAATAAAATATCTGGGTATAATTACATACAAGTCATTTGCCTACAAAATTTTACCTACAACAAAATTTGTCTACGAAATTTACGTAGGCAAATTATTTTGTAGGTGTGGAAGGAAATGTCTATACAATTAGAAATTTTTGTAGGCAATTCGTAGACAATTTTTATTACGAATTTTTTTGTTGGAAATTTCATAGCTATATTGATAATTTCCGTAGACAATTTTATATTTTCTTGTAGTGTGATATCTCAACAAATTCATACAATTAGTGAATTACAGAATAAACATACATTCTCACTCTTCAACATCACATTATTATATATCAAGTTATGTTTCTATTTTATTAATGTGAAATCTTACACATATTATTCTTAAATTTAATATTATTATAAAACCAAAAAAGATTTTTTTTTATTTTTTTATCAATAAGTTGTTGAGAAAATATAACTCCAAGATAAGTGTGGATAAGAGCAAAATGAAAAAGAAAAGTCAGAGGCGGAAATCATTATGCCCTAGCCTAGAGGCGGAGTTGGGAAACTGGGAGTAAAAATAAAATGCAGGATAAGGTTCAGGTGGATTTACTTGAAAAAAAAAAAAAAAAAAAAAAACCTTAAATAGATGAAGACAAAGTATAGAGTGAATTTGGTTTATATATGAACCATTAGAGTGTATTAGTTGTTTTCACTGAATAGTATTATTTGTTTTTACTGAAAAGTATTACCGGTTTACACTAAAGAGTCTTAGTTGTTTAGTGAAAATGAACTAAGACTCTTCAGTGTAAACCGATAATACTCTTCAATAAAAACAACTAATACTCTTAAGTGAAAACAACTAATACCCTTCAGTGATTCATATATAAACCAATTTCACTCTATACATACTCATAGATGAATGTTGATTTTTAATCAAATTAAGTTATATTAAAAATAATAACTCTAAAAACACAAAATGTTAGATAAGTTAATAGTAATCTCAATTTCTTACCCACTAGGGCTATACATGAGTCTAGCTGAGTCAAACGCACCTATGTTCAAGCTTGTTTGAAATGTTATCGAACTTTAATTATTTTCATGTTTGAGCTTATTTGATAATCAAGCGAGACGAGCTAGAATGAGCTTTAATCGAGCCGACCACGAATCGAGCTCGAGTAGTTTGATATTTTTACACTTGTTTGATCACTTTTCAGTTCGAATTCGAGCCGAACTTTAGACTATTACGAACATAAATAATTTATGTTCAAACTTGTTTAATATCTATTTCAAATCGATCTCGAACGAACTTTTACCGAATGATCTCGAATCAAATATGGAATAACTTTTTTGATTTTCAGCCCTATATCTCACCTTCAAATTTTCCTCATGCATTGATTTAGTTGGTATATGAACAAAGCAATTAATAATTAATTAATACTTATATATATTAATATTATTAATAATATTATATGTATTCACTACCTACCATGCATGTGAGGACTAATTAAGCAGATTGAAAATAATAATTACGTGCATCATGTTATAGCTGTAACAATTATAATATATATATTGTAATATATATATATATATATATATATATATATATATATATATTTATATATTGCACAATAATGTAGAGTATATGTGTTGGTTACCGCCGAAAAATAGGCATAATTTAAGGAGATATCAAATCTCTATCGGAATCTTTATTTCATACTCCCTCCGATTCAAAATGTTTGATGTTTTAGAGAGTTTTTTTTTTTCAAAATATTTGATGTTTTAGGGTATTTTGCACCTTATTTTCCTATTATGCCCCTATTTAAGAGGAAGCATAGAGTGAAACTGGTTTATACATAAATCACCAAAATATATTAGTTATTTTCATTGAAGAGTATTAGTTATATTTATTAAAGAATATTATTGATTTACACTAAAGAGTCTTAGCTGTTCGGCGAAGATGAACTAAGACTCTTCAGTGTAAACCAGTAATACTCTTCAGTAAAAATAACTAATACTCTTTAGTGAAAACAACTAATATTCTTCAGTGATTCATATATAAACCAATTTCACTCTATACATACTCCCTATTTAAATTCCCCTAAAATATCACTCATATTTTCTCCTTACCTTTTAATAATTTTACACCATAAATAAACTAGTTGACCTTCCATCAATCTCTATTCAATCAATATATCATAAGGGTATAATAGTCATTATACACCACTTCTTAATTCTCACAACAAATCTTAAAACATCAAACATTTTGAATCGGAGGGAGTATATATATTGATATAATATTTTTCTTGAGTAAACAATAAAATGTGATACTATTGTTCTACCTATACATACTAATTAAATTCAATCTGAATGACCATTTTTTTTAAGCAATAATTAGACAAAGTGTACATGATTGCATGTCTTTTTCTTTATTCATCACCTTTTTCTTTCCTTTGACTTTTCAAATGTTTTTTCAAGGAAAAGGAGAAATATAAAGGAGAGCAAATGAATTGCTTAACAGAGCAGGACCATATTTGACAAAAATGAAAATTATAACAAAGAGTTTTCTTTTACATATATATATATACAATTTGACAAAGTATAGAGTAAAAATAGTTTATAAATAAATCATTGAAGGGTATTAGTTATTTTCATTGAAGAGTATTACTGATTTACATTAAAGAGTTTTAGTTGTTCAGTGAAAATGAACTAAGACTCTTCGGTGTAAACCAATAATACTCTTCAGTAAAAACAACTAAAACTCTTCAATGAAAACAACTAATACCCTTCAATGATTCATATATAAACCAATTTCACTCTATACATACTCATACACTTTTTTGACAAAATTATAATTGTTAATTTAATATGGGGGTTAATTGCATATAAATACACCACTTTTTTTTCCAACTTTCAATTTAATCCTGAACTTTACGATTAAATTATAAAAACTCAACCTTTTAACGAATTTAAATTCGATACATATTTTTGTGTCTCCGCCGGTTTTCGACCGGTATCTGGCGAAGTGTCTCGTCGAGACACATCACCAGCTATCGGTCGGAGACGGGCGGAGACACGTCACCAGATATCGGTCGGAAACGCGCGGAGACATAAAAACATGTATCAGATTTAAATTCATTAAAAGGTTGAGTTTTTATAATTTAATCGTGAAGTTCAAGATTAAATTGAAAGTTGGAAAAAATGTGGTGTATTTATATGCAATTAACCCTTTAATATAGTGTTAAAATAAAGACTTCACTCAATTGTTAACATTCTAGTGTATGTTGTTGATGCGGTAAATATTTAAATAATAGTAATACTTTTAGAGAATTAATATAAATAAATTGATTTATACAATTTTTTTTTTTTTTTTATGATATCTAAACTCTTGTTCACATTTTGGGTTCACATCACAAAAATTAACCCAGCACTTATATTAATTTATTTTTGGATTAATAATGAGTATGTATAGAGTAAAATTGGTTAATGGGTAAATCTTTAAAGGGTACTAATTGTTTTTACTAAAGAGTATTAGTTGTTTTTATTGAAAAATATTAATTGTTTTTATCGAAAAGTTTTAGTTTGTTTTCACTTAACAACTAAAATTTTTCAGTGTAAATAAATAATACTCTTCAGTGAAATTAATTAATACGTTAACTACGTACTCTCTCCGTTTCAGGAGAATTTGCACCCCTCTGGGATTACACGTGGACTAAAAAAATGGTTAAAAAAGTGGCATATAGATAAATATGTATTAATTTGTGTGAGAGTGCATGCAAATCAATAATTACTTTTTTGATAGTGTGCAATTGGTGTGGAACATTCAAATAAAGAAACTGTGCAAATTCTTTTAAAACGAAGAAAGTAATACACTTCAATGATTCTTTACTCTACACTTAAGTATCTATTACTTCCTCCGTCCCCTCTTAACTTTCATAGGTGGCTGAGGTGGGGTGGCACAAATTTTAAGAAAAACTGCTTTATTGACTTTTTCAACCAATGAATGAAGAGTATTTTGAATTAAAGTAGGTAATGTGAGAGTGTTTTATTTCCATATTTGGGGTGTGAAAGTTATTGTGGGACGTCCAAAAAGGAAAATATGAAAGTTAATAGGGGATAGAGGGAGTAATAATATAGGCCAATTCATTTGACAGATAAAATATGATTGGATTATAAATATTTAAAAAAATGCTTTTTTGAACCAAATCATAATGGTGTTTCCCACATATATGAATTCACAGCTTTTAAAATAATTAATCCAATATGTGCAGAAGCAAGTTGAATTAAACTCATAATAAAGTATTATGCCAGTCAGAAAGATGTAAGATAAAGTTATCCAATATTCCCAAAATTGGAATAAGTTAGTCTTGGTATTATGCCATAATTCTTGAAACGTGGGCTTTTAAGACAAACTAGCCAACCAACATCCATGTGAAATAGATAAAGAATCTTGTCGTTACAAGTGATTAAAGATATTATTTAACAACTTAATTTATTAAAAAAATATTCTCAAATTTAAATTTTTATTTTTAGGGTCGACGAGCCCATGACTTAAAGTGGGTTCATGACATTTGATGAAAATTCAACTTGATATTTGAATTATATTTATTTTCAAAATATGCTTAAAATGAATTAATTTGTTATTGAGTCGCATATTAAGTCATAAAACTAAAAAAAAAAAATTTTATAATCCACTTATCATACAATATGAGTGAATAATTTTTTTTGACAAAGTATAGAGTGAAAATGGTTTATACATGAATCATAAAAAAAAAAAGTTGTTTTTTAATAAAATGTATTAATTATTTTAACTGAAGTGTATTAGTTGTTTTCATTGAAGAGTATAAATTATTTAATAAAAACAAACTAAAATTTTTCAGTGAATACAACTAATACTTTTTAGTGAATAAAATTAATCTAACTTTATCTAAAATTAATCAAACTAAAATAGTTTTGTTGCCTAAAATGAAAATAATGAACTTTATCTAAACTTTTCAACATACACACATAATATTTTTTAAATAATTTATTTTAAAATAATTTATTTTGTACTTAATATGACACAATACTCTTATTTTTTTTACATATTATATCAAATTTCTTAATAACCATGAAAAAATAATAAGACTATATTTTAGAGACAAAGAGAGTATTTGTTTAGGGTCGATGAGCCCATGACCAAAATGGATTCATAAGCTGGTCCTATACATTTGATGAAATTTCAACTTAATATTTGAACTCTATTTATTTTCAAAATGTGGTTAAAATGAATTAATAAGTTATTGAGTCAAATATCGAATCATAAAAAGAAAAAAGAAAATTTATAATCCACTTATCATACAATACGAGTACATAAAATTTGTTTTGTATATGAAATTGTGTCATATAAATTTATATGTTACATTATTTATTTATTTACAATGTGGGTCGAAGTGATAGTTGAGAAGAAGCCAAGATACTACATTCTCATATAAAAAAAAAAAAAATATATGCGTCCACTTATTTCTCCACTCATTTCATGATTGATGTGATTATTAAAAAAATAGAAGAATATAATAAAGTGGCATGGACTAGCATCCTATGTTATAGTCATATATGGGTTTTGTACTTCAATAAATATGATGAATTGATGATTTTTTTTTCCACATCTTCAAAGATATATGGTTGAAAAATGATTATTTAATTAATAGTTATTTTATTAGTGTAGTGTTTTAATTTTAAAATAAAGAGAACAAATTATTAAAATGATTTTTGGTGAAGAACTAGTGATATAATTGAAGAGAAATTATTATGCGGGATGATATATTTAATCAAAATAGAGTAATCTCGTTATAATACATGATTAAAGTAAGACAAAGTATAGAGTGAAATTGGTTTATACATGAATCACTGAAGGGTATTAGTTATTTTCATTGAAGAGTATTAGTTGTATTTACTGAAAAGTATTACTGATTTACACTAAAGAGTCTTAGTTGTTCAGTGAAAATGAATTAAGACTCTTCAGTGTAAACCAGTAATACTCTTCAGTAAAAACAACTAATATTTTTCAGTGAAAACAACTAATACCCTTCAGTGATTCATATATAAACCAATTTCACTCTATACATACTCTTAAAGTAAATTGTTCCTTTTTATTCTCAATATTAATATCCAAACTTTAAATATCTAAAATATAAGATAAAAACAATGAGAAATGTCAATTCGAGGGTCATGCGTTGAAAAGTAAACAAAGTAAAAGAAAGCAGCCCCTATCAATTAACGGGTACATACAAATACCCACGTGGCATCCAAAATTTCATGCAAATTTAAAAGAGCAGGTATAGAGTGAAATTAGTTTATATATGAATTATTAAAGGGTATTAGTTGTTTTCACTGAAGAGTATTAGTTGTTTTTATTGAAGAGTATTACTGGTTTGCACTGAAGAGTTTTAGTTCATTTTCACGAAACAACTAAGACTCTTTAGTGTAAATCAGTAATACTCTGCAATCATACAACTAATATCTTTCAATGGAAACAACTAATACCCTTCAGTGATTCATGTATACACCAGTTTTACTCTATACTTTGTCATTTTAAAATCATTACATACAATTCATGCATTCTACAATATCTTTTACACACTTAAAAATTAAAATTAAAAACGTTCTTCATAAATTTCACCTTCATGGTATTATAATTTTACACAAAATACTATTTTTCGGCCATGCAATGCACACAATCAATTTTTTTTTTTTATACTATACATAAAAATTCATAAAAATACCCATTAAATTTCTGCCCATTCTTCTATTTTCTTAACTAGTATTCTCCTCACCCGTGCTTCGCACGGACGGAATTGTTTACCATTAACACTAATAATAATAATGCATTTTAAATTTTGAACATATAAATTATTATTGTTTTTAAGGAAATCTACCAATTATTTTTTATTTTTTATCTTAGAATAAATATAGCCTTTATTTAACCATCGATGTACACATTAACTATAAAAATTATAAAATAGCTTATATTTTTTTTATTAATTACTAACATATTTCATTTTATATTTTTCAATAATAAAATGGTGAAATTCACACTACTGCACAAAAGGTTATAGACACACCAGAACTATATTCATGGTATAAAAATAATATATATATATATATATATATATATATTAATTTTTACTCCATCCGATTCATGTTCTTTTACACTTTCAAAGTGGTACGGATTTTAATAAAAGAGTTGTTTATTAGTATTTGTGGGTATAAAGTTTTTTTCCGTAGATATAAAGCAAGGGTAAAAGGATTCGTTCACTATTTGAGGTATAAAGTTAAAATTATACGTGTACTTTTTTACTATTTTAGTAAACACGTCGAGAAAGTGAAAAGAAAAAGTCTTCCTTTAATGGTAGCACGAACAATCTAAAATGAATCGGAAGGAGTACCTATTAGTGTGAATGTGAACATTTCAATTCTAATATATAGATATAAAATAAATTTTAAGATGACTTAAATATATAAAAATTTAAAATTTAAAAGATGTGGTTAAATATATGAAATTATGAACTAAAGATACATGAATCAATATTTCTGACAATATACTTATCAATAGACAAAAATAATTCATTTATTTTTAATTGCACACTACATCAATTGATAAATATTTAAACTTCTACACAAAACAGTGTTATTTATTCAAATGTTAATGCATTTATATTAATTAGTAAATTTTAAATTTTTTTAAAACAATATACTTACCAACTACAAAAACACGATAATTAATATATTGAAAACCAATAATTAATAATATCGAAAATGTGTATAATATTTAAAAATTTAAAAGAATATACTGTATTTACATATAATATAACAAACAAATAATCAATTATTGTTCAGTTAATCAATTTTTACATGTCAAATTTAAGAATATATAAGAGTATAACCTGAATATTATTATGTTAACATTCTATTTTCAGTGGTTATTAATTTGTACTTTATACGTCCCAACTTTATCTTCACACTTTCTATTTTTGGTTTGTCTCAACTATATCTTCAAACCCTTAAGAACAAAACAAAACTCAACATAAATATTAATATTTAACTACATTGTATACTAAAAAGCAAAAATATTCACTCATATTGGTGTAACATTACATAAAAGTAGATTTTTCTTAATAATCGTGCCAAACCAAAATATGAAGTTAGTTTTGGGATGGAGAGAGTATTATAATACGACAAAAAAAATCACAGTACATTTTATCAAATAAGAATTTAAATAATTTGTCCAACCAAAATATTAATTACGTAACGGCCCAATTATTACCACTAATATTAATTTATTTGACAATAATTCACTATCATAAATTATTTTCAATGTTTTACTATATATAATAATTAACTATATTAAATTATACTGATAAAACATTTTCATTGTTTTAAACCTAACTTATGCTATAAGAAAAATTATAGAAATTCATTCACATTATAACAATTTGTTATATGTATATATGTGTGTGTGAAATAAATTATTTTAACATCAAAATACGTTCTTTTATTTTTTAAAATAATCTACAAATGTTTGGACAATTTACTTTTTTTTTTTAATAAAGTAATTTTTTACTTTTAACATCTTTATTGGATTTAAACTTGGGTTTAAAGTTCAAGTGCATAGTATGCCGTTGGTACATAATAGAGCATACTCACAAATTAAGTATTAAATTTAATTAATTATATACACAACTAAGATGATTGATTCTAAATGAGAAAAACAAAATAAATTGTATAAAAAGTATGCACTATTTGATAAAAAACAAAGTATAAAGTAAAAATGATTCATACATGGACCATTAAAGAGAACTGGTTATTTTCATTAAGGAGTATTAATCTTTTCCTCCCTTCAACAGTGCTTCCTGATGAGGACTGTTGCTCATCCAAAAATCATTCACTGACGCATCATCACTCTCCCAATCACGTCTAACCTGTGGAGTAGAAATTCATGTAGGACCCCCACCCATTGTGGTGCTCATCATCCATGTATTATCAAGCCCATCCGTGATTTGCACGACGGTCGTGTTAATCACTAATATT